>OU612044.1:103611856-104211856 GCA_914767935.1 Coremacera marginata
AACAAAAAAAAAACAATATAATGGCGATTATAATTAGGAAATATGAAGTGGGAAGATATACTAGATAAAATCAGCGCATATAAAACAGAATTCGATAAGTCTTTTAAATGTCTAAATAACAATAGGCAAATTCAAAAAGAAACATTAGATAGACATATACAAATTTTAATAGATAATTTCAACGGAATTAGGAGCATTCTCAATGTTAACTACAATAAACTTACACCAAATCATAAGGCAACAGCTAATAAAATATTTTTGAAATTTAGGGACAATCTAATAAAAATAAGCACAAAACGACAAATAGAATTCAAAATACCAACTACGATAGATAAGGAGGTTAAATCAGATTATACTGTAATAAATAGCTCTGACACGGATGAAGAACAAAACGAACATACAGGACTAATGACTTCAAACTCTTCAGACTATTCTCAACGAACCACTACAATAAATTCAACAATAATGACTCAAACAGCAGTAGAATTTCTGCGTATAGCGTCACAAATTCTACCAGAGTTTGATGGTAGATCTGAAAATCTACAAACTTTTATCGATGCTCTTAACCTCGTTAATAGCATTAAAGAAGACCATGACCTTGTTGCAGTGAACTTGGTCAAAACTAAGCTGAAAGGCAACGCCAGGAATTTAATAGCCGGAACTGAGGAAAATATTCAAGCAGTTATTAATAAACTATATACATCAGTAAAGGGGGAATCAGTAGAGCTCATAACGGCAAAATTAAATAATACAAAACAAAATGGTAAAACAGCCACAACATATGTAAAAGAAATAGAAGAATTAACTTAAACTCTTCAATCCGCATACATTGCAGATGGTCTACAAAATCCCCTAGCGGCTAAATACGCAACAAATGATGCGGTTAAAGCGATGACCAAAAACTCCACAAGCCCAAAAGTTAAACTTATAATGGAATCGGGACAGTTCACCGATATGAACGAGGCCGTTTCCAAATTCATCAACAGTTGCACTGAAGCAACTGTAAATGAACATTCGGTACTATATTATAATAGGAACCGGAATAATTTCCATAGATATGAAAACAATTTCAATGGACGCGGTCGTGGCCGTGCCCCATCCAGAGGGGCAAAACAGAATTTTTACAACGGAAATTATAATAATAATAGAGGTCGAGGCTATCGTACATATCGGGGAAATAATAACAACATTTCTAACAGAAACGTTAGAATTGTAGAAAATTATTAGGAAAACGGTACAAGCTCCCAGTAAAAGAGGCTACTGGGAGCCAAAACAATAATAGTGGTCCTAAAAATATTAATTATGTATCGATTAGTCAAAATCAGACTGAACAAAATACCGGTGTGAATCAACTTTATAATACAATTTTTAATTTCAATCTCAATTTAAATAGTTACGTAAAACTTAAAACATTAATTAGTAACGGTGTGTGTGTTTTTCTTGTAGATACTGGTGCGGAAGTTTCACTTATTAAGGAAAATAGCATAAAGGCTCATTTGCCTGTAAACAAAACAATAAGAACAAATTTAACTGGAATAGGAACCGGAGTGATACAATCTTTAGGAGTGGTAGAATCTGACCTTTTAGTTCAAAATTATTTTGTACCAATTGACTTTCATATAGTAAACGAAGATTTCCCAATAAGCTGTGACGGTATTATTGGTCTTGACTTTATAAAGAAATACAATTGCATCCTCAGTTACCAAAACAGTTACCAAGTGGGCAACGAAGATTTACTCACTATCAGGCCCAATAACTTTGCCCATGAAATCTCAATAAATTTATTAGATAATGCTTCTACAAATATATTTTCTATACCCGCGCGTTCCGAGGTAATAAGACGAATTATAATAAAAAATAGAGAAGATCTTTTTGTTCCAAATCAACTTATAACAGACGGAATATTTGTTGCTAACACGATCGTGTCGTACAATAGCCCTTTTATTCGAGTGATAAATACTACATTAAACAACAAATTTTTGTCAAATGTTGAAATTAAAACAGAAAAATTATCCGACTACAATATAGTGCAAACTAGCACCCAACCTATAAAACGTGATACAGACATTTTAAATAGATTATCTAAAAACTTTCCATCCTTTGTTAAAACTAAATTAATGCAATTATGTGAAGATTACTTAGACATTTTCGCACTTGATACTGAAACAATATCAGCAAACAACTTCTATAAACAAAAACTTTCTCCAACGGATTAAAACCCCGTATATGTAAAAAATTACAGAACGCTTCACTCTCAGAAAAATAAAATCAATAGACAAGTCAAAAAATTAGAAGATGATAATATTATTGAAAAATCATGCTCTAGTTACAACAGCCCAATTTTATTAGTACCGAAAAAATCACTACCAAACAGTAGCGAAAAACGATGGCGTCTTGTGGTCGACTATAGGCAAGTAAACAAAAAACTTGTGGCAGATAAATTTCCTCTGCCGCGTATCGAAGATATTTTAGACCAGTTAGGTCGAGCAAAATACTTTTGCTGTTTAGATCTAATGTCAGGCTTCCATCAGATAGAGCTGGAAGAAAATTCGAGGGACATTACTTCCTTCTCGACAGAAAAAGGATCATTTCGATTCACTAGACTTCCTTATGGTTTGAAAATTGCACCTAATAGTTTCCAGCGAATGATGAATTTAGCTTTCTCAGGCCTCGAACCCTCACAAGCTTTTATATATATGGATGATTTGATTGTTATAGGATGTTCTGAACAACATATGTTCAACAATTTAACTAAAGTCTTTAATACATGCAGAGAAACAAATCTTAAACTTCACCCTGATAAGTGCACCTTTTTCAAACCAGAAGTTACCTATTTAGGACATAAATGCACAGCAGATGGCATACTACCTGATCCTCCAAATTTGAAATAATAGAAAAATACCCAAAACCGACTAACCCAGACGAAACAAGAAGGTTTGTTGCCTTCTGTAACTATTACAGAAAGTTCATCCCTAAATTCACTCACCATTCGGTACACCTTTCGCGTTTAACACGCAAAAACACTTCTTTTAAATGGTCAACAGAGTGTGAAACAGCTTTTCAGTATTTAAAAAACTCACTTTTAAATCCCAAAATCCTTCAATATCCAGACTTATCCAAGCAATTTTTCATCACAACTGATGCATCCAAAATTGCTTGCGGTGCCATCCTCAGTCAGGAGCACAATGGTATCCAATTGCCTATTTCATTTGCTTCCAAAGCAATGACTAAAGGAGAGTCTAATAAAGCTGCAATCGAACAAGAATTAATAGCCATTCACTGGGCTATTAATTATTTCCGACCATATGTATACGGTAACAAATTCATTGTTACAAGTGACCATAAGCCTTTAACATACTTATATTCACTGAAAACCCCATCATCGAGATTAACACGTCTAAGATTGGATTTAGAAGAATATAATTTTACAGTCGAATATATAAAAGGCTCAAAAAATTGTGGAGCAGACGCGTTATCACGTATTGATTTTAGTGAAATAAAAAAAATACATAACAAAACATGACAACTAGATCCAGTACAAAGAAAACCACACCATGTGATGAAAATGCAAAGATTCAAGATGAAATTGAATTAACTTGTTTTGAAACATTAAATCCTGAAGAAGTAGCAAAAAGTATATTTTTAAAATTTTACCCATTCCAAAGTAATCCAAGGTTTATTTTTAAAAACGGAAGGAAAATTTTAAAATCGATTGATTTGAATGAATATCTCACTAATGGGAAAATTGATCTTAAACGATTCTTCCTAAGGCTAGAAAGAGGCCAGTGAACTTTCCATTCATAAACTTCAGATAAATGCTGGAGATGATATATTTCCATTAGTTGAAATATCAGCATTTAAAGCGTACGCAAATGAATTATTAAATAAAATAAGCCTTAATAATAATAATAATAGAAATCTTAAAATCGCGATAACACCAAAAATTAAATACGTCGTCGACGAAAATGAAAAGAAACAATTGCCACAAAAATTTCATGAAGATAAGTTAATCGGTGGACATTTAGGTGTCACTCGTTTTTTGAATAAATTGAAAAAATATTTTTATTGGAGATCCATATTAAAGGATATCAAAAATTACGTTAAAAATTGTGAAAGTTGCAATAAAAATAAATCTCTCCGAAGACCACGAGAGCCACTAATAATCACACTAACTCCAATACAAGCCTTTGACAAAGTACAAATTGATACTATAGGACCACTGCCCAAAACAATAAATAATAATGAATACGCTGTCACAATAGTTTGTGATTTAACAAAATTCCTTGTCGTAACCCCCATCACAGACAAATCAGCAAAAACAGTAGCCAAAGCTATCTTTGAAAATTTTATATTAACATTTGGTCCCATGAAAAACATTTTAACCGACATGGGGACAGAATATAAAAATGAAACCCTTAAAGAATTATGCAACCTAATGGACATAAATTTTGAAACCTCAACACCATACCACCATCAGTGATTCGTTAGGCTCCGTTGAAAGATCACATAGGACTTGTAATGAATATCTAAGATCCTACATTAGCTCAGACAAAACAGATTGGGATGTATGGATTAAGTATTTTGCATATTGCTACAACACTACACCTAGTACAGTTCATGGATATTGCCCATACGAACTGGTTTATGGCAAAATACCCTTAAACCCACAATGTTTAATCAATTGTTTTATATTGATCCCCTTTATAACATAGAAGCATATGCAAAGGAAGTCAAATATAGAATTCAAGTAGCAAACAAACGTGCACATGAAATGCTGGTTTCTAACAAAACCACACAAAAGCAACGGTATGATAAAAATTGTTTAAAACGGGATTTTAAAATAAACGATACCGTTTACATAGACAACCCGGCAGGGCACAAGTTGGAAAACTTGTTTAAGGGTCCTTACAAAATTGTAGAAATTGATAGTAAAAATAATTGTACTGTAAAAATTGGACCAAATAAAGAAGTGAAAATTCATAAAGATAGATTGAGACTTGTTTAGGTTAAGATTTAAGTAGAATGGTTAAAAAAAAAAAAAAAATTTAAAAAGCAAAACAATATTTAATTTCTAATTTAATATATTTGCTACTTTAATTATAAAAAAAAAATTATTATATTTTATTCAAACATATACAGATTGATTTTCTTTACTTTCATCTAAGCATTTATTAGTTACCATTTAATTTTTAAAATAAAAACAAAAATAAATGAAATAAAAATAAAATATTATACTAAATATATTAATACGGAAAGCAATTTAAGTTTGAACTACTATATGCTATAAATTTAAATATAACATTAAGTTTTTGTTAACACATATTTAGTAAGATTTAAACATGAATTTATAAAAATAAATTCATTAAAAAAAAGGGAGGTGTTGTATGTATATACATTTCCATTATTATTCTTTCACTTTGAGTAGAACACAGCGATGTGGAATGTGCTTCAACAGCACTATTCCAATCGCTTCGTAACATAATACCCTTTTTGCACAGCGACGTGGGATATGTCTGATCAGCATAATCCCGCAGCTGAAACACAAACACAAATATATACAACTACTCTCTGCTAGAGCTCAGCTAAACATATATGTAAACTAACACAAGCATAGTCTTAAGTACTTTTAAGTTCAGTTGAAATAATAAAGTCAGTTTTAGTTTCGGCACATCAATGAACAGTTGTTTTCACTTATCACACTATGTCATAATTTTCGACTGCTTCACACAATATGTCCCCTTCACTAGGCAGACAATTTTTTCGTCATCTTCTCCCTGGTACAATAAAGAACTACGTTCACTCCGTAATAAAAGAAACAAACTTTGGCGCGCATACCTTATTTCTCGTTCTTCTCTTGATCTCACAAATTATCTTCGTGCCTATAACCTTTTTTCCGCACTCTGTGAAAAGTTAAATGAGTCTTATCTTGCTATATTCAAACAAAATTGTTGTCGAATCCTAAGCTTCTATAAGTTCATCAACACCAAAAGAAAATCTGACAACTACCCATCTACCCTTACTTTTTCGGACATTTCCTCAGACAACCCAGAAGTAATTGCAACCCTATTCGCAAATTTCTTCAGTCAGTCATTCACAAACCATAATGATAAGCTAGACTACAAATATTTTTCATCGCTAAGGAACTGTGCTCAAACGTCACTGACTTCTGTTAATATTACACTAGCTGATGTACAGGGTCCGCCATCTAACTTTTTTTTTTTTCAACTAGTGCTTATTTCATGAATGGTAACACTTAGCACATATCTGATTTGACAGATAATTCGTTTTATCCTTCCGCTGAACGAATATGGTTGTGTATACGCTTGAACAACGCTGGGAAATATTGCCTACGATCGACTTACAGAAGATACCGATTTTGCCAAACAAATCATCTTTTCAGATGAAGCTCATTTTGATCTTGGCGGTTATGTAAACAAGCAAAATTGTCGCATTTGGGCCACAGAAAACCCGCACGCATACATTGAAAAGCCGATGCACCCAAAATGAGTCACTGTTTGGCGCGGATTTTGGTCCAGAGGCATAATTGGGCCATTTTTCTTCGAAAATGAGCAAGGAGTGGCCGTTACAGTCAATGGCCATCGTTATCGGGCCATGTTGAACGAATTTTTGTACACAAAAATTGAAGAGGAGGATATTGGCAACATTTGGTTTCAACAGGACGGCGCTACGTGCCACACAGCCGAAGCTACACTCGATGTTTTGCGCCCTGTTTTTGAAGATCGCATTATCAGCCACAGAGCTGATGTCGTTTGGCCACCTCGGAGCTGCGATTTGACACCGTTGGACTATAATTTGTGGGGTGCTCTCAAAGATAAGTGTTACGCCGACAAGCCAGAGACAATTGACGCTTTAAGGACAATATTCGTGAAGCCATTGGTGAAATACAGCTGCACACAATCGACAATGTGCTTAAAAATTGGACCGATCGTGTAGGCTACTGCATGGCCAGCCGAGGCAGCCATTTGAATGAAATTACTTTCCATTATTAACCGGAAGGATTGTACATTCAACTAAAAAAAGAAATTTGAGAAAATATTCAGTAGTATTTTTTTTTTTTTTGCATTTTCAAAAAAAAAAAGTTATTTGGCGGACCCTTTATTAGGAAAGATATATAATCTAAAGGATGATTATTCTCCTGCACCTGATGGGTTGCCTGCTATTGTCATTAAAAAATTCGCGAACTTCTTATCTTATCCCCTCTATTGGCTCTTTTTCAACTTTCTATTTCTAATTCAGTTTTTCCTAAATTTTGGAAGAATTCGTATATAATACCTCTCCATAAAAAAGGACCCAGAAATGATATTTTTAATTACAGACCTATTGCAAAACTGTCATGTATTCATTTTCTTTTTCCATTGCAAATCCATTTTTCCTCCTAGTCAACACAGCTTCCTCAAGAGAAGATCGAGTACCACTAACCTTACAGAATCTGTTTCAAACACTTTATGCTAGTTGGAAAGTGGGTACGAAGTTGATGCAGTTTGTACCGACTTTAGTAAAGCGTTCGACAAAATCTCCCACACTATCATTCTTCTAAAGCTTAAAGCCTGTGGTTTTCCATCACTGGATTTATATAATGGATTCAATCATATCTCGAAGTACGCCGTTATAACGTCATCTTGAGATTTTCCAATTCAGAGTCTTTTACAAATACCTCTTGTGTCCCACAAGGTAGTCACTCGATCAGTACCATCATCCACCACTTTCCCTTACCTTATCTTGCAACAATAATATTAAAAATACACACTTCGAGCACTCGTACAGTTTCAACTTTCAGAAAACTGATTTTGTAAACTTAGAAATTTTATTAAGTAGAATCGATTTCGAACATCTTTTCGATAATGCTGATGAAAGCGTTGGTATTGCAATTGCTCACTTCTATGTGCTTCAACAGCACTATTCCAATCGCTTCGTAACATAATACCCTTTTTGCACAGCGACGTGGGATATGTCTGATCAGCATAATCCCGCAGCTGAAACACAAACACAAATATATACAACAACTCTCTGCTAGAGCTCAGCTAAACATATATGTAAACTAACACAAGCATAATCTTAAGTACTTTTAAGTTCAGTTGAAATAATAATGTCAGTTTTAGTTTCGGCACATCAATGAACAGTTGTTTTCACTTATCACATGGCGACCGTGACGAAAAACGAATGGTTATAATGTAATAAAAACTAATGGTTACGAAAAATAGCCAAGTGTGCGCGATCGAGCTATAAAACAAAGCAAATATTATAATGCTCCAATTTATAAGAAAAATACAATAAAAGAAACTTTTTTTCAATGTTAATTTATCCAACAAAGAACATGAATACATAAAAAAACTTACATTTAAAATGATTTAAAAAAAAAAAAAAACAGTGGCAATGTGAACAATTTGAATTTAATTAATTAATTCAATGTGAAAAGAATTAAGTACATCATCAACTTCCTCATCAACCGAAAAGTATTCATCAACCGCCTACATCGTCATTGTCCAGTGTGTCAACTACAACCAGGAATGCTGTCTTCTAGCTGCAACTACAACCAAAGAAGTTTAAAATGTCGCAAGTGAATTAATATTATTAATGAAAGCATAACATTGTATATAAGTTAATTATACAAATATATTTTGTTTACTCTCATATTCAATTATGTATTTCAAAATTATTCACCTTATTCAAATATATTGATATTCATACATTTCTATTGAAGTTACTTTTAAAAACATAAATTAAAAATAAAAATAAAAATGTGTGGACCGAAATCAGACATAGATCATCCACGAGCAAATGTTATAAATGAAGTAATAAATACAAATAAGGGAACAGAATCGCTCCAGATCCCACTATGGATTATAGCAACTATTCTAGCTGCATATTTAATTATTAAGCTATACATGATGCACAACAAGTGCCTAAATAAAAAAACTATTCGAACATACTCCCAAGCAAATATGGATAAAATTTAAAAACAAAAGCAAAACTAAAACAAAAAAAAAACAATATAATGGCGATTATAATTAGGAAATATGAAGTGGGAAGATATACTAGATAAAATCAGCGCATATAAAACAGAATTCGATAAGTCTTTTAAATGTCTAAATAACAATAGGCAAATTCAAAAAGAAACATTAGATAGACATATACAAATTTTAATAGATAATTTCAACGGAATTAGGAGCATTCTCAATGTTAACTACAATAAACTTACACCAAATCATAAGGCAACAGCTAATAAAATATTTTTGAAATTTAGGGACAATCTAATAAAAATAAGCACAAAACGACAAATAGAATTCAAAATACCAACTACGATAGATAAGGAGGTTAAATCAGATTATACTGTAATAAATAGCTCTGACACGGATGAAGAACAAAACGAACATACAGGACTAATGACTTCAAACTCTTCAGACTATTCTCAACGAACCACTACAATAAATTCAACAATAATGACTCAAACAGCAGTAGAATTTCTGCGTATAGCGTCACAAATTCTACCAGAGTTTGATGGTAGATCTGAAAATCTACAAACTTTTATCGATGCTCTTAACCTCGTTAATAGCATTAAAGAAGACCATGACCTTGTTGCAGTGAACTTGGTCAAAACTAAGCTGAAAGGCAACGCCAGGAATTTAATAGCCGGAACTGAGGAAAATATTCAAGCAGTTATTAATAAACTATATACATCAGTAAAGGGGGAATCAGTAGAGCTCATAACGGCAAAATTAAATAATACAAAACAAAATGGTAAAACAGCCACAACATATGTAAAAGAAATAGAAGAATTAACTTAAACTCTTCAATCCGCATACATTGCAGATGGTCTACAAAATCCCCTAGCGGCTAAATACGCAACAAATGATGCGGTTAAAGCGATGACCAAAAACTCCACAAGCCCAAAAGTTAAACTTATAATGGAATCGGGACAGTTCACCGATATGAACGAGGCCGTTTCCAAATTCATCAACAGTTGCACTGAAGCAACTGTAAATGAACATTCGGTACTATATTATAATAGGAACCGGAATAATTTCCATAGATATGAAAACAATTTCAATGGACGCGGTCGTGGCCGTGCCCCATCCAGAGGGGCAAAACAGAATTTTTACAACGGAAATTATAATAATAATAGAGGTCGAGGCTATCGTACATATCGGGGAAATAATAACAACATTTCTAACAGAAACGTTAGAATTGTAGAAAATTATTAGGAAAACGGTACAAGCTCCCAGTAAAAGAGGCTACTGGGAGCCAAAACAATAATAGTGGTCCTAAAAATATTAATTATGTATCGATTAGTCAAAATCAGACTGAACAAAATACCGGTGTGAATCAACTTTATAATACAATTTTTAATTTCAATCTCAATTTAAATAGTTACGTAAAACTTAAAACATTAATTAGTAACGGTGTGTGTGTTTTTCTTGTAGATACTGGTGCGGAAGTTTCACTTATTAAGGAAAATAGCATAAAGGCTCATTTGCCTGTAAACAAAACAATAAGAACAAATTTAACTGGAATAGGAACCGGAGTGATACAATCTTTAGGAGTGGTAGAATCTGACCTTTTAGTTCAAAATTATTTTGTACCAATTGACTTTCATATAGTAAACGAAGATTTCCCAATAAGCTGTGACGGTATTATTGGTCTTGACTTTATAAAGAAATACAATTGCATCCTCAGTTACCAAAACAGTTACCAAGTGGGCAACGAAGATTTACTCACTATCAGGCCCAATAACTTTGCCCATGAAATCTCAATAAATTTATTAGATAATGCTTCTACAAATATATTTTCTATACCCGCGCGTTCCGAGGTAATAAGACGAATTATAATAAAAAATAGAGAAGATCTTTTTGTTCCAAATCAACTTATAACAGACGGAATATTTGTTGCTAACACGATCGTGTCGTACAATAGCCCTTTTATTCGAGTGATAAATACTACATTAAACAACAAATTTTTGTCAAATGTTGAAATTAAAACAGAAAAATTATCCGACTACAATATAGTGCAAACTAGCACCCAACCTATAAAACGTGATACAGACATTTTAAATAGATTATCTAAAAACTTTCCATCCTTTGTTAAAACTAAATTAATGCAATTATGTGAAGATTACTTAGACATTTTCGCACTTGATACTGAAACAATATCAGCAAACAACTTCTATAAACAAAAACTTTCTCCAACGGATTAAAACCCCGTATATGTAAAAAATTACAGAACGCTTCACTCTCAGAAAAATAAAATCAATAGACAAGTCAAAAAATTAGAAGATGATAATATTATTGAAAAATCATGCTCTAGTTACAACAGCCCAATTTTATTAGTACCGAAAAAATCACTACCAAACAGTAGCGAAAAACGATGGCGTCTTGTGGTCGACTATAGGCAAGTAAACAAAAAACTTGTGGCAGATAAATTTCCTCTGCCGCGTATCGAAGATATTTTAGACCAGTTAGGTCGAGCAAAATACTTTTGCTGTTTAGATCTAATGTCAGGCTTCCATCAGATAGAGCTGGAAGAAAATTCGAGGGACATTACTTCCTTCTCGACAGAAAAAGGATCATTTCGATTCACTAGACTTCCTTATGGTTTGAAAATTGCACCTAATAGTTTCCAGCGAATGATGAATTTAGCTTTCTCAGGCCTCGAACCCTCACAAGCTTTTATATATATGGATGATTTGATTGTTATAGGATGTTCTGAACAACATATGTTCAACAATTTAACTAAAGTCTTTAATACATGCAGAGAAACAAATCTTAAACTTCACCCTGATAAGTGCACCTTTTTCAAACCAGAAGTTACCTATTTAGGACATAAATGCACAGCAGATGGCATACTACCTGATCCTCCAAATTTGAAATAATAGAAAAATACCCAAAACCGACTAACCCAGACGAAACAAGAAGGTTTGTTGCCTTCTGTAACTATTACAGAAAGTTCATCCCTAAATTCACTCACCATTCGGTACACCTTTCGCGTTTAACACGCAAAAACACTTCTTTTAAATGGTCAACAGAGTGTGAAACAGCTTTTCAGTATTTAAAAAACTCACTTTTAAATCCCAAAATCCTTCAATATCCAGACTTATCCAAGCAATTTTTCATCACAACTGATGCATCCAAAATTGCTTGCGGTGCCATCCTCAGTCAGGAGCACAATGGTATCCAATTGCCTATTTCATTTGCTTCCAGAGCAATGACTAAAGGAGAGTCTAATAAAGCTGCAATCGAACAAGAATTAATAGCCATTCACTGGGCTATTAATTATTTCCGACCATATGTATACGGTAACAAATTCATTGTTACAAGTGACCATAAGCCTTTAACATACTTATATTCACTGAAAACCCCATCATCGAGATTAACACGTCTAAGATTGGATTTAGAAGAATATAATTTTACAGTCGAATATATAAAAGGCTCAAAAAATTGTGGAGCAGACGCGTTATCACGTATTGATTTTAGTGAAATAAAAAAAATACATAACAAAACATGACAACTAGATCCAGTACAAAGAAAACCACACCATGTGATGAAAATGCAAAGATTCAAGATGAAATTGAATTAACTTGTTTTGAAACATTAAATCCTGAAGAAGTAGCAAAAAGTATATTTTTAAAATTTTACCCATTCCAAAGTAATCCAAGGTTTATTTTTAAAAACGGAAGGAAAATTTTAAAATCGATTGATTTGAATGAATATCTCACTAATGGGAAAATTGATCTTAAACGATTCTTCCTAAGGCTAGAAAGAGGCCAGTGAACTTTCCATTCATAAACTTCAGATAAATGCTGGAGATGATATATTTCCATTAGTTGAAATATCAGCATTTAAAGCGTACGCAAATGAATTATTAAATAAAATAAGCCTTAATAATAATAATAATAGAAATCTTAAAATCGCGATAACACCAAAAATTAAATACGTCGTCGACGAAAATGAAAAGAAACAATTGCCACAAAAATTTCATGAAGATAAGTTAATCGGTGGACATTTAGGTGTCACTCGTTTTTTGAATAAATTGAAAAAATATTTTTATTGGAGATCCATATTAAAGGATATCAAAAATTACGTTAAAAATTGTGAAAGTTGCAATAAAAATAAATCTCTCCGAAGACCACGAGAGCCACTAATAATCACACTAACTCCAATACAAGCCTTTGACAGAGTACAAATTGATACTATAGGACCACTGCCCAAAACAATAAATAATAATGAATACGCTGTCACAATAGTTTGTGATTTAACAAAATTCCTTGTCGTAACCCCCATCACAGACAAATCAGCAAAAACAGTAGCCAAAGCTATCTTTGAAAATTTTATATTAACATTTGGTCCCATGAAAAACATTTTAACCGACATGGGGACAGAATATAAAAATGAAACCCTTAAAGAATTATGCAACCTAATGGACATAAATTTTGAAACCTCAACACCATACCACCATCAGTGGTTCGTTAGGCTCCGTTGAAAGATCACATAGGACTTGTAATGAATATCTAAGATCCTACATTAGCTCAGACAAAACAGATTGGGATGTATGGATTAAGTATTTTGCATATTGCTACAACACTACACCTAGTACAGTTCATGGATATTGCCCATACGAACTGGTTTATGGCAAAATACCCTTAAACCCACAATGTTTAATCAATTGTTTTATATTGATCCCCTTTATAACATAGAAGCATATGCAAAGGAAGTCAAATATAGAATTCAAGTAGCAAACAAACGTGCACATGAAATGCTGGTTTCTAACAAAACCACACAAAAGCAACGGTATGATAAAAATTGTTTAAAACGGGATTTTAAAATAAACGATACCGTTTACATAGACAACCCGGCAGGGCACAAGTTGGAAAACTTGTTTAAGGGTCCTTACAAAATTGTAGAAATTGATAGTAAAAATAATTGTACTGTAAAAATTGGACCAAATAAAGAAGTGAAAATTCATAAAGATAGATTGAGACTTGTTTAGGTTAAGATTTAAGTAGAATGGTTAAAAAAAAAAAAAAAAATTTAAAAAGCAAAACAATATTTAATTTCTAATTTAATATATTTGCTACTTTAATTATAAAAAAAAAATTATTATATTTTATTCAAACATATACAGATTGATTTTCTTTACTTTCATCTAAGCATTTATTAGTTACCATTTAATTTTTAAAATAAAAACAAAAATAAATGAAATAAAAATAAAATATTATACTAAATATATTAATACGGAAAGCAATTTAAGTTTGAACTACTATATGCTATAAATTTAAATATAACATTAAGTTTTTGTTAACACATATTTAGTAAGATTTAAACATGAATTTATAAAAATAAATTCATTAAAAAAAAGGGAGGTGTTGTATGTATATACATTTCCATTATTATTCTTTCACTTTGAGTAGAACACAGCGATGTGGAATGTGCTTCAACAGCACTATTCCAATCGCTTCGTAACATAATACCCTTTTTGCACAGCGACGTGGGATATGTCTGATCAGCATAATCCCGCAGCTGAAACACAAACACAAATATATACAACTACTCTCTGCTAGAGCTCAGCTAAACATATATGTAAACTAACACAAGCATAGTCTTAAGTACTTTTAAGTTCAGTTGAAATAATAAAGTCAGTTTTAGTTTCGGCACATCAATGAACAGTTGTTTTCACTTATCACACTATGTCATAATTTTCGACTGCTTCACACAATATGTCCCCTTCACTAGGCAGACAATTTTTTCGTCATCTTCTCCCTGGTACAATAAAGAACTACGTTCACTCCGTAATAAAAGAAACAAACTTTGGCGCGCATACCTTATTTCTCGTTCTTCTCTTGATCTCACAAATTATCTTCGTGCCTATAACCTTTTTTCCGCACTCTGTGAAAAGTTAAATGAGTCTTATCTTGCTATATTCAAACAAAATTGTTGTCGAATCCTAAAAGCTTCTATAAGTTCATCAACACCAAAAGAAAATCTGACAACTACCCATCTACCCTTACTTTTTCGGACATTTCCTCAGACAACCCAGAAGTAATTGCAACCCTATTCGCAAATTTCTTCAGTCAGTCATTCACAAACCATAATGATAAGCTAGACTACAAATATTTTTCATCGCTAAGGAACTGTGCTCAAACGTCACTGACTTCTGTTAATATTACACTAGCTGATGTACAGGGTCCGCCATCTAACGTTTTTTTTTTTTCAACTAGTGCTTATTTCGTGAATGGTAACACTTAGCACATATCTGATTTGACAGATAATTCGTTTTATCCTTCCGCTGAACGAATATGGTTGTGTATACGCTTGAACAACGCTGGGAAATATTGCCTACGATCGACTTACAGAAGATACCGATTTTGCCAAACAAATCATCTTTTCAGATGAAGCTCATTTTGATCTTGGCGGTTATGTAAACAAGCAAAATTGTCGCATTTGGGCCACAGAAAACCCGCACGCATACATTGAAAAGCCGATGCACCCAAAATGAGTCACTGTTTGGCGCGGATTTTGGTCCAGAGGCATAATTGGGCCATTTTTCTTCGAAAATGAGCAAGGAGTGGCCGTTACAGTCAATGGCCATCGTTATCGGGCCATGTTGAACGAATTTTTGTACACAAAAATTGAAGAGGAGGATATTGGCAACATTTGGTTTCAACAGGACGGCGCTACGTGCCACACAGCCGAAGCTACACTCGATGTTTTGCGCCCTGTTTTTGAAGATCGCATTATCAGCCGCAGAGCTGATGTCGTTTGGCCACCTCGGAGCTGCGATTTGACACCGTTGGACTATAATTTGTGGGGTGCTCTCAAAGATAAGTGTTACGCCGACAAGCCAGAGACAATTGACGCTTTAAGGACAATATTCGTGAAGCCATTGGTGAAATACAGCTGCACACAATCGACAATGTGCTTAAAAATTGGACCGATCGTGTAGGCTACTGCATGGCCAGCCGAGGCAGCCATTTGAATGAAATTATTTTCCATTATTAACCGGAAGGATTGTACATTCAACTAAAAAAAGAAATTTGAGAAAATATTCAGTAATATTTTTTTTTTTTGCATTTTCAAAAAAAAAAAGTTATTTGGCGGACCCTTTATTAGGAAAGATATATAATCTAAAGGATGATTATTCTCCTGCACCTGATGGGTTGCCTGCTATTGTCATTAAAAAATTCGCGAACTTCTTATCTTATCCCCTCTATTGGCTCTTTTTCAACTTTCTATTTCTAATTCAGTTTTTCCTAAATTTTGGAAGAATTCGTATATAATACCTCTCCATAAAAAAGGACCTAGAAATGATATTTTTAATTACAGACCTATTGCAAAACTGTCATGTATTCATTTTCTTTTTCCATTGCAAATCCATTTTTCCTCCTAGTCAACACAGCTTCCTCAAGAGAAGATCGAGTACCACTAACCTTACAGAATCTGTTTCAAACACTTTATGCTAGTTGGAAAGTGGGTACGAAGTTGATGCAGTTTGTACCGACTTTAGTAAAGCGTTCGACAAAATCTCCCACACTATCATTCTTCTAAAGCTTAAAGCCTGTGGTTTTCCATCACTGGTTTTATATAATGGATTCAATCATATCTCGAAGTACGCCGTTATAACGTCATCTTGAGATTTTCCAATTCAGAGTCTTTTACAAATACCTCTTGTGTCCCACAAGGTAGTCACTCGATCAGTACCATCATCCACCACTTTCCCTTACCTTATCTTGCAACAATAATATTAAAAATACACACTTCGAGCACTCGTACAGTTTCAACTTTCAGAAAACTGATTTTGTAAACTTAGAAATTTTATTAAGTAGAATCGATTTCGAACATCTTTTCGACAATGCTGATGAAAGCGTTGGTATTGCAATTGCTCACTTCTATGTGCTTCAACAGCACTATTCCAATCGCTTCGTAACATAATACCCTTTTTGCACAGCGACGTGGGATATGTCTGATCAGCATAATCCCGCAGCTGAAACACAAACACAAATATATACAACAACTCTCTGCTAGAGCTCAGCTAAACATATATGTAAACTAACACAAGCATAATCTTAAGTACTTTTAAGTTCAGTTGAAATAATAATGTCAGTTTTAGTTTCGGCACATCAATGAACAGTTGTTTTCACTTATCACATGGCGACCGTGACGAAAAACGAATGGTTATAATGTAATAAAAACTAATGGTTACGAAAAATAGCCAAGTGTGCGCGATCGAGCTATAAAACAAAGCAAATATTATAATGCTCCAATTTATAAGAAAAATACAATAAAAGAAACTTTTTTTCAATGTTAATTTATCCAACAAAGAACATGAATACATAAAAAAACTTACATTTAAAATGATTTAAAAAAAAAAAAAAACAGTGGCAATGTGAACAATTTGAATTTAATTAATTAATTCAATGTGAAAAGAATTAAGTACATCATCAACTTCCTCATCAACCGAAAAGTATTCATCAACCGCCTACATCGTCATTGTCCAGTGTGTCAACTACAACCAGGAATGCTGTCTTCTAGCTGCAACTACAACCAAAGAAGTTTAAAATGTCGCAAGTGAATTAATATTATTAATGAAAGCATAACATTGTATATAAGTTAATTATACAAATATATTTTGTTTACTCTCATATTCAATTATGTATTTCAAAATTATTCACCTTATTCAAATATATTGATATTCATACATTTCTATTGAAGTTACTTTTAAAAACATAAATTAAAAATAAAAATAAAAATGTGTGGACCGAAATCAGACATAGATCATCCACGAGCAAATGTTATAAATGAAGTAATAAATACAAATAAGGGAACAGAATCGCTCCAGATCCCACTATGGATTATAGCAACTATTCTAGCTGCATATTTAATTATTAAGCTATACATGATGCACAACAAGTGCCTAAATAAAAAAACTATTCGAACATACTCCCAAGCAAATATGGATAAAATTTAAAAACAAAAGCAAAACTAAAACAAAAAAAAAACAATATAATGGCGATTATAATTAGGAAATATGAAGTGGGAAGATATACTAGATAAAATCAGCGCATATAAAACAGAATTCGATAAGTCTTTTAAATGTCTAAATAACAATAGGCAAATTCAAAAAGAAACATTAGATAGACATATACAAATTTTAATAGATAATTTCAACGGAATTAGGAGCATTCTCAATGTTAACTACAATAAACTTACACCAAATCATAAGGCAACAGCTAATAAAATATTTTTGAAATTTAGGGACAATCTAATAAAAATAAGCACAAAACGACAAATAGAATTCAAAATACCAACTACGATAGATAAGGAGGTTAAATCAGATTATACTGTAATAAATAGCTCTGACACGGATGAAGAACAAAACGAACATACAGGACTAATGACTTCAAACTCTTCAGACTATTCTCAACGAACCACTACAATAAATTCAACAATAATGACTCAAACAGCAGTAGAATTTCTGCGTATAGCGTCACAAATTCTACCAGAGTTTGATGGTAGATCTGAAAATCTACAAACTTTTATCGATGCTCTTAACCTCGTTAATAGCATTAAAGAAGACCATGACCTTGTTGCAGTGAACTTGGTCAAAACTAAGCTGAAAGGCAACGCCAGGAATTTAATAGCCGGAACTGAGGAAAATATTCAAGCAGTTATTAATAAACTATATACATCAGTAAAGGGGGAATCAGTAGAGCTCATAACGGCAAAATTAAATAATACAAAACAAAATGGTAAAACAGCCACAACATATGTAAAAGAAATAGAAGAATTAACTTAAACTCTTCAATCCGCATACATTGCAGATGGTCTACAAAATCCCCTAGCGGCTAAATACGCAACAAATGATGCGGTTAAAGCGATGACCAAAAACTCCACAAGCCCAAAAGTTAAACTTATAATGGAATTGGGACAGTTCACCGATATGAACGAGGCCGTTTCCAAATTCATCAACAGTTGCACTGAAGCAACTGTAAATGAACATTCGGTACTATATTATAATGGGAACCGGAATAATTTCCATAGATATGAAAACAATTTCAATGGACGCGGTCGTGGCCGTGCCCCATCTAGAGGGGCAAAACAGAATTTTTACAACGGAAATTATAATAATAATAGAGGTCGAGGCTATCGTACATATCGGGGAAATAATAACAACATTTCTAACAGAAACGTTAGAATTGTAGAAAATTATTAGGAAAACGGTACAAGCTCCCAGTAAAAGAGGCTACTGGGAGCCAAAACAATAATAGTGGTCCTAAAAATATTAATTATGTATCGATTAGTCAAAATCAGACTGAACAAAATACCGGTGTGAATCAACTTTATAATACAATTTTTAATTTCAATCTCAATTTAAATAGTTACGTAAAACTTAAAACATTAATTAGTAACGGTGTGTGTGTTTTTCTTGTAGATACTGGTGCGGAAGTTTCACTTATTAAGGAAAATAGCATAAAGGCTCATTTGCCTGTAAACAAAACAATAAGAACAAATTTAACTGGAATAGGAACCGGAGTGATACAATCTTTAGGAGTGGTAGAATCTGACCTTTTAGTTCAAAATTATTTTGTACCAATTGACTTTCATATAGTAAACGAAGATTTCCCAATAAGCTGTGACGGTATTATTGGTCTTGACTTTATAAAGAAATACAATTGCATCCTCAGTTACCAAAACAGTTACCAAGTGGGCAACGAAGATTTACTCACTATCAGGCCCAATAACTTTGCCCATGAAATCTCAATAAATTTATTAGATAATGCTTCTACAAATATATTTTCTATACCCGCGCGTTCCGAGGTAATAAGACGAATTATAATAAAAAATAGAGAAGATCTTTTTGTTCCAAATCAACTTATAACAGACGGAATATTTGTTGCTAACACGATCGTGTCGTACAATAGCCCTTTTATTCGAGTGATAAATACTACATTAAACAACAAATTTTTGTCAAATGTTGAAATTAAAACAGAAAAATTATCCGACTACAATATAGTGCAAACTAGCACCCAACCTATAAAACGTGATACAGACATTTTAAATAGATTATCTAAAAACTTTCCATCCTTTGTTAAAACTAAATTAATGCAATTATGTGAAGATTACTTAGACATTTTCGCACTTGATACTGAAACAATATCAGCAAACAACTTCTATAAACAAAAACTTTCTCCAACGGATTAAAACCCCGTATATGTAAAAAATTACAGAACGCTTCACTCTCAGAAAAATAAAATCAATAGACAAGTCAAAAAATTAGAAGATGATAATATTATTGAAAAATCATGCTCTAGTTACAACAGCCCAATTTTATTAGTACCGAAAAAATCACTACCAAACAGTAGCGAAAAACGATGGCGTCTTGTGGTCGACTATAGGCAAGTAAACAAAAAACTTGTGGCAGATAAATTTCCTCTGCCGCGTATCGAAGATATTTTAGACCAGTTAGGTCGAGCAAAATACTTTTGCTGTTTAGATCTAATGTCAGGCTTCCATCAGATAGAGCTGGAAGAAAATTCGAGGGACATTACTTCCTTCTCGACAGAAAAAGGATCATTTCGATTCACTAGACTTCCTTATGGTTTGAAAATTGCACCTAATAGTTTCCAGCGAATGATGAATTTAGCTTTCTCAGGCCTCGAACCCTCACAAGCTTTTATATATATGGATGATTTGATTGTTATAGGATGTTCTGAACAACATATGTTTAACAATTTAACTAAAGTCTTTAATACATGCAGAGAAACAAATCTTAAACTTCACCCTGATAAGTGCACCTTTTTCAAACCAGAAGTTACCTATTTAGGACATAAATGCACAGCAGATGGCATACTACCTGATCCTCCAAATTTGAAATAATAGAAAAATACCCAAAACCGACTAACCCAGACGAAACAAGAAGGTTTGTTGCCTTCTGTAACTATTACAGAAAGTTCATCCCTAAATTCACTCACCATTCGGTACACCTTTCGCGTTTAACACGCAAAAACACTTCTTTTAAATGGTCAACAGAGTGTGAAACAGCTTTTCAGTATTTAAAAAACTCACTTTTAAATCCCAAAATCCTTCAATATCCAGACTTATCCAAGCAATTTTTCATCACAACTGATGCATCCAAAATTGCTTGCGGTGCCATCCTCAGTCAGGAGCACAATGGTATCCAATTGCCTATTTCATTTGCTTCCAGAGCAATGACTAAAGGAGAGTCTAATAAAGCTGCAATCGAACAAGAATTAATAGCCATTCACTGGGCTATTAATTATTTCCGACCATATGTATACGGTAACAAATTCATTGTTAAAAGTGACCATAAGCCTTTAACATACTTATATTCACTGAAAACCCCATCATCGAGATTAACACGTCTAAGATTGGATTTAGAAGAATATAATTTTACAGTCGAATATATAAAAGGCTCAAAAAATTGTGGAGCAGACGCGTTATCACGTATTGATTTTAGTGAAATAAAAAAATACATAACAAAACATGACAACTAGATCCAGTACAAAGAAAACCACACCATGTGATGAAAATGCAAAGATTCAAGATGAAATTGAATTAACTTGTTTTGAAACATTAAATCCTGAAGAAGTAGCAAAAAGTATATTTTTAAAATTTTACCCATTCCAAAGTAATCCAAGGTTTATTTTTAAAAACGGAAGGAAAATTTTAAAATCGATTGATTTGAATGAATATCTCACTAATGGGAAAATTGATCTTAAACGATTCTTCCTAAGGCTAGAAAGAGGCCAGTGAACTTTCCATTCATAAACTTCAGATAAATGCTGGAGATGATATATTTCCATTAGTTGAAATATCAGCATTTAAAGCGTACGCAAATGAATTATTAAATAAAATAAGCCTTAATAATAATAATAATAGAAATCTTAAAATCGCGATAACACCAAAAATTAAATACGTCGTCGACGAAAATGAAAAGAAACAATTGCCACAAAAATTTCATGAAGATAAGTTAATCGGTGGACATTTAGGTGTCACTCGTTTTTTGAATAAATTGAAAAAATATTTTTATTGGAGATCCATATTAAAGGATATCAAAAATTACGTTAAAAATTGTGAAAGTTGCAATAAAAATAAATCTCTCCGAAGACCACGAGAGCCACTAATAATCACACTAACTCCAATACAAGCCTTTGACAGAGTACAAATTGATACTATAGGACCACTGCCCAAAACAATAAATAATAATGAATACGCTGTCACAATAGTTTGTGATTTAACAAAATTCCTTGTCGTAACCCCCATCACAGACAAATCAGCAAAAACAGTAGCCAAAGCTATCTTTGAAAATTTTATATTAACATTTGGTCCCATGAAAAACATTTTAACCGACATGGGGACAGAATATAAAAATGAAACCCTTAAAGAATTATGCAACCTAATGGACATAAATTTTGAAACCTCAACACCATACCACCATCAGTGGTTCGTTAGGCTCCGTTGAAAGATCACATAGGACTTGTAATGAATATCTAAGATCCTACATTAGCTCAGACAAAACAGATTGGGATGTATGGATTAAGTATTTTGCATATTGCTACAACACTACACCTAGTACAGTTCATGGATATTGCCCATACGAACTGGTTTATGGCAAAATACCCTTAAACCCACAATGTTTAATCAATTGTTTTATATTGATCCCCTTTATAACATAGAAGCATATGCAAAGGAAGTCAAATATAGAATTCAAGTAGCAAACAAACGTGCACATGAAATGCTGGTTTCTAACAAAACCACACAAAAGCAACGGTATGATAAAAATTGTTTAAAACGGGATTTTAAAATAAACGATACCGTTTACATAGACAACCCGGCAGGGCACAAGTTGGAAAACTTGTTTAAGGGTCCTTACAAAATTGTAGAAATTGATAGTAAAAATAATTGTACTGTAAAAATTGGACCAAATAAAGAAGTGAAAATTCATAAAGATAGATTGAGACTTGTTTAGGTTAAGATTTAAGTAGAATGGTTAAAAAAAAAAAAAAAAATTTAAAAAGCAAAACAATATTTAATTTCTAATTTAATATATTTGCTACTTTAATTATAAAAAAAAAATTATTATATTTTATTCAAACATATACAGATTGATTTTCTTTACTTTCATCTAAGCATTTATTAGTTACCATTTAATTTTTAAAATAAAAACAAAAATAAATGAAATAAAAATAAAATATTATACTAAATATATTAATACGGAAAGCAATTTAAGTTTGAACTACTATATGCTATAAATTTAAATATAACATTAAGTTTTTGTTAACACATATTTAGTAAGATTTAAACATGAATTTATAAAAATAAATTCATTAAAAAAAAGGGAGGTGTTGTATGTATATACATTTCCATTATTATTCTTTCACTTTGAGTAGAACACAGCGATGTGGAATGTGCTTCAACAGCACTATTCCAATCGCTTCGTAACATAATACCCTTTTTGCACAGCGACGTGGGATATGTCTGATCAGCATAATCCCGCAGCTGAAACACAAACACAAATATATACAACTACTCTCTGCTAGAGCTCAGCTAAACATATATGTAAACTAACACAAGCATAGTCTTAAGTACTTTTAAGTTCAGTTGAAATAATAAAGTCAGTTTTAGTTTCGGCACATCAATGAACAGTTGTTTTCACTTATCACACTATGTCATAATTTTCGACTGCTTCACACAATATGTCCCCTTCACTAGGCAGACAATTTTTTCGTCATCTTCTCCCTGGTACAATAAAGAACTACGTTCACTCCGTAATAAAAGAAACAAACTTTGGCGCGCATACCTTATTTCTCGTTCTTCTCTTGATCTCACAAATTATCTTCGTGCCTATAACCTTTTTTCCGCACTCTGTGAAAAGTTAAATGAGTCTTATCTTGCTATATTCAAACAAAATTGTTGTCGAATCCTAAAAGCTTCTATAAGTTCATCAACACCAAAAGAAAATCTGACAACTACCCATCTACCCTTACTTTTTCGGACATTTCCTCAGACAACCCAGAAGTAATTGCAACCCTATTCGCAAATTTCTTCAGTCAGTCATTCACAAACCATAATGATAAGCTAGACTACAAATATTTTTCATCGCTAAGGAACTGTGCTCAAACGTCACTGACTTCTGTTAATATTATACTAGCTGATGTACAGGGTCCGCCATCTAACGTTTTTTTTTTTTTCAACTAGTGCTTATTTCGTGAATGGTAACACTTAGCACATATCTGATTTGACAGATAATTCGTTTTATCCTTCCGCTGAACGAATATGGTTGTGTATACGCTTGAACAACGCTGGGAAATATTGCCTACGATCGACTTACAGAAGATACCGATTTCGCCAAACAAATCATCTTTTCAGATGAAGCTCATTTTGATCTTGGCGGTTATGTAAACAAGCAAAATTGTCGCATTTGGGCCACAGAAAACCCGCACGCATACATTGAAAAGCCGATGCACCCAAAATGAGTCACTGTTTGGCGCGGATTTTGGTCCAGAGGCATAATTGGGCCATTTTTCTTCGAAAATGAGCAAGGAGTGGCCGTTACAGTCAATGGCCATCGTTATCGGGCCATGTTGAACGAATTTTTGTACACAAAAATTGAAGAGGAGGATATTGGCAACATTTGGTTTCAACAGGACGGCGCTACGTGCCACACAGCCGAAGCTACACTCGATGTTTTGCGCCCTGTTTTTGAAGATCGCATTATCAGCCGCAGAGCTGATGTCGTTTGGCCACCTCGGAGCTGCGATTTGACACCGTTGGACTATAATTTGTGGGGTGCTCTCAAAGATAAGTGTTACGCCGACAAGCCAGAGACAATTGACGCTTTAAGGACAATATTCGTGAAGCCATTGGTGAAATACAGCTGCACACAATCGACAATGTGCTTAAAAATTGGACCGATCGTGTAGGCTACTGCATGGCCAGCCGAGGCAGCCATTTGAATGAAATTATTTTCCATTATTAACCGGAAGGATTGTACATTCAACTAAAAAAAGAAATTTGAGAAAATATTCAGTAATATTTTTTTTTTTTTGCATTTTCAAAAAAAAAAAGTTATTTGGCGGACCCTTTATTAGGAAAGATATATAATCTAAAGGATGATTATTCTCCTGCACCTGATGGGTTGCCTGCTATTGTCATTAAAAAATTCGCGAACTTCTTATCTTATCCCCTCTATTGGCTCTTTTTCAACTTTCTATTTCTAATTCAGTTTTTCCTAAATTTTGGAAGAATTCGTATATAATACCTCTCCATAAAAAAGGACCTAGAAATGATATTTTTAATTACAGACCTATTGCAAAACTGTCATGTATTCATTTTCTTTTTCCATTGCAAATCCATTTTTCCTCCTAGTCAACACAGCTTCCTCAAGAGAAGATCGAGTACCACTAACCTTACAGAATCTGTTTCAAACACTTTATGCTAGTTGGAAAGTGGGTACGAAGTTGATGCAGTTTGTACCGACTTTAGTAAAGCGTTCGACAAAATCTCCCACACTATCATTCTTCTAAAGCTTAAAGCCTGTGGTTTTCCATCACTGGATTTATATAATGGATTCAATCATATCTCGAAGTACGCCGTTATAACGTCATCTTGAGATTTTCCAATTCAGAGTCTTTTACAAATACCTCTTGTGTCCCACAAGGTAGTCACTCGATCAGTACCATCATCCACCACTTTCCCTTACCTTATCTTGCAACAATAATATTAAAAATACACACTTCGAGCACTCGTACAGTTTCAACTTTCAGAAAACTGATTTTGTAAACTTAGAAATTTTATTAAGTAGAATCGATTTCGAACATCTTTTCGACAATGCTGATGAAAGCGTTGGTATTGCAATTGCTCACTTCTATGTGCTTCAACAGCACTATTCCAATCGCTTCGTAACATAATACCCTTTTTGCACAGCGACGTGGGATATGTCTGATCAGCATAATCCCGCAGCTGAAACACAAACACAAATATATACAACAACTCTCTGCTAGAGCTCAGCTAAACATATATGTAAACTAACACAAGCATAATCTTAAGTACTTTTAAGTTCAGTTGAAATAATAATGTCAGTTTTAGTTTCGGCACATCAATGAACAGTTGTTTTCACTTATCACATGGCGACCGTGACGAAAAACGAATGGTTATAATGTAATAAAAACTAATGGTTACGAAAAATAGCCAAGTGTGCGCGATCGAGCTATAAAACAAAGCAAATATTATAATGCTCCAATTTATAAGAAAAATACAATAAAAGAAACTTTTTTTCAATGTTAATTTATCCAACAAAGAACATGAATACATAAAAAAAAAAATGCTAAAGGCAAACTGACTAAACGACTTACATTTAAAATGATTTAAAAAAAAAAAAAAAAAACAGTGGCAATGTGAACAATTTGAATTTAATTAATTAATTCAATGTGAAAAGAATTAAGTACATCATCAACTTCCTCATCAACCGAAAAGTATTCATCAACCGCCTACATCGTCATTGTCCAGTGTGTCAACTACAACCAGGAATGCTGTCTTCTAGCTGCAACTACAACCAAAGAAGTTTAAAATGTCGCAAGTGAATTAATATTATTAATGAAAGCATAACATTGTATATAAGTTAATTATACAAATATATTTTGTTTACTCTCATATTCAATTATGTATTTCAAAATTATTCACCTTATTCAAATATATTGATATTCATACATTTCTATTGAAGTTACTTTTAAAAACATAAATTAAAAATAAAAATGTGTGGACCGAAATCAGACATAGATCATCCACGAGCAAATGTTATAAATGAAGTAATAAATACAAATAAGGGAACAGAATCGCTCCAGATCCCACTATGGATTACAGCAACTATTCTAGCTGCATATTTAATTATTAAGCTATACATGATGCACAACAAGTGCCTAAAGAAAAAAACTATTCGAACATACTCCCAAGCAAATATGGATAAAATTTAAAAACAAAAGCAAAACTAAAACAAAAAAAAAACAATATAATGGCGATTATAATTAGGAAATATGAAGTGGGAAGATATACTAGATAAAATCAGCGCATATAAAACAGAATTCGATAAGTCTTTTAAATGTCTAAATAACAATAGGCAAATTCAAAAAGAAACATTAGATAGACATATACAAATTTTAATAGATAATTTCAACGGAATTAGGAGCATTCTCAATGTTAACTACAATAAACTTACACCAAATCATAAGGCAACAGCTAATAAAATATTTTTGAAATTTAGGGACAATCTAATAAAAATAAGCACAAAACGACAAATAGAATTCAAAATACCAACTACGATAGATAAGGAGGTTAAATCAGATTATACTGTAATAAATAGCTCTGACACGGATGAAGAACAAAACGAACATACAGGACTAATGACTTCAAACTCTTCAGACTATTCTCAACGAACCACTACAATAAATTCAACAATAATGACTCAAACAGCAGTAGAATTTCTGCGTATAGCGTCACAAATTCTACCAGAGTTTGATGGTAGATCTGAAAATCTACAAACTTTTATCGATGCTCTTAACCTCGTTAATAGCATTAAAGAAGACCATGACCTTGTTGCAGTGAACTTGGTCAAAACTAAGCTGAAAGGCAACGCCAGGAATTTAATAGCCGGAACTGAGGAAAATATTCAAGCAGTTATTAATAAACTATATACATCAGTAAAGGGGGAATCAGTAGAGCTCATAACGGCAAAATTAAATAATACAAAACAAAATGGTAAAACAGCCACAACATATGTAAAAGAAATAGAAGAATTAACTTAAACTCTTCAATCCGCATACATTGCAGATGGTCTACAAAATCCCCTAGCGGCTAAATACGCAACAAATGATGCGGTTAAAGCGATGACCAAAAACTCCACAAGCCCAAAAGTTAAACTTATAATGGAATTGGGACAGTTCACCGATATGAACGAGGCCGTTTCCAAATTCATCAACAGTTGCACTGAAGCAACTGTAAATGAACATTCGGTACTATATTATAATGGGAACCGGAATAATTTCCATAGATATGAAAACAATTTCAATGGACGCGGTCGTGGCCGTGCCCCATCCAGAGGGGCAAAACAGAATTTTTACAACGGAAATTATAATAATAATAGAGGTCGAGGCTATCGTACATATCGGGGAAATAATAACAACATTTCTAACAGAAACGTTAGAATTGTAGAAAATTATTAGGAAAACGGTACAAGCTCCCAGTAAAAGAGGCTACTGGGAGCCAAAACAATAATAGTGGTCCTAAAAATATTAATTATGTATCGATTAGTCAAAATCAGACTGAACAAAATACCGGTGTGAATCAACTTTATAATACAATTTTTAATTTCAATCTCAATTTAAATAGTTACGTAAAA
The DNA here is from genome assembly GCA_914767935.1 of Coremacera marginata. Classification (NCBI taxonomy): domain Eukaryota; kingdom Metazoa; phylum Arthropoda; class Insecta; order Diptera; family Sciomyzidae; genus Coremacera; species Coremacera marginata. Next base: position 103,640,279 of record OU612044.1, read on the forward strand.
CTTAAAACATTAATTAGTAACGGTGTGTGTGTTTTTCTTGTAGATACTGGTGCGGAAGTTTCACTTATTAAGGAAAATAGCATAAAGGCTCATTTGCCTGTAAACAAAACAATAAGAACAAATTTAACTGGAATAGGAACCGGAGTGATACAATCTTTAGGAGTGGTAGAATCTGACCTTTTAGTTCAAAATTATTTTGTACCAATTGACTTTCATATAGTAAACGAAGATTTCCCAATAAGCTGTGACGGTATTATTGGTCTTGACTTTATAAAGAAATACAATTGCATCCTCAGTTACCAAAACAGTTACCAAGTGGGCAACGAAGATTTACTCACTATCAGGCCCAATAACTTTGCCCATGAAATCTCAACAAATTTATTAGATAATGCTTCTACAAATATATTTTCTATACCCGCGCGTTCCGAGGTAATAAGACGAATTATAATAAAAAATAGAGAAGATCTTTTTGTTCCAAATCAACTTATAACAGACGGAATATTTGTTGCTAACACGATCGTGTCGTACAATAGCCCTTTTATTCGAGTGATAAATACTACATTAAACAACAAATTTTTGTCAAATGTTGAAATTAAAACAGAAAAATTATCCGACTACAATATAGTGCAAACTAGCACCCAACCTATAAAACGTGATACAGACATTTTAAATAGATTATCTAAAAACTTTCCATCCTTTGTTAAAACTAAATTAATGCAATTATGTGAAGATTACTTAGACATTTTCGCACTTGATACTGAAACAATATCAGCAAACAACTTCTATAAACAAAAACTTTCTCCAACGGATTAAAACCCCGTATATGTAAAAAATTACAGAACGCTTCACTCTCAGAAAAATAAAATCAATAGACAAGTCAAAAAATTAGAAGATGATAATATTATTGAAAAATCATGCTCTAGTTACAACAGCCCAATTTTATTAGTACCGAAAAAATCACTACCAAACAGTAGCGAAAAACGATGGCGTCTTGTGGTCGACTATAGGCAAGTAAACAAAAAACTTGTGGCAGATAAATTTCCTCTGCCGCGTATCGAAGATATTTTAGACCAGTTAGGTCGAGCAAAATACTTTTGCTGTTTAGATCTAATGTCAGGGTTCCATCAGATAGAGCTGGAAGAAAATTCGAGGGACATTACTTCCTTCTCGACAGAAAAAGGATCATTTCGATTCACTAGACTTCCTTATGGTTTGAAAATTGCACCTAATAGTTTCCAGCGAATGATGAATTTAGCTTTCTCAGGCCTCGAACCCTCACAAGCTTTTATATATATGGATGATTTGATTGTTATAGGATGTTCTGAACAACATATGTTCAACAATTTAACTAAAGTCTTTAATACATGCAGAGAAACAAATCTTAAACTTCACCCTGATAAGTGCACCTTTTTCAAACCAGAAGTTACCTATTTAGGACATAAATGCACAGCAGATGGCATACTACCTGATCCTCCAAATTTGAAATAATAGAAAAATACCCAAAACCGACTAACCCAGACGAAACAAGAAGGTTTGTTGCCTTCTGTAACTATTACAGAAAGTTCATCCCTAAATTCACTCACCATTCGGTACACCTTTCGCGTTTAACACGCAAAAACACTTCTTTTAAATGGTCAACAGAGTGTGAAACAGCTTTTCAGTATTTAAAAAACTCACTTTTAAATCCCAAAATCCTTCAATATCCAGACTTATCCAAGCAATTTTTCATCACAACTGATGCATCCAAAATTGCTTGCGGTGCCATCCTCAGTCAGGAGCACAATGGTATCCAATTGCCTATTTCATTTGCTTCCAGAGCAATGACTAAAGGAGAGTCTAATAAAGCTGCAATCGAACAAGAATTAATAGCCATTCACTGGGCTATTAATTATTTCCGACCATATGTATACGGTAACAAATTCATTGTTAAAAGTGACCATAAGCCTTTAACATACTTATATTCACTGAAAACCCCATCATCGAGATTAACACGTCTAAGATTGGATTTAGAAGAATATAATTTTACAGTCGAATATATAAAAGGCTCAAAAAATTGTGGAGCAGACGCGTTATCACGTATTGATTTTAGTGAAATAAAAAAAATACATAACAAAACATGACAACTAGATCCAGTACAAAGAAAACCACACCATGTGATGAAAATGCAAAGATTCAAGATGAAATTGAATTAACTTGTTTTGAAACATTAAATCCTGAAGAAGTAGCAAAAAGTATATTTTTAAAATTTTACCCATTCCAAAGTAATCCAAGGTTTATTTTTAAAAACGGAAGGAAAATTTTAAAATCGATTGATTTGAATGAATATCTCACTAATGGGAAAATTGATCTTAAACGATTCTTCCTAAGGCTAGAAAGAGGCCAGTGAACTTTCCATTCATAAACTTCAGATAAATGCTGGAGATGATATATTTCCATTAGTTGAAATATCAGCATTTAAAGCGTACGCAAATGAATTATTAAATAAAATAAGCCTTAATAATAATAATAATAGAAATCTTAAAATCGCGATAACACCAAAAATTAAATACGTCGTCGACGAAAATGAAAAGAAACAATTGCCACAAAAATTTCATGAAGATAAGTTAATCGGTGGACATTTAGGTGTCACTCGTTTTTTGAATAAATTGAAAAAATATTTTTATTGGAGATCCATATTAAAGGATATCAAAAATTACGTTAAAAATTGTGAAAGTTGCAATAAAAATAAATCTCTCCGAAGACCACGAGAGCCACTAATAATCACACTAACTCCAATACAAGCCTTTGACAGAGTACAAATTGATACTATAGGACCACTGCCCAAAACAATAAATAATAATGAATACGCTGTCACAATAGTTTGTGATTTAACAAAATTCCTTGTCGTAACCCCCATCACAGACAAATCAGCAAAAACAGTAGCCAAAGCTATCTTTGAAAATTTTATATTAACATTTGGTCCCATGAAAAACATTTTAACCGACATGGGGACAGAATATAAAAATGAAACCCTTAAAGAATTATGCAACCTAATGGACATAAATTTTGAAACCTCAACACCATACCACCATCAGTGGTTCGTTAGGCTCCGTTGAAAGATCACATAGGACTTGTAATGAATATCTAAGATCCTACATTAGCTCAGACAACACAGATTGGGATGTATGGATTAAGTATTTTGCATATTGCTACAACACTACACCTAGTACAGTTCATGGATATTGCCCATACGAACTGGTTTATGGCAAAATACCCTTAAACCCACAATGTTTAATCAATTGTTTTATATTGATCCCCTTTATAACATAGAAGCATATGCAAAGGAAGTCAAATATAGAATTCAAGTAGCAAACAAACGTGCACATGAAATGCTGGTTTCTAACAAAACCACACAAAAGCAACGGTATGATAAAAATTGTTTAAAACGGGATTTTAAAATAAACGATACCGTTTACATAGACAACCCGGCAGGGCACAAGTTGGAAAACTTGTTTAAGGGTCCTTACAAAATTGTAGAAATTGATAGTAAAAATAATTGTACTGTAAAAATTGGACCAAATAAAGAAGTGAAAATTCATAAAGATAGATTGAGACTTGTTTAGGTTAAGATTTAAGTAGAATGGTTAAAAAAAAAAAAAAAAAATTTAAAAAGCAAAACAATATTTAATTTCTAATTTAATATATTTGCTACTTTAATTATAAAAAAAAAATTATTATATTTTATTCAAACATATACAGATTGATTTTCTTTACTTTCATCTAAGCATTTATTAGTTACCATTTAATTTTTAAAATAAAAACAAAAATAAATGAAATAAAAATAAAATATTATACTAAATATATTAATACGGAAAGCAATTTAAGTTTGAACTACTATATGCTATAAATTTAAATATAACATTAAGTTTTTGTTAACACATATTTAGTAAGATTTAAACATGAATTTATAAAAATAAATTCATTAAAAAAAAGGGAGGTGTTGTATGTATATACATTTCCATTATTATTCTTTCACTTTGAGTAGAACACAGCGATGTGGAATGTGCTTCAACAGCACTATTCCAATCGCTTCGTAACATAATACCCTTTTTGCACAGCGACGTGGGATATGTCTGATCAGCATAATCCCGCAGCTGAAACACAAACACAAATATATACAACTACTCTCTGCTAGAGCTCAGCTAAACATATATGTAAACTAACACAAGCATAGTCTTAAGTACTTTTAAGTTCAGTTGAAATAATAAAGTCAGTTTTAGTTTCGGCACATCAATGAACAGTTGTTTTCACTTATCACACTATGTCATAATTTTCGACTGCTTCACACAATATGTCCCCTTCACTAGGCAGACAATTTTTTCGTCATCTTCTCCCTGGTACAATAAAGAACTACGTTCACTCCGTAATAAAAGAAACAAACTTTGGCGCGCATACCTTATTTCTCGTTCTTCTCTTGATCTCACAAATTATCTTCGTGCCTATAACCTTTTTTCCGCACTCTGTGAAAAGTTAAATGAGTCTTATCTTGCTATATTCAAACAAAATTGTTGTCGAATCCTAAAAGCTTCTATAAGTTCATCAACACCAAAAGAAAATCTGACAACTACCCATCTACCCTTACTTTTTCGGACATTTCCTCAGACAACCCAGAAGTAATTGCAACCCTATTCGCAAATTTCTTCAGTCAGTCATTCACAAACCATAATGATAAGCTAGACTACAAATATTTTTCATCGCTAAGGAACTGTGCTCAAACGTCACTGACTTCTGTTAATATTACACTAGCTGATGTACAGGGTCCGCCATCTAACGTTTTTTTTTTTCAACTAGTGCTTATTTCGTGAATGGTAACACTTAGCACATATCTGATTTGACAGATAATTCGTTTTATCCTTCCGCTGAACGAATATGGTTGTGTATACGCTTGAACAACGCTGGGAAATATTGCCTACGATCGACTTACAGAAGATACCGATTTTGCCAAACAAATCATCTTTTCAGATGAAGCTCATTTTGATCTTGGCGGTTATGTAAACAAGCAAAATTGTCGCATTTGGGCCACAGAAAACCCGCACGCATACATTGAAAAGCCGATGCACCCAAAATGAGTCACTGTTTGGCGCGGATTTTGGTCCAGAGGCATAATTGGGCCATTTTTCTTCGAAAATGAGCAAGGAGTGGCCGTTACAGTCAATGGCCATCGTTATCGGGCCATGTTGAACGAATTTTTGTACACAAAAATTGAAGAGGAGGATATTGGCAACATTTGGTTTCAACAGGACGGCGCTACGTGCCACACAGCCGAAGCTACACTCGATGTTTTGCGCCCTGTTTTTGAAGATCGCATTATCAGCCGCAGAGCTGATGTCGTTTGGCCACCTCGGAGCTGCGATTTGACACCGTTGGACTATAATTTGTGGGGTGCTCTCAAAGATAAGTGTTACGCCGACAAGCCAGAGACAATTGACGCTTTAAGGACAATATTCGTGAAGCCATTGGTGAAATACAGCTGCACACAATCGACAATGTGCTTAAAAATTGGACCGATCGTGTAGGCTACTGCATGGCCAGCCGAGGCAGCCATTTGAATGAAATTATTTTCCATTATTAACCGGAAGGATTGTACATTCAACTAAAAAAAGAAATTTGAGAAAATATTCAGTAGTATTTTTTTTTTTTTGCATTTTCAAAAAAAAAAAGTTATTTGGCGGACCCCTTATTAGGAAAGATATATAATCTAAAGGATGATTATTCTCCTGCACCTGATGGGTTGCCTGCTATTGTCATTAAAAAATTCGCGAACTTCTTATCTTATCCCCTCTATTGGCTCTTTTTCAACTTTCTATTTCTAATTCAGTTTTTCCTAAATTTTGGAAGAATTCGTATATAATACCTCTCCATAAAAAAGGACCTAGAAATGATATTTTTAATTACAGACCTATTGCAAAACTATCATGTATTCATTTTCTTTTTCCATTGCAAATCCATTTTTCCTCCTAGTCAACACAGCTTCCTCAAGAGAAGATCGAGTACCACTAACCTTACAGAATCTGTTTCAAACACTTTATGCTAGTTGGAAAGTGGGTACGAAGTTGATGCAGTTTGTACCGACTTTAGTAAAGCGTTCGACAAAATCTCCCACACTATCATTCTTCTAAAGCTTAAGGCCTGTGGTTTTCCATCACTGGATTTATATAATGGATTCAATCATATCTCGAAGTACGCCGTTATAACGTCATCTTGAGATTTTCCAATTCAGAGTCTTTTACAAATACCTCTTGTGTCCCACAAGGTAGTCACCATGGTCCGTTGTTATTCGTCTTAATATTCTCTAATGTAGATGGAATCATCAAAGAGTCCAATCTTTGTGTATGCTGATGATATGAAAATCTATCGGCGCATTCAAACCAGCGCTGGCTCTCGCAATCTTCAAGACGATCTGGTTAGTTTTTCCACTTGGTGCCAAAAAAATTTTCTTGAGCTCAACGTCAGTAAATGTCAAGCTATCACATACGTAAGCGACTCCCACTTCCTCCGAGAACTTATTACTTACTCGACAAGCCAGTTCCTTCTGTGAGCTATTTACGGAACTTAGGTGTAATATGTGACAAGGAACTTAATTTTAGGTCTCATATTGATAGCACAGGGCGAAAATGATGATTTTTTTCTGCGGCATAACATTTTTGAGTCAATTTAGATACACGGGATAAAGACGTTCTCACCGTATAATTCACATTGTTTGAATTGGCTCTGGTTCTCGAGATGAACCGTTATTTTTAAAATTAATGAGATTTCACCACATATTTTGGAAGAACTCAAGAACAAATTATCCGATCGGTAGAATTAAAAACTCAAAAATCCGCAACTAAATTACCTGTAAGTTACGCCTATATTGGTTTTTAATTAGCTCAATAGTTACGGAAATATTAAAAAAGTTCTTCCGAAAAAAGCATATTTTTATGCAAAATTTAAATTTTTTCTTTTAAAATTCATTAAAATTCGAAAACTTCAAAATTGCTCTTTTTTGATGTTTTGTCGTAAACACAAATATGTTTCAAATGAAACAAGCCATATTTCTTTAAAATCTATAAACAACTCACAGATCAATAACACAGATGTCATCTACTCCTAAACTTGCAACCGAGGGAAAACCCGAAGAAAAAGAGACGAGAAAGAAATTAGAACAAGTTGTCCGTCGCCGTTTAAAACGTTTCCAACCACCAACTGCCGAATAAATCGTATAACTTTTAAATATCTTTTTCTTTAACATTTTTGAAATAACTCTAAGACATATGTTTTTATTTAAAAGTAACTCAATAAAAAACCGTCATATTTCTTTTCATTCGGACAATTTTTCAGAAGTGGGATGGATCTAAATCAGTGCACGGTGGTTGTATTAAAGAAAAAGCTTGGTGAATTGAATTTGGTAACCGCCGGTAGTAAAAGTGAATTGATTGCGCTATTAAGTCAGGCTGGCATCGAATCAATAGCCTACGAATCTGACAAATTTGCAAAGGGATCCATCACTGATGATAGAGATTCACAGCAGTTCTCGCCCATGTCAAATGAAAAAATGTTGTGGGTAAGTTGAGGGACGACGTCACCGTTCTCCAGCGTACCGTGGAGTCGCTGTCCCATCAACTACAGTCTGTCCTGAATTCAAAGCGGCCAGTAGTTCCAGGAGATTCGATGATGCAACAAATAAGTACAGCATCATGGACGCCGACTCGTTCGTAAAAATTGTGAGGACGAAAGTCACTACCTTCGTTTTCGCCTAACATCCTTAGTCACTGTTCATTTTGCATTAATATTTCGCATGTGACCTCTAAATCCCTGCATCAATTTTTCTTAATCACCTGTGAATTATTATTCTATAATAATATTATTTCATTATTATTTAAAGACACAGGCTTGCACATCACACTTTCCCATATTTTATTTATTAGTTAGTCATTTGAAATTACAGTTAGTAGCATCATTTACTTTTCATCAAACATTAATCCCACCATTAAACTAAAGCTTCATGTAAACATCAACTTAATAACCTCATGTCACCCGGTTAACATCACTAGGCCGTGGTGAAAAATAAATGCATGCAAAAAGACGAACAGCTGAGACAAAAACCCAACATGAGTCTGCTGTGCTGCTAAGCTAAGGTAACTTAGACAAAGATCAGAAAATTAAAATTCTTCTTGCGGCGGCAGCCAACTCGGTAAGTCATAATAAATTTCTTAGCTCCTGAAATCTTTCATAGCATTGTGCCGTAGTGACCAGTGATATACTTGAGGATATTTTTCTAAGTCTTTTCATAGCGTTATGCCGTAGTGACTAGCGCTATATTTTCTAAGTCTTCGACGTTGCATCGCAGTGCTCAGCTTGATATTTTTCTAAGTCTTTTCATAGCATTGTGCCGTAGTGACCAGTGCTATACTCGCCTGTATTTTCTAAGTCTTTTCGACGTTGCTTCGCAGTGCTATACTCGCGTATATTTTCTAAGTCTTTTCGACGTTGCATCACAGTGCTCAGCTTGATGATTTCTAAGTTTTTTCATAGCATTGTGCCGTAGTGACCAGTGCTATACTCGCGTATATTTTCTAAGTCTTTTCGGCGTTGCTTCGCAGTGCTCAGCTTGAAATTTTTCTAAGTCTTTTCATAGCATTGTGCCGTAGTGACCAGTGCTATACTCGCGTATATTTTCTAAGTCTTTCCGACGTTGCTTCGCAGTGCTATACTCGCGTATATTTTCTAAGTCTTTTCGACGTTGCATCGCAGTGCTCAGCTTGATATTTTTCTAAGTTTTTCATAGCATTGTGCCGTAGTGACCAGTGCTATACTCGCGTATATTTCTAAGTCTTTTCGACGTTGCATCGCAGTGCTCAGCTTGATATTTTTCTAAGTCTTTTCATAGCATTGTGCCGTAGTGACCAGTGCTATACTCGCCTGTATTTTCTAAGTCTTTTCGACGTTGCTTCGCAGTACTATACTCGCGTAAATTTTCTAAGTCTTTTCGACGTTGCATCGCAGTGCTCAGCTTGATATTTTTCTAAGTCTTTTCATAGCATTGTGCCGTAGTGACCAGTGCTATACTCGCCTCTATTTTCTAAGTCTTTTCGACGTTGCATCGCAGTGCTCAGCTTGATATTTTTCTAAGTCTTTTCATAGCATTGTGCCGTAGTGACCAGTGCTATACTCGCGTATATTTTCTAAGTCTTTTCGACGTTGCATCGCAGTGCTCAGCTTGATGTTTTTCTAAGTTTTTTCATAGCATTGTGCCGTAGTGACCAGTGCTATACTCGCGTATATTTTCTAAGTTTTTTCGACGTTGCTTCGCAGTGCTCAGCTTGATATTTTTCTAAGTCTTTTCATAGCATTGTGCCGTAGTGACCAGTGCTATACTCGCGTATATTTTCTAAGTCTTTTCGACGTTGCATCGCAGTGCTCAGCTTGATATTTTTCTAAGTCTTTTCATAGCATTGTGCCGTAGTGACCAGTGCTATACTCGCCTGTATTTTCTAAGTCTTTTCGACGTTGCTTCGCAGTGCTATACTCGCGTATATTTTCTAAGTCTTTTCGACGTTGCATCGCAGTGCTCAGCTTGATATTTTTTTAAGTATGTTCATAGCATTGTGCCGTAGTGCCCAGTGCTATACTCGCGTATATTTTCTCAGTCTTTTCGACGTTGCATCGCAGTACCCAGCGCGAAATATTTACTAAGTCTTTTCATAGCGTTATGCTATAGTGACTTGCGCTATGTACATACGTTTTCCCCAAACCTAGTACGTCGTGACGTAGTACCCAGTGAGAATTTATACTAACAAAGCGTCTCTTTTACATGCCGACTGGACGTTCGCAGTTCGTCGGGAAACCCTAAAGTTTATCTTTAAAGTTTATTTACCTATAATAAGTTTATCCTTTTTTTTCATTTGTTTAAATTAATAATACAGGGTCATGAAGACCATAAAATTAGTGTAAGTGTAAATTAAGAAAAAGAAACTGAAATAAAATAAATGAACTAAAACAACGGAACGTGTAATTAATTCACACTTGATATAATAAAATTTTGTAGACGAACCCTGGACACCGGCGAGTGATACCTCGGCCTAAGAAGGTTCGTTACAAAATTTTCATCGTTACTTAGCGCTGCGCCAGGGCAGTTGGCTATGTTGCCATATACACACACACAACCGTCCGCTCCTATTGTATGTGCGTCGTCTTCAATTGAAGCAACATACACACACACACAACCGTTCGCTCCTATTGTGTGTGCGCCGTCTTCAACTCAAGCAACATACACACACAACCGTTCCTTCTAATTGTGTATGCGCAGTCTTCAGCACAAGCAGCATATACACAGGCACAACCGTTCACTCCTATTGTATGTGCATCGTCATCTACACAAGCGACATATGCAGACGCACAACCGTTCGTTTCTATTTCCGCGCCGTCTTCGTTGTATAATCCGAGACTCAAAATACAGAGCCGCGTTTTAATCAAATAAATCAAAATGTTAAAAAACGCGTATCGATGGGACGACCAGTCGGTTATTTTTGCAGTGCAGCAAAAACTCAGTGGGCCTGCTAAGTACTGGTGCGATTCACAACAAGTGTTTTTTTTCATGGGCACAACTCGCGCAGCAATTTTTGGCCGATTTTCCATATACCGAGAATATCGCGGACGTACACATTAAAATGGCTAAAACAAAACGTTGTGCAATTGAAACGCCGCAAGAATATTTCTATAAAATGTTGACAATTTGGAAAAAAGGATTGCTCCCGGAAGAAGCAATAGTGCGTCATATAATAAACGGTATCAATGAATCTGACTTAAAAAAAAAACTCTCAAATGATTATGTGTCGTGCAATCAACTTCTACGCGATATTAACAATTATTGTAGCTACAACCTAGTTATCGATGTAGAGAAAAAAATGTGCCATTTGTGCTAAACAATAAAAATAATATTTTTAATCCTAACAATAAAACTAATATTACGGCGAATAAGTCAAATTATAGAAAAACGGATGACATGATAGACAGAAGTGGTGTTCGGTGCTTCAACTGTGGTAAAAATGGCCATTTTTCGGCTAAGTGTCCGGAAACGCAACGGAAAGAACGTTGCACACATTGTTTAAAAACAACGCAGAAGAGTAGCGCTTGAACACAACAATTAAAACCGAGTGTGAATCAAATTAAAAATTCTGTGCATCCGTCGTGTGATTCATACAGAGATATAACAAAACTCGTAAAAATAAATGGACTGGACGTTGTTGTGTTTATTGATCCGGGAAGCCAATATTCATTGGCGCGTAAATCTCTTGCCCGTAACCTCAGTACGCTTCAAAATATATCAAAAACACTCACTGGCTTCGCGGGTGGTACTAACAAATGTACAGATAAAATAAACGTTAATATTGAAATTGATAACGAATTTTTTTAAACGGATCTTCTCCTGGTTGAAGACGAGTTTATAAATGAAAGTGTTCTATTAGATCGTGATATTTTGTGCCGCGCGGGAAGTCGTCTAATTATCGAAGGCGAAGACTGTCGTATCGAAAATATTGGCAAAGTCAGAATGTCGTGTCAGCTAACGCACAACGAAACAACGAAATTTTTAAAAAACTCTTTCTTCATGATGCCGTTATTTTGCTAAAAATATCGACGAGTTGGGGAAATGCAACGTGGCTAAAATGATCATTAAACTTAGCACCGATGTGCCCATCAATCTAAAACCATAGCGCGTCGCGTTCACAAAACGGCCGATTATTACTGAAATCATTGCGTCTGCTGAGAAACGATAGTATACGTCCGTCGGAATCGTCTTACGCATCTCCGGTCGTTCTAGTGGAAAAAATATGGTGAACACAGACTATGCGTATATTACAGATTGCTGAACAAAGTCACCGTTAAAACACCTTTTCCTATCATAGAGGAACAGTTTGCCCAGCTTGCTGGTAACCGATATTTTTCTACACTAGATTTGCGTATGGGTTATCACCAAATTGTAGTCGATGACGATTTGAAACAGTATACCGCATTTATCACCACCGAAGACCATTACGAGTACAACCGTATGTCATTTGGTCTGGTCAACGCACCCGCACTTTCCCAAAGAGTTATGAATAAAATTGTTGCCGAATTCAATGATAGCGGAGTTTTGGCGTATATGGATGACATGATCATATGCAGTAAAACCGTTGACGAAGGTATAGAACGCCTGGACAGATTTTTAGGACTACTGTTAAAATATGATTTTACTCTATGACTCGATAAATGTGAGGTTTTACTAACGGAATTAACATATTTGGGGCATATCATCAACGCGGATGGAATAACGCCTGGAAGTGACAAGGTTCGAGCTATTATAAACTTCAGACGTCCGACATATGTAACCGAAGTAAGAAGATTCTTAGGTCTCACCGGATTCTTCAGAAAGTTCTTGTCGCAATACTCATTAATCAGCAAACCGTTGACAAAACTGCTACACAAAGATCAAGATTTTAGCTGGGAGATCGAGCAAGAAAACGCTTTTAAGAAACTTACAGATATTTTGACGAGTAGCCCGTTACTCGTTCTATATGATTCGCCAGCGCAACACGAGGTTCATACGGACGCAAGTAGCATCAGTCTCGCGGCGTATTACTGGACGGTAAGAATTTTCAACCTGTATTTTATTATAGTAGACATTGCCATGAAACTGAAAGTCGTTACCACAGTTACGAACTCGAGGTCCTCGCTGTGGTCGAGAGCGTTTTAGGATTTATCTTTTGGGCAAACCGTTTCGCCTCATCACCGATTGTTTCGCTATCGCAAAAGTCAAGGAAAATAAGGAACTGAAACCGAAGATTGCGAGATGGTGGATGAAGATACTCGAATTCGTCTTTGAAGCAGTTCATCGCCAGGGTAGTAGTCTTGCGCATGTAGACGCCCTAAGTCGTGCTCCCGATAACATTCCTAACGAAGTTGAGCCGGTGTTTCATTTTTAATATTGCAGAAAATGTTGAAGACTGGTTGCTTACCATGCAACTGCAAGATAAAGATCTCCGAGAGATCATAATGATTTTAAAGGGTGAACTAAAAAATCCCCAAGAAAAACAGTTTAAGACCGACTATGTTCTACAAAATCATCGACAATATCGAAAAGCAGGAAATGACGAAAAGTTTGTGGTACCTAAGTCAGTCAGGTGGAGAATCATCCAACACTATCATTATAAAATTTGACACTTCAGCCTAGAAAAAACTCTACAATGTATAAAACAAACTTTCTGGTTCCCAAAAATGGGAAAAGTCGTAAAAGAATATATAAATGCATGTATTGAATGCTGCTATAATAAAGCTCGTGGAGGCAAGCCTGAGGGCTGATTACACTTTAATGACCCAGAACCAGAACCGTTTTGACCGCAAACACATCGAACCACATCGTTATCATGAGAACGACTTGGTGGTAATACAAAATGAGCCAGCTGCTAGCGGAGAATCACGTAAGTTGGAACCGAAATATAGAGGCCCATATATTGTTAGCAGCGATCTTGGAAATCTTGGAATCGTTATCATGAAAACGATTTGGTGGTAATACAAAATGAGCCAGCCGCTACCGGAGAATCACGTAAGTTGGAACCGAAATATAGAGGCCCATATATTGTTATCAGCGATCTTGGAAATGACCGCTGCCTGATCGAAGCGTGCTTCATTTTAAGTTCGCTGGATAACTACCAAGTTCACCAAGGATTCCTTGCTTTCTGGTGATGAAATAGGAGTAGAACACGGAACATAGTCGAATTTGAGGTTATGGATGAGTTATTGAGTATTTATTGCATCATCAGAGACCGAACTAGCTACCAAAGAAGTAGCACTGACAGCCCTTTCATTCCCAGACGGTGCAGACTTAGATTTTGTAATCGCAGCTTGAGGTCTGGTGGTTGTGCGACCAATCCTGGTGAGCTAGCAGAGAAGCAGTTTACAACAATGACGCTTGATTGAGCAAGGCCACATACACTGTTTATTATTAAGTATTGATCAGCGGCTTGTTTGTACAGTACTCAAGCTTGTATGTATTCTTTGGTTTAGGCACTGAGATAATGAGCGCGAGTAAGATGGCAATGTGTTTGCTATAGTAAAGTGGCCGAATGAAGTTCAGCAATCCAAATGTAAGTTTTCACAGAATTTGCAAAGTTTATATCTTCCTGACAGGAGATTAATTGAAGAAATTTTTTTTTAGTTTGAAGAAAAACTAGTACTTGATAAAATAAAGTAACTTCAGCAGATTTATAATCACTTTAAATGGCTAATATTTGTTAAATTAATCAGCAGGTATGTTACAGCGAACTTGTTAAGGAAACAGCATTGCCAAATGTTATCACTTATATTAATTGCATTGTGTAAACTCACAACACTTCTTTATTCAATAGCTTTGGTTTGAATTATGCTCAATTGCCTTATGTTCATATAGCTGAATTCAGGGACGTAAATTGGGTGAGGCAGGGGGCAATTGCCCTCTTAATTTTTAAATAATTTCTAAAATTGAATTAATAATAAAAATAATTGGGCTATTCACAGTTCAAGTACGCAGGCCTGTTTAATTTACGATTTGTTATTTTTATGCCAACTTACGTAAGCGTATTTTTCTTTGTTGTTGTGGGTAGAGTGTGTGGCTTATACGCCATAGAACCCTGGTTCGAGTCCCACCTGAAACAGAAAGTTTTTTCAATTGAATTAATTTTTCTGTTCGGCCGTCACCACTCTGCAGACAATGGCAAGCCTCAGAGAGAAAAAAATGCCATGAAAAGCTTCTTGAGAACATAAGCCGCTCGAAGTTGGCATAAAATATGTAGGTCCAGTTCTCGATCATTTGTGTTCAATCATTTCACAACACACACAACACAATTGATCATAAGAAGATCGGTCAAAGTCCTTTCAAGGGCTGAAATGGCCAATTTTATTTTTTTGTTTTGGGCCCGCCAAGTCGCGATGGAATGGGCTGGCAAAAGGTTAAGTTTTTATTTTTTACATTGCAACATTCATTAGAATAAGCATAATTATGTTATGAATAACAAAAAAGCTTATTCATAACAAGAACGAGCTCACAGTTACAGAAGGAGGAATCAACAAACAAATTAAATTAACTTCATTAGAAGAGTCCTTGGCTAACTTAGTCAACTTTGCTAAAGTTGTAAATCCACAAGGTGGTTCTCTGGGTTTTTTACAAATGACAACTTGTGACCAGGCAGCGACAGTAGCGTATGATAACGAGCCACTCCCGAGCACATCAGCTACTGCATGTGACGATGAGCAAGAAGTTATACACACTTTGATGACCATAGGTAATTACAATTCATGGTCAGGAGGTGGGGATCATTCGGAAGCGTACGCTCCCAAGAGGCCTAGGAGGTGCAACACCGCTAAGCCAAATCAACAAAACATCAAACTTCTACCAAAACAGATTTACCGAAATTAAAGCAAGCTTTAAGCGGATAGAATCTCACCTAAAACAATATGAAAGGTATGATAGAAAACAGGAATCTAAAAGAAATTAAATTCATAGAAATCAAGAAAATAAACTAAGACTCAGTGAGATTGAAATAAAAAAAAAGAATTTTGGAAAAAGAAGAATCAAAACAGAACAGTAGAAGTAAAATAGATATGTTTAAAATATTACATATATCTTTATGTTTATTTTAAATATATGTTTATTTTAAAAAATGCACTTTTTAAAATAAAAAACCGTTATTGTTTTATGTAAATATAAGGTGTTTATTTATGATTTGTGTGATAATGCAATAATGTAATATTTCTGCATTCTGTGCATCTAGAATTGCATTCATTATTTGATTTCTAATATTAATAGCTAAGGTGCTTTCAGAGCTCTTACTGATTTGAATTCCTTTAGTAACGTTGAACTGGGCTTGAAGAGTTTCTTCAGTAGGAGTTATGGGTACTGATGGTTGTGAATACATACATTGTGTAAAGCAGCACAAACATTAGCAATTTTACCGGCTTTTAGTGGACTATACGAGTAATGCAGCTGCCTAGCACTTAGCAGGCAACGAAAACGGTTTTTAAGACCTCCAAATGTTCTCTCTGTATTGTTGCGAGCTTTTATCCTTCTGCATCACTTCTAAAAGGAGCCATTCAAAATGCCTCTAATGGGTATCCAGCATCACCTACATTAAAAAAGAATATATAGCCAAATAGAATACAAATAAGTCAGACACAAAGTACCAAGAAACCAAGTCTTTCTTTCACCGCCCCCAAAATTTAGATTTTAAGTATATTTTTAACTCGCTTGCATTCTAAACCCGTGAGTCATGGCTGGATCTAGGGTATCTGGAATCAAAACATCTGATTTTCATTTTATGCTCGCAAACCTGGATTAAATTTCAGACACCTCGATATTTATTCGAAAAACTTCAATTCTGCAGATCGATAAGAAATATGAACCTTATCATTCCAGTGCATAATCTTTTGAACTCTAACAGACTTTTTTTTGTCAATGCCATTAGATTATGGAATTCGCTGCCTTTAAGAATCAAGATGATCTCAAACAAACGCAACTTCAAGCATGAAATTTTCATATATTTCTCCTCGTCTCTAACTATTACCTTACATTTTTTTTTCTCTGTTCTTTATCTTTTTTAATCTTTAGTATCATACTAAATTAACTCATTTATTAATTGTTTTTATAACTTGTTCTAGTTCTCCAATATATTTCATTAATTAATTTAATTTATTTATTTTTTTTATTGCTGCTTCTTAAAAATTTAAAATTATTATAATTAATCTTGTTATAGTGTTAAGTTATATTTAATTGTTGTTTATGCCTTGTTATTTTCTAATCAATTCTTACTGCATTTAAAAGACATTGTCTTATATGTGAACATTAATTTTGAAATAAATAAATAAAAAAAAAAATAAATAAATAAAAAAAAAAAAATAAATAAAAACAACTTCATAGCATTCTTAGAAACAGAGAAATCTACACAGTAAAAACCATTACTATTATTAAAGTGGTTTAAGGCCCTACAAATAGGAGCATTCACAGCATAATTAGTTCGACAAGTTTCTATAAAAAATATGTTGTTATTTCTAAGAATCCTAGCTGGGACATTAAAGTCAATTTTTTCCAGCAGTTCAGGGCAATCAACTATTGCAGAAACTAAATCATAAATAAACATTAAAGATTGCACATTTCTTCTACTTTCTAAAGTTTTGAGATTTATTAAAAAACATCGTTCACTATATGAGGGAAGTGGACTTTCAGTGTTTGAAGCTCGTAGTAGAAATCTAATAAAAGATTTCTGTACTCGCTTGATGCGTATTTTGTGTACGGTATAACACGGATTCCAAATTATTGATGCATATTCTAAACGAATACGAACTAGGTTTATATACAGTGATTTAAAAGTGTACGGGTCTGAAAAGGATGTAGACTTGCAACGGATAAATGCTAATAAGGCATAAGCTTTAGGAACAATAAAGTCAAGATGAGAGGTGAATGAAAATTTAGTGTCAAAGACAACACCTAGATCTTTATACTGATTAAGTTGAGATAAAGGAGAACTATTGATAGTAAAGGGTCCGCCATTTAACGTTTTTTTTCCAACAAGTGCTTATTTCGTGAATGGTAACACTTAGCACATGTCTGATTTGACAGATAATTAGTTTTATCCTTCGGCTGAACGAATATGGTTGTGTATACGCTTGAACAACGCTGGGAAATATTGCCTGCGATCGACTTACAGAAGATACCGATTTTGCCAAACAAATCATCTTTTCAGATGAAGCTCATTTTGATATTGGCGGGTATGTAAACAAGCAAAATTGTCGCATTTGGGGCACAGAAAACCCGCACGCATACATTGAAAAGCCGATGCACCCAAAATGAGTCACTGTTTGGTGCGGATTTTGGTCCAGAGGCATAATTGGGCCATTTTTCTTCGAAAATGAGCAAGGAGTGGCCGTTACAGTCAATGGCCATCGTTATCGGGCCATGTTGAACGAATTTTTGTACACAAAAATTGAAGAGGAGGATATTGGCAACATTTGGTTTCAACAGGACGGCGCTACGTGCCACACAGCCGAAGCTACACTCGATGTTTTGCGCCCTGTTTTTGAAGATCGCATTATCAGCCGCAGAGCTGATGTCGTTTGGCCACCTCGGAGCTGCGATTTGACACCGTTGGACTATTATTTGTGGGGTGCCCTCAAAGATAAGTGTTACGCCAACAAGCCAGAGACAATTGACGCTTTAAAGGACAATATTCGTGAAGCCATTGGTGAAATACAGCTGCACACAATCGATAATGTGCTTAAAAATTGGATAAAGTGCTTACTGCATGGCCAGCCGAGGCAGCCATTTGAATGAAATTATTTTCCATTATTAACCGGAAGGATTGTACATTCAACTAAAAAAAGAAATTTGAGAAAATATTCAGTAGTTTTTTTTTTTGCATTTTCAAAAAAAAAAGTTATTTGGCGGACCCTTTATATGCGGACGGACATAGAATTTGAGTTTTTGGAAGAACATAAAAGCACATTTTTTTATATATAAGCGATAGAGAATTTTTTAGTGACCAATTGTAAAGTTTATCAAGATCACATTGGAGACGAGATACATCGGATTGATTTCTTATTTTCATAAATATTTTAAGATCGTCTGCATATAGTAGGCATTAAGAATGATCAAATATAGATGGAATATCATTAACAAACAAACAAAACAACAAAGTTCCTAAAATACTAATTTGTGGTACCCCGGATGTTGCAACGAATGGAAAAGACTTATAATTATCAAAGGCTACTATACACCGTCTATCAGACAGATAAGACTTAATCCAAGCTAAGAAAGTTGAATGAATACCGATTATTTCCAATTTTTTCAAAAGTAAAATGTGCGAAACTTTATGAACTACATCAACTTGGAGATTATTTAAAAAGGCAGAAAAACAGTATTCAGAAAAAAGTACTAAATTCGAAATAGTCGAGCATCCCGGAACAAAACTATGTTGACAAGGTGAAATAATACTTTTTGTAGCAAAAATTAATTTTTCTTTGACAACCATTTCAAAGAGTTTTGAGATACAAGATAGTTTTGAAATAGGCGTATAGTTAGCCACATCATGTTTCAAACCAGATTTATGAACAGGTGTTATGAACGATACTTTCCAGCAATCCAGAAATAATCCAGAGTTTTAAAAACCATCACTATCAACATTATATGAAACTTTGAGTAATTTGATACCTTGAAGACATCATATTCAGAGATTAAGAGGGAACCAAAATTAATACCCGATTCAACATTTTTTGAATCAAAATGAAAAGTTTTATGATGTTCGAAGTTTGAATGAAAAAATTTTGCAAAAAGATTTGCCGTATTTGTCCCGTCATAAGACCTTGTTCCATTATAAGACATTGAAGAGGGAATATCTGAGCAATCTTTTTTGACTTGACAAAACTCCAAAATACTTTGGGATTAGTTTTAATTTTTAACTAATAGTTAGATACATATTTTGTATACAAGTAATTATTAAGGAAATTAAATTCTCTCATATAGTGACGGTATTTATAGAGATAAACATTCTCATTAGTTTTTAGAAATTTTTTATAAAACTTACTACGAAAGTTTTTTAATTTTTTCAGACCAGATGTATACGACGGTAACTTATAAACTTTTTCCCTGTACTTTGGAATACAATCATTACACATTAAATGTACCCTATTTGCAAAAGAATTAAAACTGGAAGCAGCATCTAGATTGAAGAGGTCACTTTCCCAATCAATTGAATAAAGGGCATTATTTAAAAAAGCAAAATTACTCGTCTTATAGTTAAATTTTAAAAACGGTTGATTACTTAAAACATTTAAAAACTTATAAAAAGAAATTTCTAGCTCTAAGGGTACATGATGAGCATTTTGCGGAGATATTAGAATTCGAGAGGGTTTTATATTATACTTTATATTATCATTTATAAAAATAAGATCTAATAATCTATGTAGTAAATTAAAACAATTATTAATTTGTTTAAGACCGTAACAACCCGTGTCCGGGTTTCAACCGACCTCATCAGCTCTCGCCAGGCGCCTCTGCTTTGCGCGCGCCTTCTCCAATCGGATACACCAAGTGCGGTTAGGGCTTCCTCAGCCTGGTCCCTCCATCGGAAGCATGGTCTCCCTCGTCGTCGTTGACCAGCGACCCTCGCCTCGAGCACCTTTTTCGCTGGAGCTTCGTCGTTCATACGATGGACATGACCCAGCCAGCGTAGTCGCTGCACAGTTATACGCCGAACTACGTCAATGTCATCGTAGAGCTCATACAGCTCGTGGTTCATTCGGATGCGATAGTCATCGCCGACTTGAACAGGACCGAAGATTTTGCGAAGAACTTTTCTCTCGAACACCCCCAGAGCGGCTGCGTCAGTTTGCGAAACTACCCATGCCTCAGCGCCATAAAGCAGCACAGGTAAAACGAGCGTCTTGTAGAGTGTTAGTTTTGTCGATCGAGAGAGGGCACTGGAACTTAGTTGCTACTGAGCCCGTAGTAGCACCTATTAGCAATTATTGTTCTTCGCTTTATCTCCAGGCTGATTTCGTTTTTGGTATTAATGGCGGTGCCAAGGTCCATCAATAACAGGTTTCGATATTACTAGATATATTGCATGGTGTAAGATAAGAATTATCAAGATAGTTAATCCAAGAGATATGGCAAAGATTGAAGTCAACCAATATAATTAGCTGGTCTTCGGCTTTTAGATTGCAAGCAAACATGTGATGATGTTATTTGGTGGTATATAACATACACAGAAGAACAATGAAGCAGGTTGGCAATTTACTTGCACACATAACTGGTCAAGAAGCAAATCAGTGTTATGAAGAGGAACAGTTTACGAAGAAAGATTTTTTTTATTGACCGCAATTAACACTCCACCTCCACGACTATATCCAGAAGCATTAAAGTCATGATAGTTGCTATAGATATTGTAGATTAACGGATCAAAAAACTCTTGGTCAAAGAAATGTTGATTAAGCCAGGTTTCTGTTAGAATTATTATATTATAATCATTTTGTGAAGTTTCAGAATATATGGCAGTGGACTTTGTTCTAAGGCCAGATACATTTTGCTAATAAATTTTGATAATATCAACATTGTTACAACTTTGCCGACAGTGTGCTAATTGCTGAGCGGAGGGTTTGGCTCTTTTTGAAAAAAACGAGTCACGAACAATCACATCAACTGTCCAAATATCAGGTGCTATTATTTTCGAATAAAAAGACGATGAAATACCCAACTTAAACGTAACACTTTTAAGAGATTCCAAGTCCACATCTTTTTTGACTAACTTTCTACACGAGAGGTGCTGTCGGTCCACATTAGCATATTTGACAAAGTAAGCTATTATATTTTCTTCACAAACAGATGGTTTAAACGATGACACATGCACCCATCTCTTTCGATCTACAACCTCCAAGTCTATATTGTTATTTTGCCCAACATCAAGAACACTTTTATTTACATCTTTACTTTGAGCAGCAACAACATTGGAGCATAAATCTTCGTATATTGATGGTGTATGAATCACAGCAGTAGCATTAGTCACAGTATGTTCATTTCGAGCAATTGAAGAGTAAGAAGACTTAGGCAAAGAGCGGGAAACATCAGCAGCAGCATAAACAACATCATTACTCGCGAAAGAATATGAAAAAGAATTCGCAATTGTATTAGGAGCGTCAGCATTAGGCGAGGTGACAACATTCGGCAATGCAGTAGCAGTATTGGCAACAGCAACACTATCGGAGGTTGATGAACTCAAATGAATTGAAGGTCGACGATTTGAAGAGAAAGATATTTAAATAAGATAGCTTTAAGTTCTCTTACTTCTTGGAGTAATTGTGTCACAGTGGCACTCAAGTTTATATTAGAATGTAAAGAATCATTGCAATTAAAGACAAAATTGATATTATTTTTTAGCAATCCAGAAATTTTTTCATCAAGATTCACACACAGTTTATGGCAGAACCCATTGCAAGTAGCACAAGAGACCGCACTATCTTTAGCAGTTGACTTACTGCAAACTAAACAACGAGATCTAAGCGACATGACTGACGTAGATGATAACTAGCAAACGACTGGATGATTACCGCTACTTAATATGTATATATTAATGTTCTGTAAATATTTCTTTTCTTTTCTCATTATTATTATATTTATTTTGATTATGAAAATAAGTTAGGATTAGGTAGACATATAGTTAGGAATAAGTAGTTTAAGTCGAACAATGAATTAAAATAATAAAACAGGCATCACAGAATTTGGTCAGACTTATTATTGATTAGGGAAAATAGTAGTTGGGAATAGGGCGTTGATAATTTCCAGAGGAAATAATGCAACTTCCCATGGCCTTACCCCAGAAGCAGCACCTCATGCATTCACGCATAATGTTCGCACTGGGTAGGTCATTATTGCATCAGCTTCCAATTAATTGTTTTCTTGTTTATTTGCATGTACAACGTATTCCGTGTATTGAGAGAGACAGGAGCAATAAGGCCTAACCAAAATAGATGAAACGAGACGATTGCAACTTGCCGAACGTCTGACGAGTTGAGACGCTAGCAGTTCGGTTTTTACGGAACGAAACGTACCGACAAGCTGTTTCGTTCAGCTCCGTTAAATTACGTTTATTTATTTTGGGCAACAACATTATTAAAGCGAATATTTTCGTCTCTACTCGTTACGGAGCAACACGTCTATTTTGGTTGGGCCTATAACGGGATAATCGGATAATGCTGATGTGCGCGCATATATTTCACTAGGTACAGACATTATGCCACGATCCAAGTGCGTGGTAAAAGTCACGTAGGCCAGTATAGCAACATCATACAAGCAAGAGAGAGAAGCAAATACCACACAAGCCACATCATGCCACGGTCCAAGTGCGTGCTAAAAGTCACGTAGGCCAGTACAGCAACATCATGCAAGCAAGAGAGAGAAACAAATACCACACAAGCTTGTAGGAAGAACAAGCAGACGAAAAGTATAAAAGGGCCAACATGAGAGAAATCTTGGTCAGTTCTTGAAAATCGTCAGCGTGGTCAGTCGTTGGAAATCGCCAGTGAGTTGAAGATCATCAGTTCGTGCAAATAGTCAAGCAAGTCGTCATAATAGCAGCTACCAAACCGTGCAGCAAGTAAACGGGGAACTTTCAAATCGCGTACGCATACAGTTAAGTCGGCCTGTGGATCGACTCGTCGCATCAGAAGACGTCTAGAACGCGCCTGAGCCTTCGACGTCGACAGGAACGCCACGCAAGCCGCGCAGCCATTACGACCGCGAAGCTGAAATAGATGTCGACAAATGCAGCCAATACGAGAAACCGCCCAGGAGGTTTAATCATTTAAAGAGCCAAAAGCGACGTAGCACTTTCCTTAATTTCCTTACCTTTCCTTTCTTCGACCAACGCTGGGGTTGTAGTCGAAATATCTCTTTGGCCTGGTCGAAAATCCCCCCTCTTCCTCAAGAGATTATCCTGTTGACCGACTATCCTGGGGTTGTAATCGAAATAACTCAGTTTTTACTCTCTGAGGTTTGCCAGTGTCTGCAGAGAGGTGACGGCCGAACAGAAAAATTAATTCAATTGAAAAAATTTTCTGTGAGATGGAGGATTCGAACCTGGGTTCTCTGGCGTAAGAGTCACACCCTCCACCCACTACGCCACGGCCGCCACTATAGTTATAAATTAATTATAATATATTTTATAAATTAATTATAATATAACTTATAAATTAATTATTAACTTTTATTTCAGAAGCTAAGGCAGATAATAATTTAAGTTTGTTGGGTTTTAGCTTTTTTCATACTCCACCGAATACTGAACGATAAGCAGTCGGTGGTAAAGCGAAATATCATTTAAATACTTTCTGAATAAGAAAAACCAGTTCGTCGGACATTAGAATGGTTGAAATGTCCTGGATTTACTCCCTTCAAATGGATGACCTCGTCATCTACGCACAAGAGTTCGAGTATAGCGACGAAGGAACAGTGGAAGAATTGCGCAAGCGGTTTGCTCCAATAGTTACAGAAGGCGGTGAAGACCCCCAGCTAGAAAAGCGCTCACAAAAATTAGAATTGAAGCACTCAGAAAAGAAATCTGTGTCGCCACGCCACTTAGGTATACCAGCCATGCCAGGCATACCGAGTCAAGACGACCTGCTCAAACAGATAACCGTGCCGGGTACACTAGCAAGTGGAGGTTGCTACATGGGAGCCACAGCAACATCATGGACCGCGTGCGAAAGTGAACGGTTAGATTTGAAGGAGGCCAGAACCCAATCGAATTTATCGAAAGAGTGGAAGAACTCGCAACTGTGTATAGTTTGGATAAGGATCACCTACCCAGAACAATGCCGGAGCTGCTGAAGGGCGGAGCCTTTACCTGGTGGCACAATAATAAGATAGGATGCGACTCATGGCACAGCTTTAAGGCAAGACTCCTGCCCTACGTTCTACCAGGTCGCTTCTTTGAGCGACTAGAGGACCAAATATGAGGCAGGATGCAAGGGCCTCGAGAGAGATTTAAAGAATACAGCTTTCAGCTTATAGATCTCATGCGGCATGCAAATCAGACCGAAGAGCAGAAGCTGGAACGAGTATTTTGGAATTGTAGGCAAGAATATCAATTATATATTCGACGTCGAGACTTCACCACGTTTGAAGAACTTGAGGCACTAGCCGAGAACAACAAACTTATTAAAGGTGAGAATAGTCAATCAGGCAGTGGACCACGTAAAAAAGGCGAATACCATCGGTTAGCCAATCAGAACTCATCGCAAGAGAGCGTGCCAGTTCAACCCAGTGATGAGCATCATAATTACCCTCCGCAAGAACAATACAGATCCTCGAACACCACGAGTCCGAATCATACATGGCAAAAATGTGGCCAACAAGGTTACGATGGACCTGGGAACCGCAACCCAAAGCGACATCATCGCAGGAAAGGTGAACACCGAGGTGGGGCCGCCACCACTAGCGAACGTCAACAACAGCCAGCGGGAAGCGCCAGAGGACTCGATCGGGACCGTGGGACGAACAAGTCCAACTAGTAACATCCTCGGAAGCACCCAAGTGCCTAAAATTTGACAACCGCCGAATTTTCGCCCAGGTCAACATAGGACCAAACCATCTGGAGGCGGCAATCGACACGGGTACTACAAGAAGTTTCGCCAGTCAGACCCTAGCAGACAAAATAGTCGCCGATGACCTCTTGCTCGGGATGGATTTTCTGCTAAAGGCAGAAGATAGATTTGCCTGCGAGGGGGCAAACGATATGTCTTCGAGCCACCGAACAAACCAGCTCAAGCCCAGCAGAATGCACGACCATCAGTGAAGAACTCAAAAGGTAACCAGAGCACGTGAAGAAATTTCTACAGGAAGAACTCGAGAAATTTAGTAAGCTTCAGGGACCCGCGAACATTATCCGAAGATCTTCATGTTAGACGGACGACCCTTAAAGCAGCGATATTTTCTCTGAAATCCGGCCATGCAAGACATCATCAATAAGGATATAGATGAACTGCTGGAAAAGGGATGTATAGAGCCGTCGCACAGCGCACCGATAATACTGGTGAAAAAGAGATCGGGTACATGGAGGCTCTGCGTGGACTACCGACAGTTAAACGCATAGTCTGTTCCCGATGCATACCCTCTACCGCGGATTAATCACATTTTGGATCGGCTACGTAACGCAAAATACATAAGCAGTGTTGACCTGAAAAACGGGTACTGGCAGATTCCGATGGATCATAACAGCAAGCAGTATACAGCATTCACGGTGCCAGGACGCCTTCTCCAATCGGATACACCAAGTGCGGTTAGGGCTTCCTCAGCCTGGTCCCTCCATCGGAAGCATGGTCTCCCTCGTCGTCGTTGACCAGCGACCCTCGCCTCGAGCACCTTTTTCGCTGGAGCTTCGTCGTTCATACGATGGACATGACCCAGCCAGCGTAGTCGCTGCACAGTTATACGCCGAACTACGTCAATGTCATCGTAGAGCTCATACAGCTCGTGGTTCATTCGGATGCGATAGTCATCGCCGACTCGAACAGGACCGAAGATTTTGCGAAGAACTTTTCTCTCGAACACCCCCAGAGCGGCTGCGTCAGTTTGCGAAACTACCCATGCCTCAGCGCCATAAAGCAGCACAGGTAAAACGAGCGTCTTGTAGAGTGTTAGTTTTGTCGATCGAGAGAGGGCTCTGGAACTTAGTTGCTACTGAGCCCGTAGTAGCACCTATTAGCAATTATTGTTCTTCGCTTTATCTCCAGGCTGATTTCGTTTTTGGTATTAATGGCGGTGCCAAGGTCCATCAATAACAGGTTTCGATATTACTAGATATATTGCATGGTGTAAGATAAGAATTATCAAGATAGTTAATCCAAGAGATATGGCAAAGATTGAAGTCAACCAATATAATTAGCTGGTCTTCGGCTTTTAGATTGCAAGCAAACATGTGATGATGTTATTTGGTGGTATATAACATACACAGAAGAACAATGAAGCAGGTTGGCAATTTACTTGCACACATAACTGGTCAAGAAGCAAATCAGTGTTATGAAGAGGAACAGTTTACGAAGAAAGATTTTTTTTATTGACCGCAATTAACACTCCACCTCCACGACTATATCCAGAAGCATTAAAGTCATGATAGAGGACGCGGCTTATTCCAGTGGCGCGTGATGTCTTTTAGACTGCACTCGGCGCCCGCCACATTGCGTTTGCGTACCTCGACGATATTATCGTCACGGGTGGCTCGGAAAAGGAACACCTGCATAATTTGAAGGAAGTGTTCCGACGACTGCGGGCAGCAAATCTGAAGCTGAATGTAGAAAAATGTGAATTGTTTCGTGCGGAAACCAAATATCTTGGCCATGTGGTAAGCGAAAATGGAATCCATACGGATCCGGATAAGATCGCCGCCATAAAACAGCTTACACCACCACAAGTCTACGAAGTTGTGTCAGACTTCGCTACCATTGTCCATTCAATGACCCTACTGCTGAAGAAGGGTAAGCATTGGCGATGGGGACCTGGGCAACAACAAGCGATTGACGAGTTAAAGGAAAAGCTCACACAAGCTCCAGTCCTAGCATGCCCGGGCTCGGACCGGTATTGACCCAAGATTTCGATGACGTGGAACGGGTCATAGCTTATGCCAGCTGACACCTGATCCCAGCAGGAAAAAACTATAGCCCCACCGAGAAGGACTGCTTGGCAATAGTTTGGGACATCAGAAAAATGCGGTGTTACCTCGAAAGATATAAATTCATTATCATCACGGATCACTTGTCTTTGAAATGGCTCAACTCTATAGAGAGTCCATCAGCGCGGTGGGACCTGGAACTGCAGCAATATAGTTTTGGGGTCCAGTGCCGACGAGGGAAATTTAACGTGGTCGCTGACGCACTGTCCCGACAACCGCAGGAAAATCTGTGCAAGGTAACGGAGGAGATAGAAAACACCCCACATTGCCGCAGAAAAGCGAAGAATGGAAATAAAAAACAATCCAGAAAAGTTTGCGGACTATTTAGAAGAGGATGGCCACCTATATCGCCATATACCCAATCAAATAGGCGATGAAGATTCCGCCCCGTGGAAGCTGTGCGTACCAACACATTTACGTGCCAGGGTTATGGAGGAGAACCACGACCAGCCCAGTGCAGGCCACCTTGGAATTAGAAAAACTATCGCAAAAGTGGCTAGTAGATACTACTGGCCTGGTCTCTTCAGAGACGTGAGTAAATATGTGAGGCGCTGCACAAACTGCCAGCGATACAAACTGAGCCAGCACGTCTAAGCGGGCAAAATGTTATCGCGAATTGCCGGCGAACCTTGGCCTGTACTCCAAAAAGAATAATTTATACAGTGCACAACGATAGTCCCTATCGATATCAAAGTGAAAGTAGATAGCATAGTTTGCATTAAAGAAATTTCAAAGGGCGTATTCTTAGGAAATATATTTATACCCGCAACCCGCATCGCACACATAAAATTATTAAACACAACCGCTGAAGACGTTATTATAAACAATTTTAAGGTAGAGACCTCAATGCCTCTACCTCAAAAAAACTATACAATTTTTACATGCAAAACAAAGAACAGCAACAATAAGATTAGATTTAACAAACTGCTTAAAACATTAAATATTGGTTGTAACGAACCGCAAGCAAAAAAGTCAGTAATCAATTTAATACAAAATTACCAAGATATTTTTCATATAACAGGAGAACGCCTAAGCGTAAACAATTTCTACACTCAGGAGATACAAACGACAGACTTAAACCCTGTTTATATCAAAAACTACAGACTTCCACAGACCCAGATGACAGAGATAAGCAAACTTTTAGAAGACGACATTATAGAACATTCAGTCAGCCCATATAATTCACCATTACTTGTGGTACCTAAGAAATCGACAGATGACGACAAAAAATGGCGACTTGTTGTAGATTTAAGAAAGCTAAACGAGAAAATAGTGAACGATAAGTTTCCTCTGACCAGGATAGAGAACGTTTTGGACAGACTGGGAAGAGCTAAGTACTTTACAATTTTAGACATGACTTGTTCTTTTCGCCAAATTAACTTACACGAAGACTCCCGACCGCTAACTGCTTTTTCGACAGGAAATGAACACTTCCAATTTAAACGTTTACCTTTTGGACTAAAGATATCTTCCAATCGTTTCCAACGCATGCTGACAATCGCGCTAAGTGGTCTCGACGCAGAAGCGTTTCTATATGTCGACGACATTATTGTGTTTGGGTGCAGTTTAAAGCACCATAATGAAAATTTAGAAAAGGTTTTTAATAGAATTAAGAAGCTCAATTTGAAAATAAACCCAGACAAATGTTGTTTCCTGAAACCAGAGGTAATATATCTTGGCCATTTCATAACGTCAAAGGGGATAAAAACAGACCCAGCCGAAAATACAGTAGTCGAAAATTATACAGTCCCAACAAATGCAGATGTAGTGAGAAGGTTCGTCGCCTTCTGCAATTATTACAGGCGCTTCATTCCAAATGTTGCGGACATAGTTAAAGATTTAAATGCACTTTTGAAGAAAAACAAACAATTGGTCTGGAACGAAAGTTGCCAGCAGGCTTTTGATACTCTAAAAATAAAACTTTTCAATTTCCCGGTGCTCCAATACCCAAATTTCGATAGACCTTTTATACTTACCACAGATGCCTCGAATTATGCCCTCGGTGCTGTATTGTCTCAAGGTGGAGTCGGTTCAGATTTACCGATTTCCTACGAGAGAAAATCTCTCGCAAAACACGATATTAACAAACAATTTTTTTAGACCATACCTTTATGGTAGAACATTTCCGGTTCTAACAGACCACCGCCAGCTAATGTCTCTTTCTCACACAAGAACCCATCATCAAAAATGGCACGCATAAGATTAAATTTATGTGATTACGACTTCGAAATCATTTGCAAAAAATGTAAAATGAATACTAATGCTGATGCATTATCAAGAATTGTATTAAACAGCGAGTCCCTAAAAGCAACGATTCCAATGGAACAGAAAATAATAAAAATATATTTGCAATAACTCGGAGTATGAATACAGGAAAGAACAAACAAAAAATAGATTTTAAAAATTCAGAATGTAGTCCTAGCAGTAAGTCTGATCAACTTTTTGCATGGGAATGTACATCACTCTCGGATATACACAAAATTAAAAAACTTAGGTTTTTAACACTAAATAATTACAAGGGTACCCAAATTTATATTGAAGATGATGAAGTACTTGTTAGATGCAGTGACAATCCTTTGTTCACACCTCTGACGTTGGAAAAGCTGTCATCAAGAATGTACAATTTGAAAGTAGAACTTGCATTAAGTAAAAACGATTATATATTTAAAATATTTGCAATTGAAGATTTTAAAAACATATACAATAAATTGAAAAGAGATGGAGAAAATTTAAAAATATTAATTTATAAAAATCCGGAAAGAATATTAGATAAAGATATACAGGAGAAAATTATAAAAGAATACCATAATTCGACACATTAAGGTCATAAGGGCATTCGAAAAACAATTTTGAAAATAAAACAAAGGTACATATGGAAAAATATGACCAAAATGATTAAGCAATATATAAATAACTGCGAACAGTGTAAAATTAACAAACAGACAGGAAATACGAAAGAAAAACTTACAATGACAGACACTCCAGAGACCAGTTTTGAAATCTTATCAATAGATACAATTGGTCCTCTACGCTATTCAAATAATTACAGATATGTACTCACGATTCAATGCGAATTGACAAATTACGACATCGCATGTCTAATAGAGACGAAAGACGCGAAAACAGTAGCTAAAGCTCTAGTTGAAAACGTAATTTTAGTATACGGTCACTTTAAAAAACTAAAATCAGATAAAGGTATGGGGTTCACTAATGAATTAATGTCTGAAGTATGTAGCCTCTTGAGCATCAAACAAATTTTTAGTACTCCGTATCATCATGAAACTCTAGGTTCGATTGAAAGAAACCATCGCATATTAAATGAATTCTTACTAAATTTCAGCTAAAATGACGAATGGGACCAATGGATCCCATACTTTACGTTTGCTTACAATACAACACCTCATGTTGACACAAACTATACTCCTTTCGAGCTTATTTTTGGCAGGTTCTAATCTACCAAATGATAATTGTTCACAGTCAAACTTTTACAATACTGAAAATTATGCTTAAGAATTAAAGCAAAGATTAAAATATTCCGTACAAAAAGCAAATGAATTAATAGAGATAGCGAAAACAAAGAGAGTACAAAATGACAATTTCATAAAACCATTAAATTTAAATATTGGAGATTCAGAGATTCAGGAGTAAATTCTATAATTAACATAAATGGAAAAATTAAAGAATTTCATAACAATTTATTAAAAAAGGTAAATAATTAATGTAAATTTTAAAACACAATATTTTATTTTAATATACATTGTAAAAATTACTATAATTGAATTGTATAATTTAAACACAAAAATTATTATATGAATTATAAAAATACAACAAAAATTGAATTATATAATTTTAAAATTTTCATCCCTTTCCCCGGATGACCTCTATTCTAAAATAAAGCTTTTTGGGGAAAGCCTTAACTTATTAAATAATAACTTCAGAGAAATTGTTCAGAGAAACCCACTACCAGCGTTTCTGATGAAATTACTGTTCAGGATAACATTTCGGTTCCTTCGTCCATGACTGCTTCTTCCGGAATTATGTCAGCTTCATCAGAAAAAGACCTTAAAAGCTCTAAAAGATAGAGGAAAAATAAAAACAAAAATAAGCGTCGGAAGGCGTCCTCCAGACCTTCCAAGGCAGAGCAGCCCTCAGCAATGCCATCAGAAAATAATAATACGGTGATTTCTTATACACCATCTTCTATTCCTCCATTGACTAGTAGTCCAAAAACGATTTCAACTACGCCTAACAGTCATTTGACTTTAAGAGCAGTTTCGAGGACCAGGAATTTTTCATTTTACGTCTTCAGCCCGACACATCAATAGAAAATATATTGACGTTTGTCAGGCAATCCAAGTTAGTGAACTCAAATGCATTCTCTTCATGCAAAAAAATTGGTAATAAGCCTTCCCATGCTTCTTTTATTCTAACAGTTGCAGCCGAAGATTTTACAACTGTTCTTACATCTAATTTGTGGGCCGATAATATTCTTGTTACTGAGTTCAAGCCAAAAAATAAGTCTAAAAGGGTGACTCAAGCCGCCCGCCAGACTCAAAAAAACTAAATAGGCTGTCCCTTTACTATCAAAATGTAAGGGGACTACGTTCTATCAACTCAAAATTGCTCTGAGGATATTATCGCGTTAACAGAAACGTGGCTGAACGGAAGCATTACTGATTTGGAATTGTTTGACAATAGTTATCAAGTTTTTAGAAAAGACAGATACACTGACAATATTTCTTCAGTCGGTGGTGGTGTCCTTTTGGCTGTAAGGAACTGTTTTGTCAGTTTTATTGTTGACATTCCCTGCTCTTCTAATATTGAACTAATTTGCGTTAAAGTTATACATTGTAACTCTAACGTATATGTTATTAATGCGTATGTTCCTCCTAAGAGTAGTGTAGAGGTCTATGCAAGCCTTGCGGAGTGCATAGATTACATAATTGATTTACTTGACGTTAATGACGACATTTTATTATTGGGCGATTTTAATCTACCTGATTTAAAATGGCATTCTTCTGACGATGATACGTACTATTGTGCATCTAATTCGAAGACCCGCCAAGAACATATATTTGTTGATAATATATGTTCAGACTTACAACAAGTGAGTTGTATTTATAATAGTCTTGAAAGACTTCTTAACCTGGTCTTAACAACAGACAGTAACAATGTTGTTGTTAAGAGGGCCTTTCATGCTCTAACTACTGTTGATGAATATCATCCACCATTGAGTATTTGGTACAAATCCGACAGAGCAAATATAGTAAATTCTAATTCAGCAGATAAGCTTTATGAATTCAATTTTAAAAAAGCTGACTTTTTGAAGTTGAATCAGTTGCTTCATGGTAAACTTAATGCAATTTTAGAATATATAAATGGAAATTGCCTTGATGACTCCATACATTTTTTTTATATGGAACTCTTTGCTGTGTTTTCTCAATCCGTACCTTATAGTCTCAAATTTGCGAGGAATTCTACGTACCCTTGGTACACAAAGGATTTAAAGACTCTTCGCAACAACAGGAATAGGGCATGGGAGAAATACATCTGTAGCTTAGGCTCAAACGACCTAGAAACTTACAAACGTTTGTTTCTGGAATTTGAAAATCGCTCAGCTACATTATATCACGAATATTTAGATAATGTTAAGCTGAGAATATTGACAGATCCAAAGAAATTTTGGGGATTCGTAAACACAAAGAAGAAATCTGATGGATTTCCTTCTTCATTTAGAACTCCTGAGGGATTTACTGACAATCCCGTCAAAATTAGTGGCCTATTCGCCAATCTTTTTAAAGAATCATTCTGTTCAGATTCTTTTAATCCTGATGGAGAGTACTTCGAATATATGAATTCCGAACCCAGAGTATCTTTGGAACATATATCCTTCACTCCAGAGGATATTTTAATGTATATTAGATCGATCGATGAGGACTTTGGTGCTGGACCTGACGGTGTTCCTGCCGCAGTGTTAACACAATGCGGTTCCGTTTTGAGTCAACCACTTTCTTTATTATTCAATAAATCTATTAACGAAAGTTATTTTCCACTTTTTTGGAAAAAATCATTTATAAGTCCTATTTTTAAAAAGGGTTGCAGGAACGATGTTAGTAACTATAGGCCTATCGCTAAGCTCTCATCGATTCCAAAACTTTTTGAGCGGATGGTGTATGATCGGGTGAAAATTCACTGTGGGGAAGTCATAACAACTCGTCAGCATGGTTTTGTGAATGGCAGATCCACTGTGTCTAATCTTCTCGATTTTACAACATTCTGCTTAAATTCTATTGATTCTGGTAACCAAGTCGATTGTGTTTACACTGCCTTTAGTAAGGCATTTGATAAGCTACCACACAATCTAATCTTATTTAAACTTGAGTTAATGGGATTTCCACAATATTTTGTGAACTGGATTAAATCGTATTTGGTGGAGCGATCTTATCAAATACGTTTCCGAGGCGCATTGTCTTCTGAATTTATTGCTGGATCAGGTGTTCCTCAGGGTAGTCACCTTGGTCATCTTCTGTTTATTTTAGCTATAAATGATGTAACTCACGTCATTGAACACTCTCATCTGCTTATTTATGCCGATGATATGAAAATATACAGAACGATTAATTCTAGAGGTAATTCAGATCTACTCCAGTCTGATCTAAAATCCTTTGAAGTTTGGTGTTCTAAAAAAAATATCTTTTTAAATCCAGATAAATGCCAAACTATGACCTTTTCGCGAAAAACGAATAATTTTATTTTTGATTATAAGATTAAAGATACTGCCTTGAGTCGTGTAGACACCGTCAAAGACCTAGGTATATGCATGGATTCTAAGCTGTCGTTTAACATTCATATTGATAATATGTGTACAAAAGCATCTTCAATGCTTGGTTTAATAAAACGCTGGGCCAAAGAATTTAATAGCATGATTACAACTACAACGTTGTATTATGCAATCGTGCGTCCTCACTTAGAGTATGCAAGTCAAGTTTGGTCCCCAAGTTACTATGTGAATGTTGATCGAATAGAAAGAATCCAAAAACGTTTTGTTCAGTTTGCTCTAAGGGGCTGAAGTGGAACTGACATATTAGACCTTCCTCCTTATGAGGATCGTTTAAAACTATTAAAAATGCAGTCTTTAGGTGATCGAAGGAAATCGGCAGATATCGTATATTTACACCAGCTCATTACAGGTGTATTCGATTCTCCAGAACTTCTTTCTCACATAAATTTTAACACTAACCGTAGAAGCAGTAGAAACGCTAACAACTTAATTTATTTGCCATTTAGTAGAATAAATTATATGGCTACTGCTCCTTTAAGTCGCATGAGTTCCTTTGTTAACAATTGTAGCGTTTTTGATGTTAATTTGTCAAAAGGTCAACTCAAAAGTAGATTAAAATTAGTTGTGTAATTAGATCTATGTATACGCATGGTTAGTTGTTACGTCTTGTGTTGTCCCTGAGCCCAACCCATTTATTGGTGGGTAAATTTTTCCCACATTAACTGGTTTGTGGTCACGGGTATCCATATCATTGATATTTTTTTTTCAATGATTACTGGGTAGTGGCTTTAGATGGGTTAATGCTGAGGAAGTGCGATAAAGCTGTAGTAGCTGAACTCTATTGTTATTGCATCTAAAAAAAAAAAAAAAAAAATAATTTTCATCTTATGGATGGGGATGTAGTCCACTCCAAAAATAATAGTTTATGCAACGCACAACTAAACTAGTTAACTTATATTATAAAAGAAATATTATGTTTATTACACAAAACAACTATTGCTATAACACACACTTAAACTAAGTTAATACTTGTTTATGTATTTTTTAAAGAACGTTGAACTTATATTATGTTCTTATTTTTTTTTTTTTTGTCACACTCACGCACTATATATGCTTGCATTTTTTTGCACACCCTTTGTCACATATTGGTACGCATTTTTTTTTTTGTTGCACTTTGAACATATGTTAATGTTTATCTCTAAATTATATGTAAGTTAAATTTATATTAGTTATAAAAATATTTAAATGTTATGTTATTAAATAAAGATCGAGGAAAATACTGTTGCTCGACTATAAAAGGTCGAACAATTTTAAAATAAAATCACTTACTAATTCAAGCTACAAAAAGAAGCTATTAGAGTTTTTTTTTAAGCTGTTGCTTTTTTAAGCTAAATAAACTTTTGAGTCTGTCGCGTTTTTACACTGGCAATAATTTAGGCAGGTCCTAAAAAAAACAAGTTAAAGTAAAAGTGAGAAACTCTAAATCCGCGAAATATGCCTCATTTAAAAAAGTAAAACCGAATCAAACGCAAACCCTACACTGGTCTTCTTCGATAAGTTTAGCAAATGGACCGAGGCCATTCCACTACGAAACCACCAGTGACAACTTACGGAAAGGCTTTCGAGAGCTTATTCTTTCTCGTTTCGGTGTCCCAAAAGTTATCATCACGGATAACGGCACCCAATTCACGAGTCGCTCGTTCCGAAAATGTATGCAGGAGATTGGTACCAAGCAGCAGTTTACCGCACCATACACGCCCCAAGAAAACCCACGCGGAACGGATCAACAAAACGTTGAAAATGATGATAGCCCAATTCAGCGCAGACCAACATAAAACATGGGATGAGCACCTCCCGGAACTCGTACTAGCCATCAATAGAAGCAAGTCCGATGTCACCGGTTATAGCCCTGGTACAAGGTCGTGAACCTCGACTACCAGGCGCTTTGTATGACGAGCCTCTCACGACCAAGCTCGCCACTATAATTTGCGTCGTCGTGGCTGGAAGCCATCAGCCGGTGAATTAGTCCTAGTCAGAGAGCAGCCGCTATCAAGTGCCGTCAATAACTTCGCAGCCAAGTGTCACTGTGTCACGGGGTACATTTCGCCAGTCATCGTCCAAGTAAAACGAAAAGGTGAGCCACGCAGCACGAAAGCCCACGTAAGTGAACTTGCAAAGTTTTATGACGAGTCACCTGACGACAATTAAATAATATTTTGAGCCTCGGACCACACGCGGCAGCACCAGCCTAAACAACTGCCAGCTGGCGACTATGATTGTGGAGAAGTCGGCCAAAGCACAACAGCAACTGCGACAAACAACTGTGGGAGATCGCGGCAGCAACCGCGCAAATAACTGCCAGCTGGCAACTATGATCGTGGAAAAGTCGTGGAAAGTGAATCTGTGGCTCCTCCAGACGCTGAAAATAATCAACACCATGATGGTAATCAGACTCAACAACAGTCATCTCACATAGTGGCACGATCCTGCCTTTTTCATCTACATGTGATGTAGTTGTAGTTCCGAGAACAGAACGTAAAATCATTTTTCTATCCCGTTTTGCACTAACCACTACTGCAGAAGCTGTCTACACTTACATATCAAACAAACTATCGGATCTTGCATCTTCGATATACTGCGTGAATTCATATGTTGAAAGAAACATTTCATCCTTTAAGATTTTTGCACCAACTGGTATCGCAGAATCTCTTTTTTTTTTAAATTCTTCTGGCCATCCGGCATAGCCGTCCATATCCTCGGGACAGTCATCCAGATCATCGACAGTAAGAATTTCAAAAACTTTTAAATATCGCCGCATCAGGCAATGCGCCTACGTATTGAAATTCTAATTTCTCACTTTTTTTCAAAATGTTGGAGGGCTAAGGACAACACTTCAAAATTTTTGCTCCTTTCCTCTCATTCTATATAATATCAAATATTAGCTTTCACTGAGACCTGGCGCAATGAGGATAATTTAAATGCCGAAATATTCGATTGTAACTCATATAATATTTTTCGAAAAGATCGCTGTCCACTTACCTCGGGCTTATCGCGTGGTGGTGGGGTGCTACTTGCAATTAGCAATACTATCACCTGCAGTCAAGTAGCTTTGCCGCATTTTATCTCAAACTCAGTGGTAAATCTTGATGTTGATCAATTAATTGTTACTTACTTACTTACTTAGGTGGCCGTAACAACCCGTGTCCGGATTTCGACCGACCTCATCAGCTCTCGCCAGGCGCCTCTGCTTTGCGCGCGCCTTCTCCAATCGGATTCACCAAGTGCGGTTAGGGCTTCCTCAGCCTGGTCCATCCATCGGAGGCATGGTCTCCCCCGTCGTCGTTGACCAGCGACCCTCGCCTCGAGCACCTTTTTTGCTGGAGCTTCGTCGTTCATACGATGGACATGACCCAGCCAGCGTAGTCGCTGCACAGTTATACGCCGAACTACGTCAATGTCATCGTAGAGCTCATACAGCTCGTGGCTCATTAGGATGCGATAGTCATCGCCGACTCGAACAGGACCGAAGATTTTGCGAAGAACTTTTCTCTCGAACACCCTAAGAGCGGCTGCGTCAGTTTGCGAAACTACCCATGCCTCAGCGCCATAAAGCAGCAAAGGTATAACGAGCGTCTTGTAGAGTGTTAGTTTTGTCGATCGAGAGAGGGCTCTGGAACTTAGTTGCTTAATGAGCCCGTAGTAGCACCTATTAGCAATTATTGTTTTTCGCTTTATCTCCAGGCTGATTTCGTTGTTAGTATTAATGGCGGTGCCAAGGTATACAAACTCCTTGACTACTTCAAAGTTATAGCTGCCGGATGAAACGTAGGAGTCTAAACGCCGCGCTCCCTTGTTTGTAGACAGCATATACTTTGTTTTACCCTCATTTATAGTCAAACCCACTTTGGCTGATTCCTTTTCGATAGCGGCGAAAGCAGCGGTAACATCTATCTTGGTTCTGCCAACAATATCAATATCATCAGCGTACGCAAGGAGCTGGACGCCTTTGTAGAAAATGGTGCCATTACGATGCACACCGGCCTTTCGTACGATCCCCTCCATGATGATGTTAAAGAGATCGCAAGACAGTGGATCGCCTTGCCTGAAACCTCTTTCGGTATTGAAGGTTTCGGAGAGGTCATTTCCTACCTTGACGGAGCTGCGTGTGTTGCTCAACGTCATTCTGCAAAGTCTAATCAACTTTGCAGGTATACCGAACTCAGACATTGTTGCGTATAGGCAATCCCTTCTCGGGCTATCGAACGCAGCTTTAAAATCGACAAAGAGATGGTGTGTGTCAATTTGATTTTCGTGGGTTTTCTCCAGGATTTGTCGTAGCGTGAAAATCTGGTCTATGGTGGACTTACCAGGTCGAAAGCCACACTGATAAGGTCCAATCAGTGTTTTTGTAATCGGCTTTTACCTTTCACACAGTACGCTTGAGAGAACCTTATATGCGATGGAAATAAAACTGATACCTCTATAACTAGCGCAGATTGTAGGGTCTCCTTTCTTACGTATAGGGCACAGTACACTGAGGTTCCAATCGTCGGGCATGCTTTCTGCTAGCCATATTTTGCTGATGAGCTGATGCATGCGCCTTATCAATTCATCGCCGCCGGTTTTAAACAATTCAGCTGACAGGCCGTCAGCACCCGCTGCTTTATTGTTTTTGAGTCGTTGGATAGCAACTCGAACCTCTTCATGGCTAGGTGGTGATACTTCCACTCAGTCATCGTCGATTGGTGGCACTGCATTTCGCTCTCGATGGGTGGCATTGGTGGAATCGTCGCCAGTAAGTAAATTGGAGAAGTGCTGTCTCCACAATCTAAGCACACACTATGTATCCGTATTCAGATCTCCATTTTCGTCTCTGCAAGTGGACGCTCCGGGCTTGAAACCTTGGGTTAGACGCTTAACCTGTTGATAGAATTTTCGTGCATCCTTCTTGCCCTGGTATACCTCTAGTTCCTCACGCTCACGCTTTTCCTGCTCTCGTTTCTTGCGTCTGAAAAGGCGCCTCTCTTCCTTCCTCTTTTCGCGGTAGTTTTCTCGCACGGCTCGCGTTGCAGCTGACTGCAGCGTTTTTATGTATGCGGCGTTTTTTACTGCTGTCTCGATGCGACACTCCTGATCGTACCATTGGTTCCGAAGTTGCGGGCGCCGGAAACCAAAGTCCGCCAGCGTCGTCGAGTCCAGAGGTTGGTTGGTTGAGCTTAACCGAGAGTTAAGCGGAGTAGGCTTCGGCAGTCCGTTGTAATTGCAGCTTAGCGACATCTAGCTTTCGTTGCATTCCTGTGCGTATGTGATCTTGGCTGCAACAAGATAATGGTCGAAGTCAATGTTGACCCCCCGAAATATACGCACATCTAGAACACTAGAGGCATGCCTTCCGTCGATTACAACATGATCAATTTGGTTTCGCGTTTTTTGATCCGGGGACAGCCAGGTGGCCTTGTGGATGTCGAGGTGCTTAATTTTGGTGCTACTAACTACCATGTTTCGCGCCGCGGCGAAGTCGATCAGTCTTAGACCGTTGTTCGTGGAGGTCTCATGAAGACTGAACTGACCGACAGTGGGGCCAAAGATGCCTTCCCTTCCGACTTTCGCATTAAAATCGGCGAGAACTATTTTCACGTCATGGACCGGAAAGTGGTCATATACGTCCTCAAGACTAGCGTAGAAAGCGTCCTTGACGGCTTCGTCCTTTTCCTCCGTCGGGGCGTGCACGCAACTAAGGCTACTGTAGAAAAATGTTGCCTTGATGCGTATCGTGGCCAATCTTTCACCGTTTTTCGTTTGCGGTGGTCGTCAACGTAATTGGGGTTCTTATCCGAGGCTGGTTTAGTTTTCATTGGGCAGTAGTAATGTGGCGGGACCCAAACCCTGCGCACATTCCATGTTTAAGGTCTATGGATCGACCCGCCGCTCAAATTAGCCGTCAAACTGACGGATGCCAGTTTGCCGTTGCCAAGAGAACACCACTTGGAGGTTTGAGTCGACTTGAGACGATTTCGACATGGATAATGCTGGCCTCGCCAGGTTGAGGCGGTCAGACAAGTTGCCATGTGAAGGTTCGCCCCCTGTTCCCCTCAATTAATTGTTAGAGTTTATTTTAAAAAAATTTTGTGCTTTACGTAGTTGTAAGTTATATTCCGCCCAGGGGCCCTACTCTCTATTGCGATGCAACGAAAAATTCGCAAATTTGATTTGATTGTACGGATTTGCGTATGCATCAAATTTCCTTTTCGCATCGCATTGATTGGCGCATCGCAATACAGAGTAGAGCCCCAGGAACCCAATTGGATTGTATTTTTTACATCTTGAAAATTGTCGATTTTTTCTTGAGAACTGTAACCAGTCACATCATGTGTCAATAACAGGTGACTTTTATAACTTTTTTAACCAGCCTGTGATGAATTTTATCTAGTTGCCTTTAACGTAATAACTGAAATTGATACACTTGGAATCGATTACTTCTCACAATTTGATTTAATTCAGATAAATAACAAATTCAATGATCTCGACCGCATTCTAGATCTAATTTATACGGATAATGATTTAGCGGTAACTATTGAGAGTCCGCCATTTGAAATTTTTTACCAATTACAATTCCGTAATGGAATTGACCATTTTTTCCAATTCCATTCCTGTGGAATTGAAAATTTCGATTACCAATTACAATTCCGTAATGGAATTGACGATTTTTTCCAATTTCATTCCAGTTCCTGTCCTGAGGAATTGAGACGTTCAATTAGCAATTACAATTCCTGGAATGGAATTGACGATTTTTTTAAGAATTAATTCCAAAAGGAATCATTACAACCCAGCTCTGCATATATGGCTTCCCTAATCAAAATTAAAAGCGAAAATTATACAAGCAGGCAAAATAATAAGCGTTAATCCCAATTTGGCAGCGACAAAGGCGAAAAAATAAACAAAACTTTACATCTTCGCTTCAGTGCACACCCCGTGCACCACCACATGAGTTTCATATAAAGTTACTCGCAAAGAACAATAATACACGCATTTTAGACGTACACAGCTGCGTGCTCACGCCATCGAATCCCTATACAGGGTTGTCAATATTAGAAGCGCCCATCTGGCAACACTGTAACTTTCCGCAGTGATGCCAAATCGACTAATGACATACCGTGTTTGAAGCGTCATTCCAAGCAAATGTTTACAATGGAACAGTACACGCCACGCGAACGCTCTAAAATTGTTGAAATTTGCATTCAACAAAACAAGTCAATAGTGAAAACTCAACGTGCTTTCAAAAAAATAAATAAAGTGAAAAGTGCGCCTTCCAAGAAAACAATTTATCGTTTGTATGAAACTGAAAATCCACAAGAGATTCAAGAAGTACCTCTTCACGATGCAAAAGTCACTGTTTGGTGCGGCGTTTGTGCTAAAATGCTCATTGGGCCGTTCTTTTTCGAATATGATAATGGTACTTAACTTTTATTAGATTACAAGTTTATATATATTTAACCATGTTATTTCATCAAATATTATTAACTTTAGGCCATCAGTAATAGTTTTCAATTGGTTATTTAAAAGCAATTAAAAAAATAATTTAAATGTAACTAATTTAACAAGTAGTTGAAAATATATACAGACGAAAGTCAATTGACTTATTTAGCGGACATCACCATACAAAATAAGTTAGTTCGTTCTATGGAAAAAATTCAGAATTTCAACTAGTTGTGGTTGACAAAAAACTACTTTATCAACTACTTTTAAATTAGTTGATTTTCCAACAG
The DNA here is from genome assembly GCA_914767935.1 of Coremacera marginata. Taxonomy (NCBI): domain Eukaryota; kingdom Metazoa; phylum Arthropoda; class Insecta; order Diptera; family Sciomyzidae; genus Coremacera; species Coremacera marginata. The sequence continues at coordinate 103,682,065 of OU612044.1, forward strand.
GGATACCATAAACGAATCGAAGGTTTTTGTTAAATATGACTTCAACTATTTTAACAGTATAACCCACAGTACCTGAATATACTTTAATACAGTAAGACAGACTTGACATCAAATACAAATACAGATTTGTGCTATATAGCCTTCGTAACGTTAAACCTACCTTACAACTTAGTGTTGTAATCATATGGTGTTCATATGAGAACTTATTGTCAATTATGACCCTAAGACACTTAATTTTTTCAACAAATTCAATTGGGTCATTTTTAATGCGAATGCATATAGGTAATGAGTCAGATGTAGTAGAGTTAAATTTGATAGCTTTGGTTTTTCTAGGATTTAGAATTAATTGGTTGGAAGACATCCAGTTTGATAGATTACAGAGGTAAAAATTGACCACAGATTCAAGAACACAAAACTGACGTTCTCCAGAAAACAACTGAATGTCATCAGCAAAAGTGAAAATTTTACACATATTACGATCAACAGAGTTTAGTACATCATTTAAATACAATATAAAAAGTATCGGACCAAGAACAGACCCTTGAGGGACACCAGAAATGTTATTAAGCAAGTTAGACTCCAGGCCACAGAATCAAACAAATGGCACATGATCACATAAATACGATAGCATTAATTTACAGGCAGAGTTGAAAAAATTAAATTTAAGTTTTAATTTATGCATTAAGCTGATGTAATTAATAGTATCGAATGCTTTCGTAATATCTAGTGAAACAAGAATGCTAATTTTCTTATTATTAGTATTTTCTCTGATTGTATCAGTAAGACCAAGTAGAAGAGATGTTGTGCTGTAGCCATCTCGAACTCCAGATTGGAAGTCATCAATAAGAGAGTACCTATTAGTATACTCCAGTATCTGTTTTTTCATAATGATCTCAACGACTTTAGAAAGAGCTGGCAATATACTAATCGGTCTCAGGTTATCAATGAGGGTGGATGAGCTATTCTTTGGTATAGGTACAACACGGACTACCTTCCAAGACATTTGGTACTTCGATGTTGTAAGTATGCTATATATAAAATGCAAAAGATGATCCTGGATATGGGGCGATATAATTTTAATGAATTTAATTGGAATATTGTCGATACGGTCGTCTAAAAAAATGTTGTTGAATAAAAAACAATGTTCGCTATCATAGTGTAAATCAAAATCAAACGCCTCAGAGCTGTTCTGGGTCTGATGACTAAGGAAGTTTTGGTTAACAGCATTTGCATCAAGTACTTCAATTTGTGGTGGCGAGACCATACACCCATTATCCCTAAGGGCGTTCCACATTTGCTTGCTAGTAAGTCCATTAAAAAATCGAGCACCGATCATCCTGTTAGCTTTACGGATGACTGACTTTTTGCGATTGAGGTACTTGCAGAATATTTTCCAATTAAGTAAGCTCTTATCGAGCAAATATGCATTAAAAGCAAGTTCGCGCAAGGATTTGGCATATACTATCTCTCTTAAATTTAACAAGTTTCTGTTGTTTTTTTTATTGAATACCTCGAAATGGGGATAAAGAAAACGCTTCTGCTAACAATGAGTTCAGAACTGAGAGCTGTTCATCAACGTCACTCGTGGTGTAAATTTGTTGAAAATCGAAATTTGATAAGAAAGAATTTAAAGCATCAAAGTTAATATCACTGTAATTTCGAAATTCAATGAATTCATTTTCACGAGAAATAGGGAAGTTTACAGAAATATAAATTAAAGCATGAATTTACTGGGGATAGCATTTGACCTGAAAACCTCAAGATAGAAGGATCGCTCATTAGAAAGTAGTCAATAAGTGAAGTCGTTTGATTGTGAATGTCGTAATGAGAAGGTAGAGAATTATGTACAAGTGACAAGTTACAGCGAAGACATAGAGAACGCAGGCTGGTTGATTTGCTAACATTAAAAACATTGTGATTAAAATCGCCTACAATAACAATATTCGAATATCTAACAAGCAGATCAGATATGGAATCTTCAAAAAAAGAAATGTCTCCATTTGGTAAATAAACCACTCCAACTAAGATTTGTTTCCCATTATAACATATTTCCAAAAACAAAGACTCACAAATATCGTAACTATCGGATTTAAAAACAACTTTGTGTTTAATTTGTTTGGATATACAGAAGCCTACTCCACCACATCTTCTATTATTTCTACAAAACGCATATCCCTGAATATGGACAGCTTGATTAGTCATGTACGGCTTCAGCCAAGTTTCTGAAACACCAACAATATTCAGAAAGCAACCATTCAGAATACAAGTTAACACGCGCATCCGCTCCAGTGCCAGAATGCTGACGGTATGCCTGCTATTTTCCGCTCGACGGTTTTCATGGGAACTGCAAAGTAAGCATAATCGCACCTTGCACTTCCAACACCGAAACAATAGCAATAAGAATAACAGCGATAACAACAACTGCAACCTGCAGGAAATAACCACGTCAGAAGAACATAGTCACCTCAATTTCAACAATATCTAAAGCAGCAATAACAACTGTCACTGCAAGAAATATAAACTACTACCTAACATTAAACTTCTTATTTTGCAACTCTGAATTTTGGGCATCACCCATGTAAACTTTTTTACCTTCTCTAGTTGTTTTTTATGCTCTGTTGCGCATCCCTATTTTTTTGCAAGTTTTGAAATGTTTTAACGTACTTTTCCACAAATGAAAGAATAAAATTAATTTTAACATATTACAGTATTAAAACTTTATTTTTGATTTAACAAATTGGTCCTTCGAGTCGGATGTTTTTAAGCGCGGATTAACATCCAAAAAGGAAAAGATAAACATTTTAAACATAATAATGTCTAGCAAATGGCAGTGGAGCGTCAATAAATTGGAGAAAATAGATTCCTGGAAGTCGCAGAGCTTGAGCGACTTGCATTTTGTTATTTACAAAGAATACGCAAACGTCAATTTGGTGAAGCAGAGACTGCGTCGTTTTCCAGGAATTGTGTTCAAAGATGAGCAAGAGAAACTTGCTCACATCCAATTTGTAAGCAAAGAAGTGAGCTTTGGTGGATTGCAGCGAATGTGCCAGTTCCTAGACCTTGAAGTGGACGAAAATACATCAACAATGGATATGGCTACCAAGATTGTGGAAAAAATGTCACATCCAAATGCATGTAACGTCGAGAACTTCGAGATGGAGTCGCAGCACAGCAGCGCTTCACAAAGCAAAGTCTCATGCTTATCGAAACAGCAATTGGAATTTATGACGGAGTTGGAGGTGATTCAAGATAAGCTTGATACATTGTCCAAACCGGATCTAACATCGCGAAAATTGGAACGAGCATCATTGTGGGTGAATCAGCAGCCTCATTATGCAGAAAAACCACATCGTAATGAACAACATTTCTATTCAGGTTCATTCGACGAGCAAAACGGTCAACAAGATATTCGCGAGTTGCAAAGGACTGTCGCAAACATGCTCGCACGCCAGACACTAGGTTCAAAAGTATTGGAATTCAATGGGTCATCACCGTTGGCCTGGCGACATTTTGTTATGCAGTTTAACTTAACAAGTAGAGAGTGTGGATTTTCAGATGAGGAAAACGTTTACCGACTGGACAAGAGCCTCAAAGGAACAGCGCGGCAAAAAGTGGAGTTACTTCTCATGACCGCAAGGGAGCCAAGTAAAATTTTGGCTGTTTTAGATAGTTTTTACGGTGGTCCAGAACATGTAGCACATGAGTTGATAGCAAAGGTAGAAAATGTTCATTTCGTAGACTCAATCGAACAATTCCAGGTTTTTAATTGCGTTGTACAAAACATCGCTGCAGCAATGGAGTTCACTGAAATTGAGTTCATCGACATTCGAAAGCTACTTGCTACTTTTATGGATAAACTTCCAGAAAGTTATTTGAGAGACTGGGGCCAGTTTTTAAAAACTAAAAACATAAGAGCAATTAATGCGGAATTTAAAACCTTTGCTGAGTGGGCGGAACAACAAGCAAACATGATGCAAGATATATCCTTTTTCAAAAAAATCAAAGAAGTTAATGAGCCCATAAATAAAACAATACCTAAGGTTTCGAAATCAAGCAACAAATCTATTTGTATGCTGTGCAGTGAAGAAAGGCATTCGTTTGACAAATGTCCTGTTTACAAAAAGGCTGAAAATAAAAAACGCTGGGACTTAGCGGACAAATATAAAGCCTGTTTTTGTTGTTTAGATTTTCACAAAGGAAATTGCAACGCACGTGATATGTGTAAAATAGACGGATGCGAAAAGTTTCATCACCGCCTTCTTCATAAAACAAAAACCAGTACACAAATAAATACAAAACCAGCAAGCTCATTTACAGGTTGTGTGAATGAAGCGAAAAAAATGTCTATTTTGAAAATGATTCCAGTGCGTGTTTACGGCCCAGTCAGTTCAAAAGAAATTGTTGCGTTTTTGGATGAGGGCAGCACAACTACATTGATGGAATTAACTTTGGCGAGAGATCTTGGGATACAAGGCGAAAAGGCACCTTTTTGTTTTAATTGGATGAGACATCAGCAGAAACAGCATCCATTACTATAAGTGGAAGAAATAAAATTGAAACACATTCTCTAGACGATGTTAAGATTATTCCTGATTTGAATCTACCAACTCAGCAAATACAATACAAAGACTTAGTAGACCGTTTTCCGTATATAAAAGATTCAAACTTTCAGGAATTTGAAAATACTCAGCCAATGCTTTTAATTGGTCAGAGACATGCAAAATTGATAACCACCCGATCCGTCATAGAGTCAGATGGCAATAGGCCTTTACTTTCAAAAACAAAGCTTGGATGGGCTCTGCACGGTCCTGTTGAAATGGAGACTAAATCAGCACACTTCACGTGCTGCCAGACAGATGATGAACAACTACATCAGCTTGTGAAACATCAGTTTAGTCTCGATAGTTTTGGCGTATGCTTGACGAAGTGTGATAAAACTAAGTCATTGGAAGACCAGCGAGCGCACGAAATAGCCAACACATCTATAATTAAAAAGAATAATCAGTTTGAAATAAAATTACCTTGGAAGGATGACACAGTACAACTTCCAGAAAGTAAGCAGATGGCACAACAACGACTTAGATGTCTAGAACGGAAACTTAAAAAAGACACATCCCTTTCAGCTGCTTATCAAGAAGAAATCAACAAACTTTTACAAAAGGGGTACGCCCGAAAAGCAGACATAAAAGTTTTTGATTCTCCAAAGCTATGGTTTCTTCCACATTTTGTCGTTCGTAATCCAAATAAACCAGCAAAGGTTAGATTAGTTTTTGATGGCGCAGCAAAGTCGAATGGCACTTCGCTGAACGATAATTTGCTGACGGGACCAGATTGGCTGACATCGATTGTGGGCATTTTAATGCGTTTTCGACTGCACAGTATTGCTTTCGTGGGAGATATTAAAGAGATGTTCAACCAGGTTTTGATATCAGATGAAGACGCACCAGCGCAATGCTTCTTGTGGAGGGATCTCGATTTAGACAGGGAACCAACAGTCTATCAAATGAAGGCAATGCTGTTTGGAACAAATTCATCGCCTTTTATTGCACAGTTTGTAAAAAATTACAACGCTCGATTATTCACAGATAAACACCCAGAAGCTGTCAAAGTGATTGTTGACAATCACTATGTTGACGATTATCTTGATTCGAAGTCTTCAGTTGATGAAGCCGTAGATATAATTTTAAATATTATACAAATCCATAAAAATGCTGGGTTTGACTTACGAAGTTTCATATCAAATAGTCAAGATGTTCTTCGCTGCATACCCACAGAAGCTCGCTCGGAAAAATTTAGCATAAAGGTCGGTGATAAGACAAGCGATCAGCAAAAGGTTTTAGGCATACTTTGGGACGCGGCTACTGATACTTTCAAATTTTCTATAAACAAAATGCATCGCATCAGCAAGGGTATACTTACCGAAAACAAGATGCCAACTAAACGAGAGGTTTTAGCTGCAGTCAATTCAGTGTATGATCCAATGGGTTTCGTAACCCCAATAACAATCAAGGGAAGAATATTGATGCGTGACATTTGGGAGTCTAAAATAGGCTGGGACGATCAAATCAAAGGAGAGCAGGAGAAAAAATGGAGAATATGGCTCTGTGATCTACAAAACATTGATAAACTCGAAATACCCAGATGCTATTCTCCGAAATTTCAAGAAGCTGGACGAGTGGAATTGCATGTATTCAACGACGCTAGCAGCAAGGCTTATTCATCAGTTGCATACTTACGCTTTAGCTATCGAGAACATGAAGAAGACCAATTCGAAGTCACTCTGGTTACGTCAAAAGCGAGAGTAGCACCGATTAAACACGTTACAATACCAAAATTGGAAACTCTTGCTGCTGTAATGGGTTGTCGACTAGCTTCTACTATTCAACAAGAAATAAATCTCAAAATTGATGAGCGTTACTTCTGAACAGACTCGAAAACAGTGCTTACTTGGATTAGTAGCGAAAAACAAATGCAGAGTTTTGTTGCCAGCCGCATTGGAGAAATTTGTGAAAATTCCAAAAGATCGGAATGGCATTGGGTATCTACAACAACAAACATAGCAGATGTAATTACGCGTGATGACACAATTAAATCCGACACATTTGAAAAATGGTTCTCCGGACCAGCATTTTTAAAGAATGCGGTCGAGCTTCAGAAAAACTTAGAAAGATGCGCAGACATAAACATCGAGCAACAAATAGTAATGACTATTCAACCACAAGAGACAAATCCTTTAAATGACATTTGTAGCAGAGTATCGACGTTAAACAAAACTATTCGCTGCATCGCATGGGTAAAACGCTTTACAATGAGAGCATCTATCAAACGGCTTCGACGTTCAAATTTAAATGTTGAGAACACTTCTGGAGATCTTCACGTTGTCGAACTAAAATGGGCAGAGTCGATGATGTGCAAATTAGTACAGCAGCAATACTTTCCGAATGACTACAGATATTTAGAATCAGGTAAATTTACCCAAAACATGAGATTAACGAAATTTGATTTACTTAAAGATAACGAAGGAGTTATGCGCATTGTTGGCCGAATTGAAAGGGCTAAGGACCTTTCAATTTTATCAAAGAATCCAATTGTTCTTGATGGAAACCACCCATTCACTAGGATGGTAATTTATAATTTGCACACAAAAGTAAACCACACTGGGCTACAAGTAGTAGTTCATAAATTCAAAGAAAAATTCTGGATGCCAAAAATGAATTACTTTATTAAAAAAGTAATCAGAGAATGTATGTGGTGCCGACGAAAGCGAACAAAACCGATGCAACCTAAGATGGGCTTATTGCCAGCCGAAAGATTTCTCACTTTTGAAAAACCATTCAGTGCAACTGGAATTGATTATTTTGGTCCGTTTTACACACGAGATGGGCGAAACACAATAAGCAGACGCATGAAGACGTTCCGAACGAGATATGGTGTCATATTTACCTGCCTTACAACAAGGGCAATACACGTTGAAATCGCTTATTCACTTAGCACTGATTCTTGCATAATGGCAATTAGAATAATGATGGCAAGACGAGGAAACATTACGACAGTGTGGTCTGATAACGGAACCAATTTTCGAGGGGCTTCAAGAGAGCTGCTTAAGGCACTAGAAGAATTGGACGAGTCCAGACTTAGTTCTACACTTGCATTGCAGGGAATTGAGTGGAAGTTTATTCCTGCAAATGCACCAAACTGTGGAGGTTGTTGGGAACGGCTCGTCGGCTGTTTCAAAAAATCAATCGAGTCAGTTCTATGCGTCGATCGAAATCCTACCGATGAAGTTCTTCAGACCATCTTTTGTGAAGCGGAGCATTTAGTCAATAGTCGCCCATATATGCTGGAATCGGAAAACCCGGACGACGATTTAGGGTTATGTCCAAATGACATCCTCATTCAACAAAAAGTTTCAATATACTGTCCAGGAAAATTCAGCGATTACGACTTAACGCAAAAACGACAATGGCGAATAGCTCAACTGTTGATTGATAGATTCTGGAGTCGATTCTTGAAGGAATACATTCCAACTCTTTTGAATCGTTCCAAATGGCATAAGGATATTGACAATGTTCGAAAGGGAGAAATCGTCGTTATAAAGGAAAACAATACACCACGAGGAGACTGGCCGCTTGGAGTCATTACGAAAGTTTATCCTGGAGTAGATGGTGTCGTACGCGTTGTAGATGTACAAACCGCCAAAAACGAATATCGTCCAGTCGAACCAGTCAACCGACTCTGCAAACTTGGTCTACAGAGCAGCGACATAGAGTATCGCGCTGAAGCAACCGAAAGTCAGCACTAGGGGGCGGAAATATGTCACTGCAAGAAATATAAACTACTACCTAACATTAAACTTCTTATTTTGCAACTCTGAATTTTGGGCATCACCCATGTAAACTTTTTTACCTTCTCTAGTTGTTTTTTATGCTCTGTTGCGCATCCCTATTTTTTTGCAAGTTTTGAAATGTTTTAACGTACTTTTCCACAAATGAAAGAATAAAATTAATTTTAACATATTACAGTATTAAAACTTTATTTTTGATTTAACAACAACAATAAGATCAGCTCAGCAATAACATCAGCAGCGGCAGCTTAAGGTAGTTTTAAGTATTTGTGTTTTAGTTTAAGATCACCAGCGGAATAACTTGCACATAGTGCAATCCAATAGATTGCACATAGTGCAAATATAAACCAACACCACCGGTCTTGTAGTTGGCGCCCAACGTGGGGCCACGGAAAAAAGTTCTTTATAAAAAAAGGAAAAACAAAAAGTGGCCGTAACAACGAATCCAATAAGTTAAAAAAGAAACTGCTTTTATGTGTTTGAAAAAAGCTGTGTTTTCAAATTTGAAAAAAGGAACACTAAACATATTAACAACATTTAAAGGACTTATATAAAGTCTATTGAATTAAAACGACGTTTGGGAAACTGAAAGTAAAGTGACTGAACAAATTTACCTATGTTTGAGGTAAAATCAAAGTCTTAATATAAATAATTAAAACAATCCACAAGAAACTTATCCGTAAAAGTACGAATAATAATAAATTTAGCACTGCATAAATAATGAAAATTTAAAAAAAAAAATAATAATTGAAAGAATTTTTGTGAATAAAACGATTCATGAACTGTAAAAATCAAACAATTGCGAATGAAAATAAGACACTGCATAAATAATAAAAAATTTTGTGAAATAAAATTTAAAGGTTTTTGTGAATAAATAAATTTATTAACTGTAAAAATTAAACAAGTACGAATAAAAATAAATAAAACACTGCATAGCATACATAATGAAAAATTTTTAAAATAAAAATTGAAAGAATTTTTGCGAATTAAAACGATTTATGAACTGTAAAAATCAAACAATTGTGAATAAAAATAAGGCACTGCCTAAATAAAAAAATTTTGCAAAATAAAATAAGCAAACTTACCCTTTTGAAGGGAAAAATTGAAGAGAAGACTTACATGAAAAAAGAAGAAACCAATTATAATTTTCTAAAAAAATAACAAAAATATTTTTCCTATTCGCGTAAATAAAAAATAAGCTGAAAAAACTATCAATAAAAATCTACTGCAACCAGCACGCCAAGCTGAGGCATTGTCAACGCAGTCCACCATCAATCCACACGTGCCAAATATTATGCTGCACTAATATTGTAAGATAACTTCTTATATTATTAAAAGTTATATTAAAAAAAAAAAAAAAATTGTATATTTTGTAGAATAACAAAAAGCATATAGAGGCATTAAGCTACAATTGTAAAATAAAGCTTGTAAACAACAATAGTCTCAACATTCAATTTCATTTAGTAAACGTCTATCACAATACTTAAAATGGACGCACAGACATTTCAGGCTCTTCGGGCTCTTCGCACAGACATTTCAGGCAATCGGGGCAACTACAGAACAAACTAGGAGAGATTTCGAAGCAACAATGAATAGTTTAACTAACAGACTTAGAGCACTAGAGACACCGGCCTTGGCTGTCAAATATAAAGAAATAGAAATTAACCCAGCTGTGAAGTGTGAGGAGTCGCTAGATGTGATAAAGTCACTATCCGAATTTAATGGCGATCAAGTGCGATACGTCTCTTGGAGACAAGCTGCCTTCGCAGCCTATAAACTTTTTGGGGATTTTGCTGGAAGCTCTAGGCACTACCAAGCTGTTGCAATAATCCGTAACAAAATCATTGGATCAGCTGATCTAGTTCTGTCTTCGTTCAATACGGTTTTAAATTTTGAGGCCATAATAGCTAGGCTCGACTTTACATATGCCGATTGAAAAAGAGATGGCAACCCTCAGATAGGGGAGAATGTCAATTATTCAGTTCTATGATGAGGTTGAGAGAAAACTAACCCTACTCATTAATAAAACTATCATGACGAACGGGGGTAACGAGGAACTTATCAGTTCTCTTAGTCAAAAATACAGACAGGACGCACTTGGATCTTTATATCCGGATTGCATAAGCCAATGTGCGATATCCTTTTTTCCTCCAGGCCTGCGGACATGCCGTCAGCCCTGGCACTCGCTCAGGAATTGCAATCTAACCACCAACGTAACATATTTGCAAACTCTTTCGCTTCTTACAACGAGCGCCAACAACATTACAATTCCCCGCACTATAGATATACCCATATTTTAACACAAAACCAAAATAGACCGGTCCCAATGGAAGTTGATGCCTCAACTTCTCGCTTCGTCATGAATAGACCAACTCCACAGCCTCCAACTAACCAACTATTACTAATCAACAAATGAATTCTAATACGCCTTTTGATAACGCAAACCCTAATGTACCAGGACCTTCAGGATTTAATGCACACAACAGACCCTTTAAAAGGCAACTTAGTTCAGACAGACGACCCGTACAGAAGGTCCAAAGGATCAATAGTTTGGCCCAATATCCTGAGCCGGAAGATAAGTACTCTGACTATAACGAATACTATGAAAACCCTAACCTAAACGATAAATACAACTATGAGGAGAAAGACTCAGAAGTAGGAAATGTGGGGGAATCAGAAGAAATAATTGTTTAGGGGTAAGTCCCACCTCCCCTACGACATTAGCAGGAAAAGATCTTACATTTTTAGTGGATACTGGTGCCGCTAAAAATTACGTAAAGCGACTAGATGGCCTAAAAGGAATTAAACCAGTAGAGAAAGAATTTTTAGTGCACTCGATTCATGGATCCAACCCGATAAAAGAAAAGTGCTGTATAAACTTTTGGGGTGCAAATGCAATATTTTTATCTTACCTGACATAGGAAATTTCGATGGAATAATTGGTCTCGATTTTTTGCGCGAAATAGAGGCGAAGCTTGATCTTAAAAAAGGAACCATTCTACACAGGGGTGGTGAAGAGCAACTACTATATTTTTATTGCAAAACCGTCAATTACATATCATTTGAAAATGAACCAGAAGAGATTCGTAAAGTTTACCTCCTTAATTCAGCGTCACGAAGACGTATTTTCTGATCCCAACAAGTCCTTACCCTTTACCACAAATGTAATCGCTACTATCAGGACAACTGATAATGATCCAATCTATTCAAAATCGTACCCGTACCCCATTGCGGTATCGGAGTTTGTCAATAAGGAAGTCAATGAACTTCAGGCTAATGGGATTATAAAACCTTCAAGGTCTCCATACAACAATCCAGCTTGGGTTGTGGACAAAAGAGGGATTGACGAAGACGGAAATCGCAAAATGCGACTTGTCTTAGACTTCAGGAAACTGAATGAAAAGACACTCTACGATAAGTATCCAATCCCTGATGTTTCCGTCATTCTGAATAATCTAGGGAAGTCCGTTTACTTCTCAACAATTGACCTAAAGTCTGGGTTTCACCAGATTAAGCTTTCTGAACGAGATCGCGAGATCTCCATAAATAACGGCAAGTTCGAATTCAGTAGGCTCCCATTTGGACTTAAAAATGTCCCAGGTATCTTCCAAAGGGCTATAGACGATGTCTTAAGAGATGAAATTGGGAACATTTTAATAAACTTTTTGGGGATTTTGCTGGAAGCTCTAGGCACTACCAAGCTGTTGCAATAATCCGTAACAAAATCATTGGATCAGCTGATCTAGTTCTGTCTTCGTTCAATACGGTTTTAAATTTTGAGGCCATAATAGCTAGGCTCGACTTTACATATGCCGATTGAAAAAGAGATGGCAACCCTCAGATAGGGGAGAATGTCAATTATTCAGTTCTATGATGAGGTTGAGAGAAAACTAACCCTACTCATTAATAAAACTATCATGACGAACGGGGGTAACGAGGAACTTATCAGTTCTCTTAGTCAAAAATACAGACAGGACGCACTTGGATCTTTATATCCGGATTGCATAAGCCAATGTGCGATATCCTTTTTTCCTCCAGGCCTGCGGACATGCCGTCAGCCCTGGCACTCGCTCAGGAATTGCAATCTAACCACCAACGTAACATATTTGCAAACTCTTTCGCTTCTTACAACGAGCGCCAACAACATTACAATTCCCCGCACTATAGATATACCCATATTTTAACACAAAACCAAAATAGACCGGTCCCAATGGAAGTTGATGCCTCAACTTCTCGCTTCGTCATGAATAGACCAACTCCACAGCCTCCAACTAACCAACTATTACTAATCAACAAATGAATTCTAATACGCCTTTTGATAACGCAAACCCTAATGTACCAGGACCTTCAGGATTTAATGCACACAACAGACCCTTTAAAAGGCAACTTAGTTCAGACAGACGACCCGTACAGAAGGTCCAAAGGATCAATAGTTTGGCCCAATATCCTGAGCCGGAAGATAAGTACTCTGACTATAACGAATACTATGAAAACCCTAACCTAAACGATAAATACAACTATGAGGAGAAAGACTCAGAAGTAGGAAATGTGGGGGAATCAGAAGAAATAATTGTTTAGGGGTAAGTCCCTCCTCCCCTACGACATTAGCAGGAAAAGATCTTACATTTTTAGTGGATACTGGTGCCGCTAAAAATTACGTAAAGCGACTAGATGGCCTAAAAGGAATTAAACCAGTAGAGAAAGAATTTTTAGTGCACTCGATTCATGGATCCAACCCGATAAAAGAAAAGTGCTGTATAAACTTTTGGGGTGCAAATGCAATATTTTTATCTTACCTGACATAGGAAATTTCGATGGAATAATTGGTCTCGATTTTTTGCGCGAAATAGAGGCGAAGCTTGATCTTAAAAAAGGAACCATTCTACACAGGGGTGGTGAAGAGCAACTACTATATTTTTATTGCAAAACCGTCAATTACATATCATTTGAAAATGAACCAGAAGAGATTCGTAAAGTTTACCTCCTTAATTCAGCGTCACGAAGACGTATTTTCTGATCCCAACAAGTCCTTACCCTTTACCACAAATGTAATCGCTACTATCAGGACAACTGATAATGATCCAATCTATTCAAAATCGTACCCGTACCCCATTGCGGTATCGGAGTTTGTCAATAAGGAAGTCAATGAACTTCAGGCTAATGGGATTATAAAACCTTCAAGGTCTCCATACAACAATCCAGCTTGGGTTGTGGACAAAAGAGGGATTGACGAAGACGGAAATCGCAAAATGCGACTTGTCTTAGACTTCAGGAAACTGAATGAAAAGACACTCTACGATAAGTATCCAATCCCTGATGTTTCCGTCATTCTGAATAATCTAGGGAAGTCCGTTTACTTCTCAACAATTGACCTAAAGTCTGGGTTTCACCAGATTAAGCTTTCTGAACGAGATCGCGAGATCTCCATAAATAACGGCAAGTTCGAATTCAGTAGGCTCCCATTTGGACTTAAAAATGTCCCAGGTATCTTCCAAAGGGCTATAGACGATGTCTTAAGAGATGAAATTGGGAACATTTTTTCAAAAACAAAAAAAACAGCATTTGGAAGACATCTTTAAAATTTTCAAGAAATTATACCCTTGCAAACTTTAGGGTATCGCCCGAAGAGTCAAAATTCTTCAGAACCGAAGTTGAGTTTCTAGGGTTTATGATATCTAGTAATGGGATTAAAACCTGCCCTGATAAAGTAAAGGATATAATTAATTACAAGGCTCTTGAAACTCTTCGTGGTATGCGCTCTTTCTTAGGACTAGCGGGCTACTACAGGCGTTTTGTGAGAGATTATGCACAAATCATAAAGCCGCTAACTTTTTTTGAGGGGTGAAAACGGGAACGTAGATTAATATCCATACGGCAAGACAGATTAATATCCATACGGATCACCAGCCACTGACCTTTGCCATCTCTGATAGGAACCCCAACACAAAATTAAAGAGATAGAGGGCCTTTATAGAAGAATTTTCTCCCAAATTTTTTTACAAACCCGGAAAGGAAAACTATGTGGTAGATGCTCTCTCTCTATACAACACATGAACGCCCTTAGTGAAGACGCAACGTCAGATAAAATGACCACGCACACTGAGTAATCCCTCACTCAGACTATACCAACGATAGAAAACCCCATCAACTGTTATAAAAATCAGCTAATTATTGATCAAGGCATAGAAACAAAGAAAATTACAAAAATTCTTTTTAAAACTCAAGTTAGGCATGAAATCACATTTTCTTCACTGAACGATATTTTTGATGCTTTAAAGGCATCCGTGAACCCTAATGTTATTAACGGAATCTTTTGTGAACTACCTGTGCTAGGAAATATTTAAAATAACATGAATAAAAAAGTTATGGATGTGATCAATAAAGACGATCAGGTTGAAAGTCTTACAACAGAACCTAACCGTGCGCACAGATCTGCAAGGGAAAATGCACAGCAAATTCTAAGGGATTATTATTTTCCTAAGATTCAGAAGTCTTAAGGAAATTACCTCAAATTGTAAAACTTGCCTCAAAGCCAAATACCAACGTCACCCAAATCAAACAGAGCTATAGTTGATATTAGAGAACCCCTATACGAAATTCTAAATTTCTACAGTACTAAACAGATGGTATGCGATAACGAAAGGTCGCTGAACTCGGAAAACATAAATCAATACTGATGAATCATTTCGGAGTTGAAATTTATACAACGCCACCTTTCCACAGCACTACAAATGGACAAGTGGAAAGGTTCCACAGCACCCTCACCGAAATAGCACGTTGCCTGAAAATAGAATTAGATAACTCTGATACTTCTGAATTAATCCTTCTTGCGACAACTAGGTACAATAGAACAGTTCACTCGATAACAAACCATAGACATAATTCACGCAGCACCAAATGAACTTAAGGAAAAATAAAAGAAAAACTTTAGAGGCCCAACGAGTAGAATAACAGCTCCATAACTTAAGGTAGACATACTAGAACATATAAACCAGGCAATAGAGTATTCGTTAAAACCCACAAACGTATAGGAAACAAGTTCAGGAAACTTTATATAGAAAAAGTTGTGGATAAAGACTTGGGAACTACGATATTAGTTGGAAACAGCCGAATTCACAAAAGTAATCTCCGATAATTTTTCTTTACAGGTTACCATTCTTAACACAAATTTTCGGCGAATTACTGGATTACTCAAAATCTAACTATATACCCATTGCAGACGGCGTGGTCGCAATTAACTCTGACTATGATTACCTTACCTTACCGTACTATGATTACCTTACCTTATGACTATGATTTAAGCACCTCGACATCCACAAGGCCACATGGCTGTCCCCGGATCAAAAAACGCGAAACCAAATTGATCATGTTGTAATCGACGGAAGGCATGCCTTTAGTGTTCTAGATGTGCGTACATTTCGGGGGGTCAACATTGACTCCGACCATTATCTTGTTGCAGCCAAGATCCGCATGCGATTATGCAATGCGAAGAACATACGCAATGCGAAGAACATACGGAAGGCATGCCTTTAGTGTTCTAGATGTGCGTACATTTCGGGGGGTCAACATTGACTCCGACCATTATCTTGTTGCAGCCAAGATCCGCATGCGATTATGCAATGCGAAGAACATACGCACAGGAATGCAACGAAAGCTAGATGTCGCTAAGCTGCAATTACAACGGACTGCCGAAGCCTACTCCGCTCAACTCTCGGTTGAGCTCAACAAACCAACCTTTGGACCCGACGACGCCGGCGGACTTTGGGCGCATATATCCCACACCATGCGCGCTGCCGCTGAAGAAGTCATTGGTTTCCGGAGCCTGCAACCTTGGAACCAATGGTATGATCAGGAGTGTCGCATCACGACAGCAGTAAAAAACGCCGCATATAAAAAAACGCTGCAGTCAGCTGCAACGCGAGCCATGCGAGAAAAGTATCGCGAAAAGAGGAAGGAAGAGAGGCGCCTTTTTAAACGCAAGAAAAGAGAGCAGGAAAAGCGTGAGCGTGAGGAACTACAGGTATACCAGGTCAAGAAGGATGCACGAAAATTCTATCAACAGGTTAAGCGTCTAACCCAAGGTTTCAAGCCCGGAGCACCCACTTGTAGAGACAAAAATGGAGATCTGAATACGGATACACAGTGTGTGCTGAGATTGTGGAGACGGCACTTCTCCAATTTAATTACGAAAGGCCGGTGTGCATCGTAATGACACCATTTTCTATAAAGGTGTCCAGCTCCTTGCGTACCCTGATGATATTGATATTGTCGGTAGAACCAAGAGAGAGGTTACCGCTGCTTTCGCCGCTATCGAAAAGGAATCAGCCAAAGTGGGTTTGACGTCTACAAACAACGGAGCTCGGCGTTTAGACTCCCACGTTTTATCCGGCAGCTATAACTTTGAAGTAGTCAAGGAGTTCGTTTACCTTGGCACCGCCAATAATACCAACAACGAAATCAGTCTGGAGATAAAGCGAAAAACAATAATTGCTAATAGGTGCTACTACGGGCTCATTAAGCAACTAAGTTCCAGAGCCCTCTCTCGATCGACAAAACTAACACTCTACAAGACGCTCGTTCTACCTTTGCTGCTTTATGGCGCTGAGGCATGGGTAGTTTCGCAAACTGACGCAGCCGCTCTGGGGGTGTTCGAGAGAAAAGTCCTTCGCAAAATCTTCGGCCCTGTTCGAGTCGGCGATGACTACCGCATCCGAATGAACCACGAGCTGTATGAGCTCTACGAAGACATTGATGAAGTTCGGCGTATAACTGTGCAGCGACTACGCTGTCTGGGTCATGTCCATCGTATGGACGACGAAGCTCTAGCGAAAAAGGTGCTCGAGGCGAGGGTCGCTGGTCAACTACGACGAGGAAGACCATGCCTCCGATGGATGGACCAGGCTGAGGAAGTCCTAACCGCACTTGGTGTATCCGATTGGAGAAGGCGCGCGCAAAGTAGAGGTGCCTGGCGAGAGCTGATGAGGTCTGCCGAAATCCGAACACGGGTTGTTACGACCACCTAAGAAAGTAAGTAATGATTACCTTACGCACAGTACGAATCTAACAAACTTTGATAAAATTATAAAGGAAACGGAAAAGTACATGGACCTTATCCCACACTCACATATGAAAAAGCTGCTGCAACTCGACGTAGAACAGATAAACAACTTTAAGAAACACTTACAATCCATCATCGTTACGCTCGTAGTCTCAATTTTATAGGTACCGCACTCAAGTATGTAGCAGGCACCCCAGACTTTGATGATTTTCAAGAAATCAAAATTAAAAATTGGATTTAACTTGAGTTAAACGAACAGCAAATAAAAATAAACTCCGCAATGCAAACCCAAATTAAAAAACTAACGAACACTGTTAATCAACTATTGAACAAAACTAAGACAACTGACCTTGACACGGCTAGTTTATTCGGACTATTAAGCAGCAGGAATAGAGCTGTTATAACTGAACTAGGTAATATTGTTTTGTCTATTATGCTTGCAAAAATTAATGTTATAAATCCTATTTTACTAGATAATAAAGAAATTTAATCTATTGTTAAAAATGAAAAGTCAACTGACATTAGCGTAAGCGATATTATACTTAATTCCAAATAAAAAATCTTGCAAAACCATGAAATTACTCGTATACTTTTCCTAATTAAGTACTCTAAGATTCAGTCGGTTTGTAACAAAACCATAATTTATCAAGTAGTACATGACTCAAAGATTATAATGTTTGAATCCAAGATAGTGGCAAAGTGTGGCAGTGTTTATAAATTAGTAGGAAACTGCGAAAAAGCAACCACATCAACATTCTGCAGGGAGATATACAGCTCAGATGGATCTTGCCTGCAATATCTACTAAATAATTACACCGCTAACTGTAAAACAACTTCGGCGCATGATGTGGCGATGACAGAAGTCGTGGATGAAGGCATGATTATAATTAATGATTGCGTATCCGAGATTCGTCAAGATGACAAGCCTGTTGTGACTGTAAATGGAACATACCTGGTTACATTTAATGATAAAGTAACAATAAATGGTACTGTCTACGTAAACCCAAAGCAGAAATACCATCTAATTCCAGTATTTTCTATGGCACAAGAAATAAATTTCACGGATCACATAACGACGTTATCCTTACCTTACCTGCATGAGGTCAATATAAGAAATCTAAACCATATCGCAGCCCTGCGTACAGAAATAAAAACAAAATCTCAGATTTCATAGGGCATGATCTGCATGATTACCCTAATCATGGTTATGTCAGTGACAGTTTTCTTTTGGAGAAATAAACAAAGAAAGCTCGCTATGGTAAAATTTGTCGAAGGACCCAAATAGAAAGTCAACTACAGTCGCAAGGCGCGACCGAGGACAGCCGCTCTTAAGAATGGGGAAAGTTAACACGCGCATCCGCACCGGTGCCAGACTGCTGACGCTATGTCTGCTGCCTAGTACTGCCTAATAAGCATAATCGCACCTTGCACTTCCAACACCGAAACAATAGCAACAAGAATAACAGCGATAACAACAACTGCAACCTGTAGGAAATAACCACGTCAGAAGAACATAGTCACCTCAATTTCAACAATATCTAAAGCAGCAACAACAATAACAAGATCAGCTCAGCAATAACATCAGCAGCGGCAGCTTATAGTTTTATAGGTAGTTTTAAGTATTTATAAGTATACTTATTATACTTATGGTGTCGGCCGTGGCGTAGTGGGTAGAGTGCGTGTCTCTTACGCGAGAAAACCCAGGTTCGAATCCTCCATCTGGCACAAAAAATTTTTTCAATTGAACTAATTTTTCTGTTCGGCCGTCACCTCTCTGCAGACAATGGCAAACCTCAGAGAGTAAAAACTGCCATTAAAAACTTCTTGAGAACATAAGCCGTTCGGAGTCGGCGTAAAACATCACACACACCACAATTGATCATAAGAAGCTCGGTCAAAGTCCTTTCAACTGCTGAGATAGCCATTTCGTTTTTTTTTTTTTTTATTATACTTATTTATTATACTTATAGCATATTTATTAAGTATACCAGCGGAATAACTTGCACATAGTGCAAATCAATAAAGATTGAACATAGTGAAAAATAAATATAAATAAATATAAACCAACACCACCGGTCTTGTAATTTACACCTAATTTCATCAAGTTTAGATGACAGAAAGGAGGGTCTGAGGCTTTGAGAGTTAAAGTGGCCAATACTAAGATTTAATTTCTGATTTTGTAGTTTAGAGCGCAGTTCAGAGTTGTAACTGACAATGGGACCTAAATTATTACTAATTGACATTAAATACACAAATCATAAAAGGAAGCCATAACAGGAAGGGAGAGTACGTAATAACTAAGATTATTTACAAAATAATGATATAAAGCTTCAGAAAGTATTATTATATTTGGTTTATTTTTTTTTCCTTATTTAAATTCAGTTATCGATCATCTTAACAGAAAACATTTTGAATTTAAAGTTAACTTGAAATAATAAGTTCAATATTAAGAGGAAAACAAAAAAAAATAATTTGCAAATACATTACATTATTCTTCGGACTAGTCTAAACTAGCCGCAGCGGCAGCAGAAGATAAATTAGTGACAGCAATGGTGGATAAATCATCACTGGTAAACATCTCGGAACATTGTAAAAGTGTGTATAGTTTTTCATGTCCGTCCGACATTGTTATTTTTGACTTAGGCACATCGGTGTTCATCAACTTGAACTTCTTTATCTTGCCTTCTTTAATGTGTTTACGGCATATATAGTTAAGTTTGCTTGCGGCTGGGGTGGTCTGGTCATTCAAATAAACTCTAGAGCGAATGTCTCCTCCCACTACATCACAAAGCTTCAAATTTCGAGTTTTGAAATATTGCATCATTATGTTGTCCCGGAATTCAATGTTGTTAAATTTGACTAATACTGCCTTTTGATGATTGATGTTCACACACTGGCTTATGTCGTTTACATTGATGTTAATTTTTAAAAATTTGGCGAGACATAATTGGTTCGTATATGTCAGACATTCCAGCTGGTAAGCCACTTATAACGACATCGGCGCGGTTAATTCTTCGGTGGAGTACATTATTATTCATCACAAGATCATTAATCTTATCATTTACCGCAGTGTCGACAAGTTTGATTAAATTGTTACATTGCGGAATATCGGATTTCATCTCTTTTAAGTTGGATGTCCACTTAGACTTCACATCCTCAATAGCAGCAGCAAACCATTGTTTCATATCTGCTAAGCCTTCGCGAAGTTCTTTTCTAATTAAAGCAATATCACCATTTACCTTGCACGTAAAAGAAAAGTTTCTATTTTTTAAAAGGAATCCGTGCTGCTCCTCCGTAGAAACTTCAGCGCATATAGTATCACCAATTTCCAATTTC
This sequence comes from Coremacera marginata, assembly GCA_914767935.1. Lineage (NCBI taxonomy): Eukaryota > Metazoa > Arthropoda > Insecta > Diptera > Sciomyzidae > Coremacera > Coremacera marginata. The sequence continues at coordinate 103,702,803 of OU612044.1, forward strand.
CACACGTTCTGCATCCAATGCTAGGTTGTTGTTTGCAGAGGCTTGTTGTACATATTGTGCACACTCAATTTTTTGCAGCCATGTTGAAGGTCAATGGTTTCAAAAGCAGCAGCAAGAGGTAAAGAACAGCAACAGCAGCAGTTAGAAGTAAGCCAGAAGAGAGCAGCAACAACAACCAACAGCAAACGTTAATTAAAAAAACTTTTTTTTCGTTAAAAATTTTGCACACACTGCACATAAAATGGTTAGTCTTGAATATTATTATGGTTGAAGAATTATTTCAGTTATTTAGACAACTGTTTATTGAAAATTTGATCGACGACCAGAAAATTACCTGGACCTTCTTGAATTGCTTAATTTTTATACCCCATCTCGCCATATCCGTAGCCAATTCCATTTAAGAGAAACTTTCCAAACAACTGCCAACACGCGGCAGTAACAGCGCAAACAACTGACAGACGCGGCAGCAACCGCCTAAACAACTGCCAGCTGGCGACTATGATCATGGAGCAGTCGGCCAAAGCGCAGCAGCAACTGCGACAAATAACTGGGAGATCGCGGCAGCAACCCCACAAACAACTGGCAACTATGATCGTGAAGAAGTCGGCCAAAGCGCAGCAGCAACTGCGATAAATAACTGTGGGAGATCGCGGCAGCAACCGCGCAAACAACTGCCAACTATGATCGGGGAAGTCGGCCAAAGCGCAACAGCAACTGCGACAAACAACTGTGGGAGATCCCGGCAGCAACTACGCAAACAACTGCCAACTGGTGACTATGAACGTGGAGAAGTCGGCCAAAGCGCAGCAGCAACTGCGAAAAACAACTATGGCACATCGCGGCAGCAACCACGCAAACAACTGCCAATTGGCGGCTACAACCGTGCAAAAGTCGGCCAACTCGCGGAAGCAACCGCGCAAACAACTGTCAACATGCGGTAGCATCCGCACAAACAACTGCAAAGGACAGCAACATTTGAAATTTATACACGCTGGACATACCACCTACAATCATGCTGCCTACGACATTCGGCTCCTGAAGTAAAATAAAAAAAAAAATACCTTGGCCTCTGGCCTGAATACAAATTATGTGAAAGTCCCACTTAGCTCGCTGCTTGTACCCCAACACCGTCACTTGAAGTCATTCTTAATGTAAGCATCAATAACACCAGCACAGGTAACCATGTCGATTCTTTTTGACGAAATACCAGATAAATGTATGTGCGTTTTCCACTCTTGACAGTTTTCTTGTTTTGTTTTCCACTTTGATGTTATCAAAACTACTTTGCTAAATTTTCTCACTCTACCTTGGTTGGTTCACACTACCAACCGCAAGTTACGTGTAAACGTAAACTCAGCATACACACGGAAAGTCATATGCAAAATATATTTCAAAGATATTAGCACGACGCTAACACAAATGAGTCGTTAAATTGAAATCTAGCAGACAATAAAGTATTCAACAAGTGATAGTGGAAAAGATTCATTTTGGACAAGTAAAAAGCGATTTAGTCAAACAAAGAATAAAAAAAAGAAAGCGAACATCATCAATAAACAGCTACACAGTAGGGCCAGTGAAAACAAAGAAGAAAAGAAGTCATGAAACGTGCAAGGGATAGATCCACCAGCAGCGACAGCTCCATCAAATTCGAGGAAAAGCTGCAGTACGCCCAGGGGACCCTGTGAAAATGCCTGCCACAACGTCGACATCATCAGCAAAGGTTATCGCCACCACCAGCCAGAGCGTACGGATTCTACAGCAAACTGAACCAAGAGTAATCTTGAATTACCCTTCAGGACCTGGCAGCATCGCAGTCTATAATAAAGACTATGACAGGATAGAGTGTCGTCTGTTTTTAAATGACACACTCATCGACATGTATTTAAAATGGTTGGTGAACCAGCAGCCGCCGCAACTGCAGGCGGACGTATATGTATTTAGTACGCATTTCTTCGAGCAGCTCATACGACCAGGCGGCGATGAAACGCCACAGGGGCGTTATGAACGCGTCCGACGTTGGACCAAGCAAGTACAGCTGTCTCACAAGCGCTACATCATAGTACCAATAAACGAAGTATTTCATAGGTACGTGGCTATCATCTGCCTGAAGCAAAGGCCAGACGCCTCCAAACAATTCGGATGGGTCTGGATTCAAGACTCGTTGGCCAATAAGCCGAGAGACCACGTGGTCCCAGTACTGAGAGGATATTTGCAATGTGCATGGCACGCGACATCCCCAGAAGCCGCAATGACGATGAGGGATGGGGAGGTTATGCCTTGCTATGCAGTAGAAGTGCCTCAGCAGACCAACAGCAGCGATTACGGAGACTTTGTGCTACATTTCGTCGACTTGTTCCTGCGCAATCCCGACCAAGACATTCGAGAGGTTGGTAGAACTTGGTTTCCACCTGAAGCAGCAGCCAGGAAACGCCTCGAGCTTGCTCAGCTCATACAAGATTTAGTGAGTGAGCCAGTACGTACTTGCCAGGCTTAGCCGAGATCACAAGCACCGGCACGCAAAACACGCCAGCATCCGAACAGAAGCGACGACAAGGCGGCCAGCATCTCGCCGACTGCAGCGAGATAGTTCATGGGAGAGTGAGACTTGGAAAACGACGTTAACAACAACTTTGTCCGGCTCTAACTAACCCGACAGCAGTACCGACAACGCCAGCACCTCATCGCACGTAAGCCACCCGAGTCCAGGCGGTCCAGTGAGAACCACCTCTACACCGCAGCGCACCAAAAGGGTCGTTTATTTTGCGAGTAGACCCAGTACTGCCCACTCAACAAATTCCACGAGCTTGCCGGCCCTGCAAGCTAGCCACGGTGGCGCAGCACCGCACGCCTACGAAGTCGACCCAACTCAACAGGCCAGTCCACATATGCGCCAAGCAACTCAACGAAGATGATCACGTCAGTGCCGAGATCTGGCCACAGCAGCCATTCAGCGCATCGTCATGCGCACACGACGTCAGAGGAACACCCGCAAGTCCCCAGAAATTGTGAGAGGAGCAAGCCAACTACAGCGGCGCAACATCGCGCGCTCAACACAGCAGCAAAACCCATTTTTCGCCGCTCTAGGGCTTCTTAGAGCAGCAAAGCGCCCACATAATGAGGCATCAATTCCATGCCGACTTCACAGTTAGTCCAGCCGTCGATACAACATCAACCGCATGGATTAGTCATGCCTTTGGCACAGGAGCTCTAGCAGAGGCTCAGAGTGAGGCCACATATTTCCAGCCTCAGCCAACCCATGACGAGGCCCATTATTTGCACTCATCAGACAGCAACTCATCAAAGCCAATCCAGCTCGGGGAACTGATCGAGAGCGTGCCAATCAGCCGCCGACGATTGCCTGTCGCTAACAGCGCCCAGCGAGATGGACCTCGACGAGGTCAGACCAGCGGAAGTCGACCCGTGCACCTTTAGACCATCGATACCAGAGCCAAGTCACCCTGATGACGACATCCCACATGGCCGTTTGATGGAACTCATAGCAGCCAAACGACAGCTATGGAGGCCGGGCAAGCCCCGGTCATGGGTTATCATGAACCGGAAGGGCAACATCTATGCCTTCTATTGCTTACGAAAGTAATGGGGAGATGTAAGGACGAAAATTGACAGTTAATTTTGCCATTACATGTTTTAAAGTTTAATTTCTCTTAGATTTCCGACTGGGCCACCATGTGGCGAGGATGTTCCATACACTCGCACGATACACTGTAACAACCCAGTGGGAGCACACTGCAAATAAAGCGGGTTCCAAATAAAGCGGGGAAGAGTGACCCCACTCATTCATGCGAAATTAGTCGCTATAGCCACCTTTGTTGTGCAGATATATGTATATATTTATATACGCAACTTAATATGTATATATTTATGTTCTGTAAATATTTCTCTTCCTTTCTCATTATTATTATATTTATTTTGATTATGAAAATTAGTTAGGAGTAGGTACACATATAGTTAGAAATAAGTAGTTTAAGTCGAACAATGAATTAAAATAATAAAACAGGCATCACATAATTTGGTCAGACTTATTATTGATTAGGGAAAATAGTAGTTAGGAATAGAGCGTTGATAATTTCCAGGGGAAATAATGCAACTTCCCAAGGTCTTACCCCAGATAAGCAAGAGAGAGAAGCAAATACCACACAAGATTGTGGGAAGAACAAGCAGGCGAAAAGTATAAAAGGACCAACATGAGAGAAATCTTGGTCAGTTCTTGAAAATCGTTTGCGTGGTCAGTCGTTGGAAATCGCCAGTGAGTTGAAGATAATCAGTTCGTGCAAATAGTCAAGCAAGTCGTCATAATAGCAGCTACCAAACCGTGCAGCAAGTTAACGGGGAACTTTCAAATCGCGTACAGTTAAGTCGGACTGTTGATCGACTCGTCGCATCAGAAGACGTCTAGAACGCGCCTGAGCCTTCGACGTCGACAGGAACGTCACGCAAGCCACGCAGCCAGCGTCGACAGAGCCGCCAAGTGGACTGCGCCGCCGAACCCAAGCAGCACACAGTACTGCCACCACGACATCGGTCAATTACGACCGCGAAGCTGAAATAGACGTCGACAAACGCAGTCAATACGAGAAACCACCCAGGACGGAAAAGAGTATCAACCTGATTATTTTATATTTTATCTTACCTGATTATCATAATTAGTTCTGACTGTAATCATTTAAAGAGCCTAAAGCGAAGTAGTATTTTCCTAAATTGACTTACTTTTCCTTTCTTCGACCAACGGTGGGGTTCTAGTCGAAATATCTCTTCGGCCTGGTCGAAAGCCCTACCTCTTCCTATAGAGATTATCCTGTCGAAAGATTATTCTGGGGTTGTAGTCGAAATATCTCCCCAGTTAGGTTGATTTCCTCCAAGGATTCCTCCTCTTACCTAACCAAATAATCAGCCTCAAGAGCCCACAGTTTACGTCATATCAATTCAACTTATTTTTCTTTTTCAATTATACATAATATTTCTTTTATTATTGACTTAGTGTATCACATAAATATATGCAAGTGATTAGCTTAGTTTCAATAGTAATATTTCATTTCCATAATTGCCATAAATCACGATTCATATCTTTTCGGCCATCGCTGCGGTTGTAGTCGAAATATCCCCTCAGTCGATTCGCCGCTTTGCAGAATTTTAATAGCATTTACAGCATTTAATCTCCTTAACAACATTTAATTTATTTTCAATAGCTAAAGCATAAACAGTTGATAGAATAGAACTCATTAGAAAGTTGGATCGCTGGGGTTGTAGTCGAAATATCTCCTCAGTCGATTCGTCTTTGTCACCAAAGTCTTAACAGAACGAAGCATAATTATTCTTTATTAAGATGAAGCTCATTAGATGATCTCGGTTGTACTTACTCTAGTTTCTATGTTTAGTTATAAGCCATTTTTATTAAATAAAAGTTGTTATCTTGAAACGAAACTGAACTGATTTAGTGTCCGATTCAGTATCTAAATATTTTATCACGAACCTTGGAATCCGGCGAGCCACAGTTCGAATCCTCGGCCCAAAAAGGGATCGTCACAGTAATATAAATGCTGATCCGCTTTTTTTGGTGCTACTATTCTGATGTGGGTGCCGTCAATACAACCAATTACACCAGGAAATCCGAATTTTCGAAAGAATCATAAATTTGCTTCAGATTTTTCTTCTTTTGTCATTTCTACCCTTACCCACGTGCGGCATATTGTTGCTTCAAATGCGTCAACTTCTTTAAAAATTGTAGAGATCGTGGATTGCGCCAATCCTAAATGAAAGTCTTTTCCAGCTCCATGTTGATAACCACCCTCTGTTAGTATCCTTAAAGTAACTGCCAGCTTTAAGGTGATTAGCACAGATTGGCCTAGTTCGCCAAGTAAATATTTAAATGCTTCCTTGTTCAGCCTAAAGTTCCGAACAAATCTAAAGCATGTATTCGTTAGTCTATGAGTCTGAGTCTTACTGTGAATTGGGCAAACCGAACAGATTTGAACGCTCCCTTTGCTTCGCCTTATTTTTATTAGTTTGCGTTTCTTAATTTCTTCAACCTCTTCAGAACTGCTCTAAAGAAATACGCCACACTGTTCATTTTATTCGAGTATACATAAGGTTTTTCACAAAATTAAATTAAAAACAAATTTGAATTCAACTGAATTTTGAAACGATGTTCACAAAAATTTAAATGACATTTAGAAGTATTAGATTTTTTTACACAAGTAAAAGATTTACATGGGGATCAGGGGGCGAACCTTTACATGGCAAAGTGTCTGACTGCCTCAACCTGGCGAGGCCAGCATTATCCATGTCGAAATTGTCCCAAGTCGACACAAACCTCCTCGTGGTGTTCCCTGGGCAACGGCAAACTGACATCCGTTAGTTTGACGGCTAATTTCAGCGGCGGGTCGCTCCGTGGACCTTAAACATGGAATGTGCGCAGGGTTTGAGTCCCACCGCATTACTTCTTGTTTCCTGGTTCACACCTGTGAACGAAAGATTGGCCACGATCCGCATCAAGGCAAAATTTTTTTCATCAGCCTTATTTGCGCGCATGCCCCGACGGAGGAAAAGGACGAAGCCCTCAAGGACGTTTTCTACGCTAGTCTTGAGGAATTATGCGACCACCTTCCGGTCCATGACGTGAAAATAGTCCTCGGCGATTTTAATGTGAAAGTCGGAAGGGAAGGCATCTCACTGTCGGTCAGTTCAGTCTTCATGAGACCTCCACGAACAACGGTCTAAGACTGATCGACTTCGCCGCGGCGCGAAACATGGTAGTTAGTAGCACCAGATTTGAGCACCTCGACATCCACAAGGTCACATGGCTGTCCCCGGATCAAAAAACGCGAAACCAAATTGATCATGTTGTAATCGACGGAAGGCATGCCTCTAGTGTTCTAGATGTGCGTACATTTCGGGGGGTCAACATTGACTCCGACCATTATCTTGTTGCAGCCAAGATCCGCATGCGATTATGCAATGCGAAGAACATACGCACAGGAACGCAACGAAAGCTAGATGTCGCTAAGCTGCAATTACAACGGACTACCGAAGCCTACTCCGGTCAACTCTCAGTTGAGCTCAACAAACCAACCTTTGGACCCGACGACGCCGGCGGACTTTGGGCGCATATATCCCACACCATGCGCGCTGCCGCTGAAGAAGTCATTGGTTTCCGGCGCCCGCAGCATCGGAACCAATGGTACGATCAAGAGTGTCGCATCGCGACAGCAGTAAAAAACGCCGCATATAGAAAACGCTGCAGTCAGCTGCAACGCGAGCCGTGCGAGAAAACTACCGCGAGAAGACGAAGGAAGAGAGGCACATTTTCAGACGCAAGAAAAGAGAGCAGGAAAAGCGTGAGCGTGAGGAACTAGAGGTATACCAGGGCAAGAAGGATGCAGTGTGTGTTGAGATTGTGGAGACAGCACTGCTCAAATTTACTTACTTGCGACGATTCCACCAATGCCGCTCAAGGAGAGCGCAGTTCAGTGCCACCAATCAGATGACGGAGTGGAAGTACCACCACCTAGCCATGAAGAGGTTCGAGTTCCTATCCAACGACTCAAAAACAATAGCGGGTGCTGACGGCCTGTCAGCTGAATTGTTTAAAACTGGCGGAGATGAATTGATAAGGCGCATGCATCAGCTCTTCAGCAAAATATGGCCAGCGGGAAGCATGCCCGACGATTGAAATCTCAGCGCACTTTGCCCTATACTTAAGAAAGGAGACCCAACAATCTGCGCCATCTATCGAGGTATTAGTCTTATTTCCATCGCATATAAGGTTCTCTCAAGCGTACTGTGTGAAAGATTAAAGCCGATTACAAAAACACTGATTGGACGTTATCAGTGTGGCTTTCGACCTGGAAAGTCCACCATAGACCAGATTTTCAAACTACGACAACTCCTGAGAAATCCCACGAAAATCAAATTGACACACCATATCTTTGTCGATTTTAAAGCTGCGTTCGATAGCCCGAGAAGGGATTGCCTATACGCAACAATGTATGAGTTCGGTATACCTGCAAAGTTGATTAGACTTTGCAGAATGACGTTGAGCAACACACGCAACTTCGTCAAGGTAGGAAATGACCTCTTCGAAACTTTTAATACCGAAAGAGGTTTCAGACAAGGAGATCCACTGTCTTGCGATCTCTTCAACATCATCATGGAGGGGATCGTACGAAAGACCGGTGTGCATCGTAATGACACCATTTTCTACAAAGGTGTCCAGCTCCTTGCGTACGCTGATATTGATATTGTCGGCAGAACCAAGAGAGATGTTACCGCTGCTTCACCGCTATCGAAAAGGAATCAGCCAAAGTGGGTTTGACGATAAATGAGGGTAAAACAAAGTATATACTGTCTACAAACAACGGAGCGCGGCGTCTAGACTCCCACGTTTCATCCGGCAGCTATAACTTTAAAAATTGATATTTAAAATTTTTTTTTATTTCAATACCGATTTCGACGAAAAGTCGTCTAAGATTTTAATTTTTCTAATGATTGAAATCTCCTATTAGTTGTCTTTATCATATTAGAGAAGCATTTCCCCTGCTTAATGTAATGGCGAACATTAAAAAAAGAGCTCAATCATGCATTCATACTCATGGAGGGCATTTTGAGCAATTATTATGAAATAAAAAGAAATTTCTATCGTTTTTGAAATAAATGCTTTCAAAAAATTATTTATTCCTGGTAAGTTCTTGATTTTACGTAGAAACTTTGAAGAAAAGGATTGAAGACAACTAATAGGAGATTCAAGCTGCATCATTAGAAAATTAAAATCTTAGACGACTTTTCGTTGAAATCGGTATTGAAATAAAAAAAAAAAATTTATATATTAATTTTTTTAAAAAGAAGATTTTAAAAAAGGTGTTTCAGCAGCATCAAATTATCAAACTGCAACAAGTCTTGGTACACTATTTAATTAGCTTTCCAACATGGTCTTTTATTTTTTTCTAGTTGCATTAGTTTTGATATTATAAGCCTGGAGCTGATTACACATTTTTTAATGATTTTTAGTAAACTTTCCCTTACAACTCTGAAGAGGGGGGAGATGGACTCCCCCTACCATACAATTTTTTTTTTTGTCTTGACCTAAGGAATCAACTGCCGCAGGATTGTCCTTTTGATACGGAACACCCTGTATCTTCGAAAGTAATGCATGGAATTTTATGGTAACAGCTTATTGAATAGGTAATAGAACACCCTTTCTTTAAATACTAATTTCAGTATTTCAGTATTGTATACGAACAAAAGAAAAATAGCAAGTTTTCGAGCCAATGTTTTCATCTTTGGACCCCTATTACTGCTAAAGAAGATAAGAGCGACCATTAATTTTTCGAAATTTGGAATAAGAAGCATTTAATACGTACTTTCCACGAAAAAATTTTAAAAATCAATTCTAGCTAATAGTAAATTATTAAGTAAGGACGAGTGAAAATTAACTTTTTTAATTTAAAAAGCTATACCTTTAAAAGTTATGCATGGATTTTAATGATTGATTGCTCGTTGAATAGGTAATATCATATCCTTTTTTGTATACCAATAATGCTAGGTTTAGTAGGAAAATAAAAAAAAATCACAAGTTTTTTATGTCCATTTTCTCAACTTTTGAGCCCTTTAACTTCTAAACACAAAAAATGGCATGATTTTACTTTAGGGCCCATGCTACAATATTTTTTTTTTTATTTTTATTGTATATTTATGGCCTCCTAAGCTTATTGGTGTAATAATATTGTGTTGTGTGTACACAACCCAATTAAACAAATAAACAAATCAAACAAAACAAAACAAAATAAAACAAATTTAAGCCACCTAGTCACAAACTACGTCAGAACTTTGAAATGCTGAGCACATGTGAATGTAATTTGATTTAATTTAGTAGCGACAAATATATTGACAAAAAAAAAAACATTTAAAGAAAAATGATTCATAAATTGTAAATTGGGTTTAGCGCGAGCGGCCACTTATGTTTGGAAATAAAATAACAAGATCATATTGCAGTGTGCACATGTGGGTCAGCATGTGAGGAAACGACTGATTTCTTAATTGGCATTTCTTAATTCTGAGAAGCCAACATAGAATCAATAAGAGTAAAAAAGGAAGCATTGACATTTTAAATATGTGACTTGAGAAAATGCAAGTCTAAACATTTTTTGTAGCCAAAATGTTTATGATTGGTTGCAAAAATATATTTGGAAGAATAACTGTAAATGGGGTTTGTCTTGGGGCCTTGAGGCCTTAATTATCAGCGTGGCTCGCTTAAAAGTCAACATAAGGGAAGAAAATTAAATTTACATTAAAAGCTAAAACATAACATGGCGATCCTGCGGACACCGTTCTTGCGACCAAGATAAATCTTGCAAATTAAAGTCCCGTATTAAAATACAAAAGAATAAAGACCTAATGTTATACTCAAGAGAAGGGTTAGATGAGCTATTCGAGCAGTTGAACCAACCAGCAACATTTGCAGAAGTAGAATATGTACCAGAAAACGTAGCGCAAGACAACACAGTTACAGAGCAGATATATATTCCGACACCATTGACAGCTGGACCAAAGCCACTCACATTGGAGAAATACCAGCAAAGACAGTGCAAAAGGACACAGCAAGAAGAAGTTAAACATAGAAGGAAGTCGAGAGGAGGCAAAGCAGTAAACTTGAGAAGAAAGCTTCAGAAGAAGAAGCTTTCAAAGAGGTTCAGCAGACAACACTAACCATTATATCAACAATAATCATAATTTGCATATTTATATACATAGCATATAGAATATTTTACATAGCATATAGAATAAACATACATAGCATATAGAATATTTTAATATCAATATTTTAAAACATACGTTCAGAAAATGATAAACAGAATACAGAATGTTTAAAGTAATTATTATAGCAGTCCTTTTGATAATAATAACTTCTGTTGCATTATATAAAATATATTATTATTTTAAAAATTATGTTAAGAACAAAATACTATTGTCAGTAATTGAAAATATATAATCAAATACCAAATAAAAAAACAAAAATAATTAATGATATAACAATGTCAGAATTTGCTACAAAATGCTTTTTCCAAGGATGTTTTGGAATCCTTTTTAACGAATACTGCTATAAATGTAAACAAAAATCATTGATATTGGAAAAGTAAGATACTTGACGTACAAGAAAAATAGCTTTCATTTCAATTGCTTCAGATGTACTATTTGCGAAATGAAAATTGGCTAAAACGGCTTTGATCTAAAAGGATCAAGAATAATTTGTAGCAAATGCGCATAAATAAAATAAATGGAAATTGAATATGCTTTGCAAACACTTGCGAAGTTAAAAAGAGCCCAAATAGGACGTACACAACTGAATTCATAACAAAGACTTTACTTGACTTAAAAAATTTAAGACTTCAAATAATTGAGGGTTAAGAGAAATGTAATTTTGATCGGATAACAGAAAAAATAAAATCATTTTTAAAATCAAAAGAGAAAAATTTAGAAACCACAATGGATTAATTTGGTTTAGTAACTGCTTCTAAGTTGATTCCTGATTTAAACAATTATATAGGGTTAATTGAATTTTATCATGATGCTTTAAAAGATGATACACAAAAGAAAATACTAATTAAGTTTATACTAGCCACAAAATTATCGGAAAAGGTTAAAAACAGAATACTAAGTGAAACAAAACCTGAGACTTTAGAAACATTAAAACTCATACTGCAAAAAACATTCAAACCAAAAAAGACAGTTTCAACATTGTATCACGATTTAACAAAGATGTATCAGGGAAATTTAGAAATCACAGCATTTACATCTTAGATAGAAAATCTGTTAGCAGCATTGAATGAGTTGCAGATAAATGAGCAAGGTGAAGAGCACCGTGAATAGTAAGGCTGAACGATCAAATAGGAATGGCAACGTTCAAGAATCAGTTAGTTGAACCTTTTAAGTCAGTCGTTCTGGCAGCTCGCCCAACAACATTAGGTGATGCAATCAGGGTAGCTACAGAGGTTGATACGACAAATAACAGTAGAGTTATGCATTTCAACAGATTTCCACAAGGTAGAGGGAATTTTAATCAAAATAGGCAAAATAATTTTCATAATAATAAATAATTCATAATTTCATAATAATAATTTCATAATTTCATAATTTTAGTAATGAAAACTTTAACCGGAATTTCATACAAGACAGAAATAACAATAACATAGCATACCAGTATAATAATAACAATAGAGGTTACGGCAATAATCGAAGCAATAATATAAATAATGCTATAGTAGAGGGGTGCATAATAACTTTAGAGGTAATAACAGTAGAGCAAATAATAATAATAATGGGTATAGATACAATAACAAAAATAGAACTAACTGTTGTGTTTTGTTTTATGTCTCATTGCAGACTGACTTTATTAAATACATTAGTACAAAGAGTGAGCTTAAAACTAACGGTATGGAAGTATATAGAGATCACAATAGGGTGTTTCATATTTGTAATATAAATAAATATTACACTATACAACATCTTCCTTTCTTTTTAAATAAGATTAACTTATAATACTTAAGTTCATATTCAATCAAAGAAAAATCCGAATTTTCAAAATATTACATTTAAAGTTTTTACTAAGTATTCATATTTAAAAGTGAAATATTTAATTCAAATAAATATAAAATTATTAGAAATTATATAGAAAAATATCTTAATTATAATTAAGTCGACTTGGAGCAATTAATTTTCTTCCACTTTTTGTCACATTTTCTTCATTGTTATTTTCATTTGTAATTATATCATCGTTTATATCAAAACCAAAAAATTTTTCTTGTTCTTTTAAGCTTTCATTTCCAGTGTTTGTGTTTTCTTGGCTATTGTTAACATTGACTTCAGATTTTTTAGAATATGTTCTCTATTTCTACGATACGCTGAGCCATCTAAGTCTTTAACAATGTATGATCTAGGCTCCGGACATTCCTCAGTGATTATTCCTGGAAACCAAAGAGAAGTTGGAGATCTTTTAAAAAATACATTTTCTCCTAGACTGACTGGCTTTAAATTTTTTGTTGTTTTGTTATAAGTTTTAGACGACTTTTCATTTTGACTTAAAATCTGTTTTTTGTATTGTCTTTCGTCTACGATTTTTGGCTTTAAATTTTGTGAAACTGACGGAATTTTCGTTCGGAGAACTCTTGACATTAATAATTCGGCTGGACTGGGCATATTACCTTTTGGAGTTGTTCGGTATTGGAGTAGCGCAATGTATGGATCTGACTGACTTTCTTGACATTTGATTAAAAATTTTTTGACGGTTTGAACTGCCTTTTCTGCTAGACCATTTGATCTAGGCAGATATGGGCTTGACGTATGATGGTTTATTTCCCATTCTTGTAAAAATTCTTTAAAGGCTATTGAATTATAGGGTGGACCATTGTCCGATATAAAAACTTGAGGGATACCATGTCTCGCAAAAATTGACTTTAATTTTTTAATCACTTGACAGCTTGAATAGCCAGAACTAAGTAAGTCCAATTCAATGTACTTTGAATAATAGTCTACAACTATCAAATAATAACATTGAAGGCGGAGCATGAATCTTTGAAGTCGAGCTGGTATTTTATAGAGTGGTTTATTAAATAAAGCGACTAAAGGCTTGTGGTCTGTTTCGACTATTACTTTTAAACCGTAGACATATTGATGAAAACGAGTGCACCCAAAAAGAATTGCGAAAAGCTCTTTTTCAATTTGTGCGTAGTTGGTTTGAGCGTCAGTGAGAGACGCTGAAGCATATGCAATTGGATTGTTTTCATGTTTAATTGTAGCTCCAACCGCAAATTTAGATGCATCGGCTTGAAGTATTAATTGTTTGTTTGGGTCAAAATATGTGAGAACTGGCGCCTTTGTTAATTGTTGTTTTAAATTTTCAAATTCTTTTTCCTGAATTGAAGTCCAATGCCATTCAACGTCGTTTTTTAAAAGTTCACGTAAATGTTTGTTTTGCGACAAGTTTTTTAAAAAAGAGCCTAAGTAATTGACCATTCCTAAAAAACGTTGAAGCTCTTGTACTGAAGAAGGCGCTGGAATTTTTAAAATTGACTCAATTTTTTCATTGTCTGGCTTAACACCGTCTTTATTGAAAATATGACCTAAGAACCTTATTTCTTGTAATAGTATTTTTGACTTGACTTTGTTAAATTTCAAACCAACACATTTTGCTCTTTCCAGAACTGTATTTAAAATTTTATCGTGCTTTTCGACTGTTGATGCAAAAATTAAAAAATCGTCTATGTAAATAATGACCCCTTCAATGTCTCCAAATAACTTGATCATTTCTGCATGAAATATTTCTGGAGCCGCATTAATGCCAAAAGGAAGCCTCAAAAATCGAAAACGACCGAATGGTGTATTAAATGTACACAATTTTGACGAATATTCATCCAAAGGGATCATCCAAAATCCACAATTGGCATCAAGCGAACTGAAAAATTTAGAGCCACTCAGCTTAGCTTTGCAGTCATCAACATTTGGAAAAGGGAAATGAGGCCTAAGGACTGCTTTATTTAAATTTCTTGGGTCTAAGCATAATCTTAACCTGCCATTGGGTTTTTTAATAAGCACCATTGAATTAACCCATTCAGTTGGTTCCTCAACTCGAACTATTACTTCTAAATTGACCATTCTTTCTAATTCATTTTTTAGATCTTCATGCAAATTAAATGGAATTTTTCTTGGAGGGTCAATGACTGGCATGATGTTATCTTTTAGTTTTAAATTACATTTATTTTTTAAATGACCTAAGCCTTCAAAAATGTTTGCATATTTTTCTAAAACATTTATGGAATTGATTAAATGCACACTTTTTATTAAATTCATATTTATGGCCAGATCTAAGCCTATTAAATCGTTGCATTTAATGTTAACAATATAAAAAATATCTGAATATGTTGAATTCTTATAAGCAAAACTTAAAGTGATTTTGCCACGCACAGGCAATCTTTCACCACTAAGTGTTAAGATATTGGTTGCTGTATTTTGTAAATTTTTAAGTTTTAATAATTTTGCTGTATCAAATGACAAAATGTTGGCCTGTGCCCCAGTATCAATTTGCATTACAATATTTATGTTATTAATATGTACCTCTATATTCCACTTAGATATAGGCTTACAAATAGATTTTGATTGGGACCCCTCTTTTTCCACAGCATATTGACTTGACGACTCAACGACGAGCTCTGTATTGATAAGTTCTTCTCCGTTGGCACCGACGACTTTGGGTTTTTTAGCTGCGACTACACCAAATTTTTCTGATGTTGTAACAGTACCAACAAAGAGATCAGGTTCCTCTCCCTCTTTGTCTATGCCTCCTACAGTTTTGTTAGATGAGAATTGCCTCTGTGCTCTTGCTGTGGCGTATGTTGTTGTTGTTGTTGTGATGCTCTGAAGAAACACATTTTTGCAAAATGACCTTGTTTTCGGCAAATGAAACACGTGGCTCCAATTGCTGGACATTTGTTTCTATGTACTTGGCCACACTTTGT
Source organism: Coremacera marginata (assembly GCA_914767935.1). Lineage (NCBI taxonomy): Eukaryota > Metazoa > Arthropoda > Insecta > Diptera > Sciomyzidae > Coremacera > Coremacera marginata. The sequence goes on from OU612044.1 coordinate 103,718,327, forward strand.
ACATAACAAATTTGTTGTTTTTGCAGTTTGACTTTGAAACGGCGATGGTCTATAGTTTGTTGTTGTTTGTGACTTTTGTACAGTACCGACATAACTGACTGCGGTCTCAGAAGCATTTTGAAGAAGATTAGCATTTTCCCTAGCTACTTCGATGTTTTTGACTATGTTTATTGCTTTGTCCAAGGTAATGTTACCTTCGCTTAGCAGCCTTTCCTTGATTTGAGCCATATGGAATGACAATCCACATACGAAAATGTCCCGAACGAGATCTTCCCTCAGATTTCCAAACTCACATGTTAGACTTAGGTTTTTTAGTGTGGTCACGTACTCATCGACTGTTTCATTTCCTCCTTGTTTGCGTGTGAAGAATTTGTGACGCTCCATGACAATGTTGACTTTTGGAATAAAGTAGACATCTAATTTTTGTAGCAAATCTTTGTATTTAATGGCATCAATGTCTTCATTGAAGGAGTTGAAAATTTGTAGCGATTCTGGTCCAAGGTGGTGCAAGAGCAATGCAACCTTTCTTTGATCTGACTCTTGTTCCAGGTTGGATGCTCGAATAAAAATTTTAAACTGAACGAACCAATTTTTCCATGCCAAAGCAAGATTTGTTTCTTTTAAATTAAGTGGTGGTACAGTTGCAGCCATCGCTATCACTTGAGATACTGGAGTCTCACTCTTTAAATCGTCTTTTGACATGTTGACCACTTTATTTTTGAAATATATTTTTATTTTTGACTTTTTACGGACTTTTGTATAATTTAATTATTGAAATGTCTTTTTTATTAATTTTTTGTATGTTTAACGGAATTTATTTGCTTTTACTCGCGCACATCTGACACCATGTTGTGTTTTGTTTTATGTCTCATTGCAGACTGACTTTATTAAATACATTAGTACAAAGAGTGAGCTTAAAACTAACGGTATGGAAGTATATAGAGATCACAATAGGGTGTTTCATATTTGTAATATAAATAAATATTACACTATACAACACTAACAACCAGGGAAACTAAGAAGCCCCCGGTATACGGAGACTGGGGAACTCTTACGTAAGAAGTGGAGATAAAATAAAAAATATATGAATTATAAATGTAACTAGATCAAATGAGATATCGAATTACGAATCGACGGTAATGATAATTGTAAGATAAATGGAATAACTAGTGAAATAACACATTCTTAAGGAAGTTCGAATATTAAAAGGGAAGATAGGATTTTAGAACATAAATTTCATATAGTAGATGAAAATATAAATTTGTTATCAGATGGGATTTTAGGTAGAGATTTTCTTATAAAGAATAATTGTAAAATATATTATGAGACCTATACGCTAACAATTGTGTCAGATGACGAAGAGTTTGTAATACCGATGAACACGCAAATAATAACTGTTAAAAACTTAAAAATTCCTCCAAGAGCAGTCAGTTATAGCTTTAAATATAGATGTAGTTGAAGAAAGCATAGTTTGTGGTAAAGAAATTAGTAAAGGAGTGTTTGTAGCAAACACAATAATTCTAGCATCAGGAGTTTAGCATGTACAATTTCTAAATACAACACCGGATGAAATTTTTGTACCAAAATTGACGCTGGGTATAGAAAACATGAAAAATTATGAAATATTGCATTTGTAGTGTACTCTTAAATGCCACTATTACCACAGACAGAAAAGAATCCTTAGAAATCAAGATATTTAATCAAAAAATAAATAAATTACGAAAATGTTAAAACACGGAACAATTTCTAAATATCAAGGATGTTTTGGAATATTATTTAAAAAATACCGCATAACATGTAAACATAAAATAATAGATATAGGAAAAATTACATACATATCTTACTACGACAAAGCTTGGCATCGTGAATGTTTTAGGTGCAGCAAGTGTCAGAAAAATTTAATCAAGTCAGGATTTATTGAGTTCGAACCAGAACTATTATGTTCATACTGTAAAAACAGCAATCACGCATAATATTTATGGAGTAGCTCATAGAAATTTTTAACGAAGTAAAAAAGATTAAAAACAATATATAAAAATCGTCAAATAGAAAATACTCAAAAGAAACAGAAGACATAAAATTAAAATTTTTAGAAAACTACAAAGCTCACTTTCAAAACATTGCAAACACTTTAAATAAATTAAAAGTATACGAATTAAACGAACAATTCAACATATTATTACATGAAACTAAAGATCTTTTGTTAAAACATTCGACAGAGAAGATAGAAATCATGTCTGACTTTAATATTGAACTAATTTTAAAAAAGTTATAATTTTCAACGGAAATTACAAGGATCTAAACGCATTCCTTACAATAATAGAATTACTAGACGGAACTTACAATACAGAAAACAAAAAGAAATTAATTAACATTGTTGTTAACGTTAAATTGAGTCCCAATGTAAAAACAACATTAGGTTACATTGCAAACATAGACACATTCGATAAACTTAAAACTGCACTTACCAAGTCATACAAAAGCAATTTGACAACTACACAAATACATACACAACTTTCTGCTCTTACACAACGCAACAACACGGTAACAAATTTTAAAGACAAACTATTGAATTTAACATCTGAACTGAATAATTTACAGATTAACGATTTAGGTACTGAACCTAATGACGCCCAAAGAAATTTGATCATGAAGATGAACGAATCTTATGCGCTAACAATCATCAAAAACGGACTAAACGACGACCTTAAAAATACCATATTTGCAGCACAACCAAAGACATTGACAGAAGCAACGAATTTAGCTCTAGAATTAGAGAAAAACGTAAAAACAACGAACCACTTAATGTATTTCAACTCAAACAACAATTCATATAACAGACGACAAATGAACAACAATTACAACAATCAGTATAGAAGACAGCAAGATAACAGAAACAAAAATACACGACTACAAAATAACAGAAACAATAATACATTTATGCAACGACCACATAACTACAACGCATACAGACATAACCAAAATTATAACAATATAAATTTTAACAACAGTCGAAACAATTTTAGAAATAATAACCAAAGAAATAATAGCCAAAATACGCAAAGAGGCAATTTTGATTATAACAACACCAACAGAAATTTAAACAATAGAAATTATAATAACAGAATGTACGTCTTTAATAATTAACAGAAGATCACAGAAGATCATCCGGGAAAGCGCAATTAAAAATATACAAAATATCGGAAAATACAACAAACTATATAAAATTAACATGCAGCGATACAAAAAAAAATGTAAAATTTTTAATCGACACAGGTGCAGATATTTTAATCTGCAAAATTGAAAATATAAATAATGATATAGACTTGATGACAAGAGAAAAATGTAAATTAACAGGTATAACAGAGGAAGAAACTTTCACTTTAGGTTCAATAAAGTTGAGACTCAATTTACAAAACCTTAATATACAACATATTTTCCAAGCCGTAGACAATGACTTCCCCATTCACACTGACGGTATTTTAGGTAGACTTTTTATCAAAATATTTATGCAAAATTGACTATGAAACACATACACTCACAATAATACTAAATGACAACGACATAGTAACACCTTTATACTTAAATAAAAACGCATTTAATACAGTCAGAATACCACCCAGAACAGAAATTATTTCACCAATAAATTTAACCTTAGATCAGGATAGCGTTATTTTGAATGAAGAAATTCAAACAGGAGTATTTATAGCAAATTATATAGTTCCATCAACAGGAATATGTCACGTAAAAATATTAAATACAACAGAAACAGAAATAAGAATTAATAAGCTAACACCGAAACTCAGACCTTTATCAGAATACTCATATTTTAAACAAGACACACGTCAAAATGAAACAAGATTCAAAAAACTTGTAAAAGAATTAGACATAGACACAAAACATCCACTAATAAATATCTTTAAGGATAATTATAATAATGAACATATATTTCATTTAACAAATGAACAGTTAACAGTAAACAATTTTTATACACAAAAATTAGCCACAACAGATAATACACCCACATACATAAAAAATTATAGATTACCACATGTTCATAACAAAGAGATACATGAACAAGTTCAAGACCTATTGAACAACGACATAATTGAACCGTCAATAAGCCCTTACAATTCACCTCTACTACTTGTACCAAAGAAAAATAGTAACGATATCAAAAAATGGCGCTTGGTTGTTGACTTTTGGAAGTTAAACACTAAAATAGTTAGTGATAAATTCCCTTTAACAAGATTAGAAGATGTCTTAGACAAACTCGTCAGAGCAAAATACTTTTCCACACTCGATATGACGAGATCTTTTCACCAAATCCCTTTGGAAAAAACTTCTAGACCTTTAACAGCTATTTCTACCAATGACGGTCATTACCAATTTAAAAGATTACCTTTTGGACTTAAAATTTCATCAAACAGTTTTCAACGTATGTTAACATTAGCACTAACAGGTTTAAGCTAAGAAGCATTTTTATATGTAGATGACGTAATAGTCTTTGGATGTAGCTTGCAACATCATAACAATAATTTAATTAAAATTTTTGATAGATTATCTAAATACAATCTTAAATTAAATGCACAAAAATGCAAATTTTTACGTCCCGAAGTAGTTTATTTGGGACACCTTATAACACAAAATGGCATTAAGACCGATCCAGCAAAATATGAAACAATAAAAAATTATCCCACCCCTTTAAATACTGACGATGTGCGTAGATTCGTCGCCTTTTGTAATTATTATAGACGATTCATAAAAGATTTTGCAACAATCGCACAATGCTTAAATGCTCTACTTAAAAAGAACCAAACTTTCAATTGGACAATACAATGTCAAACAGCGTTTGAGACACTTAAACAAAAATTAATAGAACCACCTATATTACAATATCCAGATTTTTCGAAAACATTCATTTTAACGACTGACGCATCAAACTACGCCTTAGGAGCCGTATTATCACAAGGGGAAATTGGACAAGACTTACCAATATCTTATGCAAGCAAGAGTTTACAAAAACATGACATAAATAAACCAATTATAGAAAAAGAACTTTTAGCAATACACTGGGGGATTAATTTCTTCAAACCATATTTGTACGGACAAAAATTCACTTTTTTCTCATAAGAACCCATCATCAAAAATGACAAGAATCAGATTAGACTTATCTGATTACAATTTTACGATAATATTCAAGCAAGGCAAAATAAATACAAATGCCGATGCACTATCCCGAATAAAGATAGATTCGGATATACAAAGAACAATGATACCAAAAGATGAAACAAGCAAAGCCATGGTAATAACACGGGGAAATATTAAAAAGAGAGAACAACTTGCAAAAGAAAAATGCACATCTCAACAGGAGCCTCGCGAACTCTTTATTTGGGATTGCACGTCCATAACTGACGTCAAAAATATAAAAAGATTGTGAATATAAATAATAATGATACTGTAACTGTATCCAAGTAATAAATAATATTGTACACGTGCGATGCAGCGATAAATCGACGAATCCAGAATCGACATCGATGAAGCTATCATCAAAAATAATTAAAGATAACAAAAATATGCATGCAAGATCTAATGATGATTCAGCGACTCTAGAGCCGATTCTGAAGAAATTAGTATCTGAAATGAATAAATTGAATATAAAAGAACTAGCGCTAGATGAAAAAGATATTATATTTGAAATGATAAAAAAAGAAGAATTTAAGAGAATATATAACATGCTGCAGCAGAAAATAAATAAAAATAATAAAGAATCTCTAAAAGTAATGATATTTCAAACCCCAAGAAGAATTACAAACAAAACCATGCAACACAAGATAATACAAGAATACCATGACACACCACAAGGAGGACACTTAGGTATTAGAAAAACTATCATTAAACTAAAACAACGCTTTGTATGGAAACATATGCGCCAAATGGTAAAAAATTATATAAACAAATGTATATATTGCACTCGTAATAAACAGACTACACACATTAAAGAAAAAATTACAATAACTGACACTCCAAACACAAGTTTTGAAACAATATCAATTGACACTGTCGGACCATTAAAAATCTCAAACGAATTTAGGTACATATTGACTATGCAATGTGAACTGACAAAATTTGTTATTGCACACCCAATTGAAACAAAGGATGCAAACACAATAGCCAAAACACTTGTAGAACAATTTATCTTCACTAGATAAATAGTAGACACTCCAAACACAAGTTTTGAAACAATATCAATTGACACTGTCGGACCATTAAAAATCTCAAACGAATTTAGGTACATATTGACTATGCAATGTAACTGACAAAATTTGTTATTGCACACCCAATTGAAACAAAGGATGCAAACACAATAGCCAAAACACTTGTAGAACAATTTATCTTAAAGTACGGATTTTTTCAAATATTTAAAATCTGACAGAGGAACGGAATTTACGAACGAACTGTTAAAAAACGTTTGCGACTTATTAAAAATAGAACAAATTTTCTCAGCACCTTATCATCATGAAACTATAGGAGCACTCGAAAGAAACCACATGGTACTTAACGAGTATTTTCTATCCTTTGCTGATGATTATCAATGGGATAAATGGATTCCATATTACACATTCGCATATAACACAACACCACATGTTGATACATCGTACTCACCATATGAACTCATTTTTGGTAAATTACCAAACATTTCGAATGATTTAACAAAAGATAACGAACCAATTTACAACCTAGAAAATTATGCTAACGAACTAAAAGTAAGACTTAAAAATTCCATTAATAAAGCAAGAGAATTAATAAAAACTGTAAAAGAAAAACGAAAAATTGATTATGACAAATGTGTAAATATATCGGATTTTCAAGAAGGACATTTTGTACTAGTAAGGCTTGAAACTAAGAAAAAATCACAAAGTCCTTATCACGGACCATATAAAATAGTACTTAGAGATGGAGTAAACTCCATTATAGAAATAAATAATAAACATAAGAAATTCCATAACAATATGTTGAAGAAATTTACAAATATATAACTAATATTACAAAGCTGTTTATAATTTAATAAACAATAATACAAACTTTTTATAATGTTAAGTTTCTATACATTAATTTGCCAAATTATTACTGGAATAAATATTGAACAAATATTAGAATAAAACATGTTTTAGAATAAGTTTTCGTATTATTACTTACATTACCATTAATTACTACCAAAAAAATAATTTAAGCAAAAACAAAAAAAAAAATATTAAAAAAGATTATAGAAGAAGATATTGTTTAATATAATACAAAATTAGCATATTATATTAAGAACAATATAACAATACTACAAATAAGAATACCCTTTTTCCAACTCCGACACCTTTAAAATTAACTTTTGCAAGTAAATTTTCGCTTAAGGGTTAGGGTGTAGTGTACTCTTAAATGCCACTATTACCACCACCTTAAATAGCTTATCTTATTTAACTACATTCATTCTTTTAATAAATTACAAAACAATACAAAAAACCTAAACCTCCAACAAAGCCATAAAGTCAATAATTTACAGCCAAACAAATAACCAAAATTTTCAGAGTAAACAAATTATATTATTAATAGCTAAAAGTATCATATTCATATTTGCATGCACTTGGCACCCTTTACGTTTTCTTCCGCAAGATACTGCATAAGCATGAAGGCGACAGCGCGCATTGAGTTACACGCTTACTGCAAGAAAACATAAAGCAACAACAACAAGCATTAAATGAACTATTGTAGTTAACTCACTTAAGTTCAAGGCCATAAATTTTTATTCTGGCTGTTTGATATTAAAATCTTAAGGGAAGAAAGAGAGCAGACAAACTAATTAAAATTTGATTGGTCACGCTTTAAAATATCGGGAAACTAAAATTTAGATTTGGAATTAAAGGAGGAGTATTGGAAATAGAGGTAAAATAATTTTAAGAAAAATGCTGTTTTTATTAATATATAAACCCCAGACTTTGAAAACAAGGATCAGATTCTAAATCACAACTACAGCGGCGTAAGTCAAAGTTTTATTTTGCAATCTCAAAACAGTTCGGCATTCTTGCCATCACCCACAGTGGCACGGTGTGCCATAATACACCAAAGTTAATTTCGATGTAGCCATCGAAATAACTCAAAACGAATAACTAAAAAAAGGGATACATATATATATGTGGTGACTCAATACCACCACAAAATAACACGATAAATTCACAAACTGTATCGTCTCAAATTTATACTCTAACGAATTCTACTTTGTTTATTCTTATTATTACGATTAAGTTTTCTTTGAATTGAACATTTTATTATTCAAAAATTTTCAAATATTTTATGAATTGTAAAAATAAATTGAACTGAAATGTTATTTGAAAATTAAAAATAAAATAAAATCGTATAAAATAAAAATACATCAAAAATTTATAATTGTTTGCACCAAATATTGGCGATCCTGCTTAAAACCGAATTCACAACTTTTGGTATAGATGCCAACACCTGCCGCCACTAAACAGGCCACTGGAACAATTGCAAAAGAAAGATCACAAATGGTACGTAATTTTCCTGCTCTTCAGTCCTTCGCTCTTCCTTGCATATTGTCCAAAGTCATCAGTGGCAGCTACACACCCGTCGAGGTGCCAATTTTAAACGCAGTCAAAGTTGCTACACCACTATCCGCTGGGGGATAAAATACATATCGTCTAACCGCTAAGAAGAAACTCTACGCGTTCATACTGATTCAGCTGATCAAACAGCAACACTCACAAGAGACCCATCATCATATTTATGTTTTACCATACAAAACAACACCAAAAACTGGCCTGCATACGTTGGCACGAAGCGTATCCACTCAAAGATACCAACGCCAGTACTGTCGTTGACACACTTTATAGGGAATACATTTCACGTTTTGGAGTTCCTCTGGAAATTGTTTCGAGGTCCTCAATTCACGTCCGCAACATTTAAAAACTTTGTCAAAAATCTAGGAAGCAAACACATTACCACCTCTGCTTATCATCCACAAGCTAACGGAATGGTAGAACGATTTCATAGACAGCTCAAGACTTCTTTCATAGCGAGCAAAAATCAAACAAACTGGTACACAGAGCTGCCACTAATTCTTCTGGGACTCAGGTCCACGGTCAAAGAAGATATTAAGGCTTCACCTGCTGAAATGGTATTTGGTCAAAATCTCAGGTTACTCCAACAAATAGTAATACACGACAGTAAAAATTTTAATTCGTCGGACACCTTGTCCAAGCTTAAAGAGGTCGTAGAAAATAAACAATCAAACATTGCACATCATAACTCTAACTTCCAATCATATATACCTCGAGCACTCAGTACTTGCAAATTTGCCTTCGTTCGCAATGACACAATTCGCAAAACTCTTCAAGAGCCGTACGATGGTCCCTTCGAAGTTATTGAGAAAACACCAAAATTTTTCAAAATACGCAAAAATAATACTAACATTACAGTCAACATAGACCGAATCAAACCCGCCTCATTAGACACTGAAACAGCACAAACACATACAACCAAAATTAAAAACACCAAAGTACACTTTAACCTTTTAGCCAACATGACAACATTTTTTAAAAAAAGGGAGGGGGAATAATGTGGTGACTCAATACCACCACAAAATAACACGATAAATTCACAAACTGTATCGTCTCAAATGTATACTCTAATGAATTCTACTTTGTTTATTCTTATTATTACGATCAAGTTTTCTTTGAATTGAAAATTTTATTATTCAAAAATTTTCAAATATTTTATGAATTGTAAGAATAAATTGAATAAAATAAAATCGTATGAAATAAAAATACTTCAAAAATTTATAATTGTTTGCACCAAATATATATATATATATATTTCAAAAATACATACCATAGTAGATCCTTAGGTCCATCACACATTTTAAGAACAGCTTACCAGATGAGAATAGGTTTCAAAAAATGCTCAAGGAAATTAAGATAGATAATCTAGATAAGCAAGCAAAAGAATCAATTTTAGAAATTTGTAGTTAAGTTTATCATCGCTATCATAAAAAGGCTACTGATGAGTTGGTGTAGCGGCCAACGAAACAGCTGTCTAGTCTGCTGTATGATTGCCACTCTATATAAAGGGTATTGTTGTTGTTGTTGGTTGTTTTCTTCAGAAAGCAACATAGACCTTGAGCTCGAAAATATAACTCTTAATTAATAATTGAAAAATTATTAGAGTTATAATAATTACACAAAAAACTTATGAAAAGAGGTCGAATAAATTTACAAATTAATTCTCTGGCAGAGCACGGCCGTTGAAAAACAAAATTATGATTAATTTGTGTGTTTACACACAATAAAATAAAAATCTTAGTTTTCAAACAAAATATTTCATGACGTCATAGTTTAATAGCAGCAGGTTGCTGCAACTAAGACGGACAGTGAATAATAGAAGAACAACAACTAAAACTACAACATGCCTGTGAGTGGTAAAAAGCTTTGATATATCTTCGAAGAAAGAGCTTACACCGAATAAGTGTGAATCTTAAAATTCGAAGAACTTTAGCTGCTTTTCGTATCATTTGTGTGTACAATGTAATTCAGAGTAATTTTCTCTAACATTGACGAAAACAAATAGACATGAACGGCTAAGTTTATCATCGCTATCATATAAAGGCTACTGATGAGTTGGTGTAGCAGCCAACGAAACAGCTGTCTAGTCTGCTGTATGATTGCCACTCTATATAAAGGGTATTGTTGTTGTTGTTGGTTGTTTTCTTCAGAAAGCAACATAGACCTTGATCTCGAAAATATAACTCTTAATTAATAATTGAAAAATTATTAGAGTTATAATAATTACACAAAAAAAAAAATTTGTAGTGATTATCAAAACATATTTCATGTGGAAGGTGAGATTTTAACGAAAAATAATTTTTATGAACAAAAAATCGTAACAGTTGATAGCTTTGAATAAAAAAATTGTGGATGACAAATTTCCATTAACTAGACTAGAAGATGTTCTTGACAAGTTAGGCAAAGCGAAGTATTTTTCAACATTAGATATGACAAGTTCATTTCATCAAATTCCGTTACATCAAAAATCAAGGCCATTAACAGCTTTTTTGACTGATTCAGGTCATTTTCAATTCAAACGTTTACCTTTTTGGTTTAAAAATTTCAAAGAATAGTTTTCAGAGAATGCTTTCACTTGCACTAAGTGGTTTACAAGCCTCAGCATTTTTATATGTTGATGATATAATAGTTTTTGGTTCAAGTTTAAAAACACTTAATAAAAATTTGATAGAAGTTTTTAAAAGATTACGTGTAAATATAATTTAAAATTGAATCCAGGTAAATGCAATTTTATAAGGCCGGAAGTAGTTTACCTTGGACACCTCATAACGGATCAAGGTGTAACTACGAATCCTAGGAAATATAAAGCAATAGCAAATTATCCAATACCAACAGACGCGGATGAGGTTCGTAGATTTAATTATTACATTATTACAAAAAAAAATTGTAATATTGATTATATAATGAATAAATATAATAATAATATATTATAATATTTATTATATATATTAAAAAATTAAATTGTAATTATTACAGACGTTTTATTAAAAATTTTGCTGATATAGCAAAACCATTAAATGAATTATTAAAGAAAAATTTAATTTTTAGCTGGTCACTGGTGAACTAACAAAATTTGTAGAAGCTTTTCCACTTTTTACAAAAGATGGAGTAAGTGTTGCAAAAACCATTGTAGAAAAATGCATACTAAAATATGGTTGTTTTAGAAAGTTAAAAACAGACAAAGGTACTGAATTCACGAACGAATTACTAGTAAATATTTGCAAAATGATGAATATAGATAAAACCACTTCAACACCATATCTCGTGAACAGTAGAAAGAAACCATAGTTTTAAAAGATTTTCTAATGACAATGACAATGGACGGAAAAGGCAACTGGGATGAACTGTTATCTTATTATACATATTCATATAATACAACTCCACAAAGCATAACTCAATACACACCATTTGAATTAGTATATGGAAACCTATGTACCTTACCATGTGAAATTGCAAATAATGAAGAAAAATTTTATAATTTAGAAAACTATATTAATGAATTTAAAATTAAAATAAAATATGCACATATGAAAGCAAAAGAAAGTTTATTAGAAAATAAGCAAAATACGTCAAAGAAAGAAAAATTAATTAATAAAGCTAATTTTAAAATAGGAGATTATGTATATTTTAAAGTAGAGAATAAGAAAAAATTAGATAAACCTTTCAAAGGCAAAAAATTATATTTTTTAAAAGGGTAAGGGTGTTGTGGGTACACAACCCAATTAAACAAATAAAAAACAAAACAATATAAAATAAAACAAATTTATACCACCTAGTCACAAACTATGTCAGAACCTTAAAATGCTGAGCACTTGTGAATGTAATTTGATTTAATTTAGTAGCGACAAAAATATTGATAAAAGAAAAACAATTAATGAAAAATGATTCATAAATTGTAAATTGGGTTAGCGCGAGCGGCCACTTATGTTTCGAAATAAAAAGAAAAGATGTGAGGAAATGTGTAGAAGTGCATATTCATGAGAAACATGTTAAAGTTGCGCATCTGATGAAACGATTGATTACTTAATTGGAATTTCTTAGTTCTTAGAAGCCAACATAGAATCAATCAGAGTAAAAAAGGAAGCATTGACATTTCAAATATGTGACTTGAGAAAATGCAAGTCTTAACATTTTTTGTAGCCAAAATGTTTACAATTGGTTACAAAAATATATTTGGAAGAATAACTGGAAATGGGGTGTGTCATAGACATTAGAATATATTGTTAATTTAGCATTTAAGCAAGTGAATTTGGAAAATAAGGAGGAGACAAGTTAATGAGTTAAGCTGACGTTTTAATTTCTTTTCGAAAGGGAAGAAAATTAAATTTACATTAAAAGCGAAAACATAACAATTATATCGGTCTCAAATGGTTTAGGATATAAAAATCGTCGAAGTTTGAAAGTTCAGTGCAAATTTTTAAGTGCACGCAAGCTAATTTCACAAAATTTTAACGTGATAAAATTTAAAAGCAAAAATACTTTCAAATTACACTGTGGAACAAATTCAGGTTAGCAAAAGTTATGTCGATTCTCTAGCAAAAGTTAGAGTGAGGGGTGAAAATAGAGGCTAAATTAGAAGACCCGTATCGCGGCGTTTGTTTATGTTAGTTCGAATTTTTTTTTTAATCGACCTTCGAACTTTGCAGTCAAATGCCGACTGTTTGCAGTCAGCATATTGTTTATATGGTTTTTTGGCTATAACTCGTCGACTAATTGATGTTTTTTCAATCTGTAAAAGCCAAATTATTGCAAGAGACCAGTGCAACAATTAAAATTTTTAAAAATTGATTTAGAAAATTTTTGTGATGCTTATGAAGCAAAATGTTGGAAAAATTATTTTTTTTTCATACTTTTTGAAAATATTTTCCACAAAACTAAGTATTTTTTGCTTTCTGTTTGATCTATAATATGCTTCTCAGTTTCTTTAATAAATTTAGTTTGAAAAGAAAATAGTCTTAGTCGATAATTTGCGTTTAAAATCCCAAAACCATTAAATAAATAGCGATTTAGGTAGAAGTAATTAAAAAGGGAAGTTCCAAGAATTAGGAATTAGTAAAACAACTTTTTTCTTTAAACAACGCACAGGTAGCGATTTTTTTTTATTTCGTACAAGCGAACTAATTTCAAAAATAAAGATTCAGTTAAACTCGAAACTCAGCCGAAGCTGATGTCCTTTAATTTTCGGTCGGTCGTGATAAAATTCGCTATTAATTTTTTTGGAACTTATTTCATTTTGTGAGTGATTTAAGTTAAGTGCATCGGTTTTATAAAAATAACAAAGAAAACATTGTATAATATATATTGTATTAAAAATGTCGGAACCAAAATGTAAAATGAATTTTGTAATGTTTGTGGTAGTTTCATAGAAAGCGATGAAAAATGTGGCAATGCGAGTGATTTTTTTTTTTGGAAGCCTATAAACAATATTTCTCGCAAGAGTTTATCACTGACGTAAACTATGCCCCTAAAAAAGTTTGCTTTAATTGCTATTCAACTCTAATGCAATGGAAAAGTGAAAAGAAGGCTATGCCTTTTGGTATACCAATGATGTGGTTAGACAACAGCCCGCATCAAGAAAAAAATTGCTATGGATGTATCAACTACCATAAAACTTTACTACTAAACTGAACATAGAAGGAAAGCAAATAATAAAACTTATGTAGCAGTGCCAAGTGCCCAATTACCATTACCGCACTCAGAATTCTTTCCAGTACCAACATACCGAAGTATTGATCTTCAAACAGATATCAGTACTACAACCGCCGCTGCTTCATCCATTGATTTCTTCTCAGAATACGACCCTGGTGAAGGTACATCCTATGAAACATCAAAGGACCCAATCCTAGTCACACAAAACCAATTGGATGGAATTGTTGCAAATTGGTGTTTGACTCAGAAAAAATCGGAACTAATGGCTTCATTTTTGAAAGGAAATAATTTGCTGGCGAAAGGTACCAAAGTAACATCATATCGAAAACGCCAAAAAGAGTTAGAAAAGTTCCTCAATGTAAATGATGCAAAAAATTTCGCTTATTGCAACGATATTGAAAAGTTAATGGAGACGATTGGGGGGTTAACCTATAAAAAAGATGATTGACGTTTATTCATCGATAGTTCACTTATCAGCTTAAAAGTTGTGCTTTTGCACAAGACAAATAGAATGCCTTCTGTTCCGATTTCGATAATTTGAAACACATTCTGGAAGTAGTCAAATATAACGAACACCAGTGGCGCATTTGCTGCGACCTCAAAATAGTTTCATTGATTACCGGCTTAACAGCATCTGGCCGTCCAAAATATCCGTGTTTTTTGTGCGATTGTTGCAATTCACGATACGGAGAAGGTATTAAAGGAAGAAACCAGTGCAAATAGCATAACTGGAATAGTCGCATTGGACGGAAATGGCCTAAAGACAATAGGCTACACGAAAGTCTTGTTCCTGAAATGAAAATTTTGTTGCCGTTGCTCCACATTAAACTTGGCATTGCTAAAAATTTTTTTAAATGTATCGCAAAAAGACCAGCAGTATTCAACCGCTTAAAAGACATTTTCCCAAGACTAAGTAACGCAAAAATTCAGGAAGGGGTTGTTAATGGTCCCGACATACAGAAACTAATGAGTCGTCAAGATTTTGACCAAGTTCTGACAGACCGAGAATCAAATGCATGTCTCGCATTGAAAGTAGTCATTAAAGGACTTTTGGGTAAATAAAGCAAAGAATCTGTGGCAGCAAACATGTTGGCAGCTTTCGATGAAATTAGGGTTAATATATCGTACAAAATTCATCTCTTCAACTCGCTCAACAGTTGCCAACTGAATCTGATGAGCAAGGCGAACGTTATCACCAAACTGCGCTTCCATGTGAAATAAGGTAACTATAGTGTGCATATTTTGAATTCCTAGATTTTTCTAATATCTTTGTCAGAGTGCACAATTTAAAAATGTTAACGATTGAAAACTATTTTCGTTTCAGGTACAGAGGAAAGAAATCTCCAGATGCAATACTCGCTGAAATTTATTGGTGGTATAAAAACACCTTTGAAGAAGGGGAAGACGAGGAGAAAGAGGAAGAAGGGAAGACAAAGATGAAATTCCAGAATATCTGTTGGACGAAATCCACCTTTCTGATGATGATGACGATGACCAAGATATTAGAGAGAGCAGTGATGTTGATCCACAGCCGCCTGCTAAGCGGCAACTGGCCAAATCATTAATTTAATTAAATTTTTTTACTTAAAACTTTTCATAACTTGCATTTCAAAATTATATTTTTTTCCATATTTTTATAATTTTTTTTTTCAATGTTTCTTCAAAACCAACACTGAACAAAATTGGTACATAAAAAATGAGAAGAAAATTAATATTAAGCTGGAAAACGCAAGTTTTGTACTATGATTGTTTCCTTTTCAAATAAAATTTATTGAAGAAACTGAGAAGCATATTATAGATCAAACAGAAAACAAAAAAAATTTAGTTTTGTGGAAAATATTTTCACAAAAATAAAATAATTTGGCTTTTACAGATTGAGAAAATATCAATTAGTCGACGAGTTATAGCCAAAAAACCATATAAACAACATGCTGACTGCAAACAGTCGCCATTTGACTGCAAAGTTCGAAGGTCGATTAAAAAAAAAAATTCAACTAACATAAACAAACGCCGCGATACGGGTCTTCTAATTTAGCCTCTATTTTCAACCCTCACTCTCAGAATCGACCTAACTACTGCTAACCTGAATTTGTTCCACAGTGTAATTAGTTAGCATATTATGTTTTTACTTATTATGTTTGCACAGTTGATGATTCACCCTTTTACGAAATAAAACATGAACATTTTTTATTATCGTATAGGAAAATAGATAAATTGTATAAACATTCACGAATTTATCTCTTTAACCATTTGAGACCATCCTTTTTTTCAGGATTAGATTAAGGGTCTCCAAATGCACATTTACACATGATCTACACCAGACAGTTTGTCTAACAATTTCAATATAGGTACTCACCAGGGATGATATTGGCTTTACTGTTACATTAATAGGTTATATTAATAGGGCTTTAAGATTTAAAAATTGTAACTCAATATCAGAGGCCGTACCAATTATGCATCTATCTATATATGTATATATAAAATTGTAAAAAAAAAAAATCTGTACATGAAATATTTTTTTTAAATTCCTTTTGCGATGGACATTTTAAATGACGCTGAGTCCGGAAATCGCATTTTTAAAATTTTTGTCTGTCTGTCTGTCTGTTAAAGCATCACGCGAAAACCACTAAATGGATTTAAATGAAACTTGGCCTATAGGTTCCTTATCTACTCTTTTCTCTCTCGAACACCAGAAGGCGCTGTAGTAGAAATATTTCGAAAAAAACCCGAAATTTTCCATACAAAATCGGGCTTAATTCGTCGAAAAACAATTACCGAAATTTCTACCGATTATGTAATTTTTTCTAGTGTTTGTTCCAATAAAATTAGGATCTTTTTTGCAAATACTTGAAAAGGAAGAAAGGCCCGAAAAATAAGCTTGTAATTTAGGGCCGAAAAAAAATCGGGCATTTTCGCCAAATTAAAAATAAAAAAACGCCCGAATTTTTGTTTATCGAAAAGTTAAGAAATTTCAAATTCATTACGATAAAATAGTTCGCGCTTTTACGGAAGGTAAAAGAATATTGTTCCGTAAAAGAGCAAATCATTTTATCATAAAAAAAACACCATCTGAACCTTATCCGTACATAATGTCCATGGACCCCTTGTTCATGAATGTTGGAGTGGAACGTAAAGCTCGTACACTTTTTAGTAGTAAATACTTGTATACAAACAGAAACCCTTTTATATACTACTCTCGCAATAAGCAGCAACTCTGGTTTTTAAAAAAATAAGTTCGTTGTTTAGAGACGCTATGATTTTGTTCAAACATTCTTTGTTCACATGCTATTTTTGTTTTATTGATTTTTAAAAAACAGCTTGTTCTATTAACTTTTAAACGCGTGTATTTCATTTACATAAGTTCACAACAATGAATTACATCGAAAAACAAATAAAATTAATGAAATCTTTGCAGACATTTTTACAGGGGAATATTAATTTACTACACAAATCTGTTCTTTTATACTTTGATAATCTTATTTGGAAATAAAGACCGAAAAACTGCTGAAAACTTTGGTCGTAATTTCCATTTTCTTTCGAGTCTTATTTCTAAACCACTCGAGCATTATTTCTTTCTTTCGGGCGCAATTGCCATTTCAAATTCGGGCGTTTTTTCCGAAATTTAATGCTTCCAAAATATCGGGCTTTTTGCCATTTTTTTCGGGCGTAAGTTCTAGAAGCCTTATAATACTTGTTCGTCGTCGTCTAAACAAGCAACAATATTTTCAATTTAGAAGCAAAACCCTTTGTGACGGCGGATATTGGTTGTATCATTTTATTTTTGTCAAGCACTACAACGCCGCTGAATTGCATTTTGGAACATTTTTCCAAAAAAATTGTTAATATTTTTTCGTTTTTATTGTGTAAAAATTTTTTATTCTTTTCGTTTGGTGGATTTTTCATTTTATTTTTTCGGCGATTTTTCTTTGGCATATTGAAATCATATACATTAACCAGTAAAGTTTCTTTTAAAAAATTCCGATTTTTTTTCGGTAGAATTTTCCAAAAGGGCCTAAAATGAATAAGAAGGGCCTCGGGGCTTTTGAAATGAAAAAGGGCACAACATAGCCCTAAAAGCCCCCAAATATCATCCCTGGTGCTCACTCATTTTTTACTAACACACTCACATTTTCTCAGCCGGCAACTCAATTGCCTCAATTGTTAGGCAGACAATTGAGCTGTCAATGATTTGACGTATGCTGACAATTTTTGCGGTTTCCTCTAAAAAAATGTTTGAGAAATTTAAAACAGAAACGTGGTGTGGAAGTTGTGAAATTCAAAAGTATAGTTTTCCGTACAAAATTTAATTTTTTTTCGCTGGCCAACGAACTCCGGGTGCATCAGCAAGTGGAGCACAGTGCAACTGAAATTTTTTGCTGGCCAACGTCCTCCTCGTGCTATCACCACCAGCACAAGTCAATGCAGCTCAAATTTACTGCTTCTCTCGCTGACCAACGTTCTCTGAGTGCTACCACCAGCAGCACGAGCATGTGCAGCGTAAATTTTTTAACATCCTCCAAGTGCCACCACCAACAACACAAGCAAGTGCAGCGCAAATTTCTTGCTTCTTTCGCTGGCTAACGCTCTCAGAGTGCTACAACTACAGCAGCAGCATGAACAGAAAATCGACCACCAGCAACACAAGAAAGTGCAGCGCAAATTTCCTACTTTCGCTGGCCAACTTTTTCCAAGTGTTACCACCAGCATTGTAACTTAGTTGCTGCTGATGGTGGCACTGGAAAAATGATAAGAAAAATGTACGCTGCACTTGCTTGTGCTGCTGGTGGTAGCACTCGGAGAAAGCTTGCCAGCGAAAAAGCAAGAAATTTGCGCTCCACTTGCTTGTGCTGCTGGTGGTGGCACTTGGAAGACCGGGAGATTGTAGGCCAGCGAAAAGAAAATACATTTTGTGAATAAAACTATACTTTTTAATTTCACAACCAAAAACCGTATTTTTCTATTCTTGTCTATTTTTCCACTTTAAGAAAAGTCAAATAACGAAGCAAATGTCATTTATTATCTTGCAATTGTTAAGCCCACCTACGTCATAATCGGATAATTTCCTTGCAGCTGACAATAATTTGACAGCTAAAACGAATTAAAAAAACAGTTGACAATTGTTATGTGTAGACGCAGCGTTAGAAATAACAAAAACAAAAAAGGGCATGGGCCTAAAGTAAAATTATTAAAAAGGTTTTAAATTTTCAGTTTTCGTTCATCTCCAATTATGCCATGTACATATTTCTTACCATGCATACATTTAGATATATGATAATATATCAGATTATGAAAATCCTTTTATTTTACTTCGAGCGATTGTTGAAAGAATAAACAGTAATATTTTATTCATTTTTTTTACACTAATCCGCCATTGGGCCTTAATACAGTTACAGCTTTCATATCATTCATCGAGCTCCTACAAAAAACATAATTAACTTGAATCAACCGATAAAATACACTTCACAACTTCTTATGACTAACACGTCACATATTTATTTATATACATAAATTTCTGCACAAATAGGAAGTCTTGAAGTAGAAAATCATCGTTTACAAAATCAGTGTTTATAAAGGAGGTTTTAACACTAGCAAACATTTCACATATTATTTACAACACATTCCGTAAGATGAAAACAATTCAAAGACCTCATTGGTATACCAACATTTATAGTTTTATGTCTAAATAAGTACGCTTAATTCAGTATATAGAGGAACACAGTTCTTATATCCATACTTCATCTCGATGTATTCAAATTCCAAAAAGACCAACAATTTTACACACAACTAATTTTAAAGTGTATAGCCCATAAACACTTTTAAGGCATGAAAGCAAAATCTTGCAATAGTGCTGTATATATTACTGGTGTCGCTTATTTTAAGATGATATCTAGAGGTATTCGATAGAACTGTTGTGATATCTAATGTTACCATGGTCTATGTCACAAAACAAACATTTGTATAAAAAACACTTTGGGCCTCCTAAGCCCAAATATGCAAAAAGTTGTCGCTCGCAAATGGTTTAGAACAGCAATCACCAAAGATTTATTTTAAGGAGTGTAACAACAATTACAACAAATAACCAACAGCAGCAAATCCTTATATACAGCACCGTTACGACTCAGTATTTGTTCGTATTTTAAGTCTTTGAGTTTATGGCCCAGTGGCCATAATTTCGATAACATTAGCGTCGTTTATCTTTAACATATATAAATTCAAGGTTAATTTATATAAGGTTGTCTACATCCTGATACAATAACTTACAAGGTAGTTTTGACAACTGAATTTTTTCTCACGAGATTTGCGACCGGGAGTTGTTCAAATCAGCTGTTCATGCTGAATGAAAGAAAAGTGAAAAATAATTTAAGAAAGTTAGTCAACAACAGCAAACAGCAACAATTTGCTATTTGCAGCAGCAATTTGGGTGAGTTCTATATTATAAATACAAATAAAGTAACTTGCTTTTTCTTTTTTTTCCAGATTTCTTCATACCAGATCCAAACATCTACTGCTATTGCTGCTCTACTATCACCGCTATGATAATGCACACACGCTGATACGCCTCATCAGAAATCAATGCCAACATATTCCTTGGATAATAAATTGCGCATTATACCAATTAGAACTACAGCAAACTATCGCCATTCCGATGCAACAACAGAAACTAACGTAAGTCGCATGCAACTATGTACTCCGCAAGAGGCAACAAATCAAGTTAAACGCTTTCAGATAAGCCCTGCCTATCAACAACCTGCTGTAAGCCCAAAAAAAAAAAATTATGGTTCAGTATCTCGCTTTGAAATGTCTGCAAACAGCACGTGCACACACAGCCCCACAAACGCAAAATCAGTCATCAGTTTCCTCTCCGTCTACGCAGGCGTCATATCAACATGTCCAGCAGATTGTATCATCTTCACCAGACAGTACTGGATCGCCACTTAGCGTAGCGCAGCCTTCACACACACACAATAATGCTTCGTTGGTCGACAATGGCATTCGACGCATTCACCTGAATGCAAGACCGTAACAAGCACCGCAGCAGGCTTCCCCAGACCTTAGTTTGCGGCGAATACATCTCCTTTTTAAGGGCATTACCATAACGATGACAAACGCTAACACCAATACCAAGCCGTCATTATCGTCTTTTTAAATCAATCATTAGCAGAATGTTTGAATTTATTTATTTTTCATAGAAGAGAATTCAATGCAATTCTGAATAATATAATATAATGAATATGCTGATTCAGTTAACTTTTTAATGTCTAGTTTTTATTCAACAAGAGAATGGCATAGTTTTTTTCGCAAGTGCCAATTTCTTTCATTTAATAATTATTTTAATTTTATATATTTTGCAATTTTGGTTTGAAACACAAAAAAATAAATATGAATGTTAACAATGTACACATTGTTTAAAGTGCACATGTTTAAAGTTTAAACGCATCTTTATTTATTAAATCAAGTATTTTAAATAATCAAGAAATTTTTTTTATTCAAATCTGGCCCAAACCAAATTAACATATTTTATTTTAGAAATGAGGAGACTTTTTCGCGGGTTGAGTACGAAATATCCACGACAAAATCTCCAAACCAATATCTCCAAGTCAAAATAACCAAAGCTAAAATCTCCGTGGCAGCCGTGGCGTAGTGGGTAGAGTGTATGACTCTTACGCCAGAGAACCCAGGTTCGTATCCTCCTTCCGACACAGAAAGTTTTTTCAATTGAATTAATTTTTCTGTTCGGCAGTCACCTCTCTGCAGACAATGGCAAACCTCAGAGAGTAAAAACTGCCATGAAAAGCTTCTTGAGAACATAAGCCGTTCGGAGTCGGCATAAAACATGTAGGTCTAGCTGTCGATCATTTGTCTGCAAACATTTCATATCACACACAACACAATTAATCATAAGAAGGTCGGTCAAAGTCCTTTCAAGAGCTGAAATGGCCATTTTCGTTTTAGGCTAAAATCTCCAGAGCACAAAATAACGAAATTCAAAATCTCAAAAACTTAATCGCCAAACCCAAAATAGCCAAATGTAAATCTCCAAAAATGTAAATTGTACGATTTACGATTTCGTGCTAATTAACATTTTTGGAGATTTAGTTTATTTTTTCAAGTAAAAAGTTTATTGAAGTTTAAAATTGTAGTAGGTCCATAGAGTTATTATTATTATTAATTAATTATATAAATTAATTATATAATTAATTATAAAAAAGTTAAAAGTTAAATTAATTTAAAGATAAATTAATCTAAGCCGAAGTTAACCGCAATGCTAGCAAGGGCCAGCTTTTTACTACGAGCTTAGCCTTAAGTCGAATTAAACCAAGTTTCAGTCACCAAAATTGGACGTTTAAACTGAGTTTAATTAGATATTTTAGCATTCGTAGAAGTTAAATTGACTTGAACTATCATGTGATGTGTTTCTTTTTGCCTAAACAGAGTGTAAAAGTTAAATTTTGGTGACTTAAACTTGGTTTAATTTGACCAGACCTTAAACTCGTACTGAAAAACTAGCCCCAAGATAGTCTGCATTATTCATAGTTTGTTTGATCCATACAATTTTGTATTCGTTTAAATATCAATATCAAAGCAATGAAATTATTATAAAACAAAATTTCCAAAGGGTTTTTGATTGAATTAAAAATAGCAAAAAATATGCAGTGTTTAGATTTTAATTAAGAAAATAAAAATAAATTTGGTAATTTTGGCTTGGATAGTTTGGTTTTAGATATTTTGTCTTAGGAAACTTTCTAATTTGATATTTTGACTTCATATATTTTGTAACTTGGAGATTTTGTCTATGGTGGAAATTTTGTCTCTTGGTTTGGTACCGCTCGCTTTTTTGGCAATATGGAATTAGGTATAGTCCAACTTATAATGCTTGCAGTGGAGATTGTGTAAAATCAGCAAATCCAGTTGTAGTTTGCAAATCGAAACTATGTAGCTTGTGCCATGATCTGTTATAAAAACGAATATTCTTTAAAAAGTAGCAAAAACAATATTTAAAACACCTACCTCAGGTTGCTGTCCAGCTGGTGTGGTTATCTTAAATTTATTCAAATCCAAACTGCTGCTGCGCTCATGAAGTGGTCGTAGTGGTGGCAATGGTGGTGGTCTTGTTTTATTTATAGCCGCCGACTGTTGATTAGCACACAAACCAATAGCTATGTTTACTGGTATAGCTGCAGCCGTTGTTGTTAGCTCATCACCAGCTCAAGTGGTGTTCGCAGTGCAGCCAATGCTGCAAATGCTCTATTCACGCTGTGGTGGCGGTGGCAGAGCACCAATATTTTTAACTGGAAGTTTTTTTGCTTGAGGCCGTTGTATAGCGCGTAAATCATTATTTTGCAATGAGTCGCTATGATGAATTGTTGCATTAGCCGTAGCGGATGAGATGTTGCTAATGTTGTGCTGCTTAGGACTGGCGGCTTGCTCTTGGTGCTAACAATTTCATTAGCAGCAAGTGAACCAGCTGAGTTAAAACCACTTAAAAAATTAGAGCTGATATCATAACAAATGCTTATTTTTAGGCTTACTAACGGACGGTGCGTTGCATATCAGAATTAACTGGCTTAGGTCCTGGACTAGAAACATTTGATGTAGGAGATTCGGTAAATTTTGTCCATTGAGTGGGTGGAGCGTTCTGAGAAAAGTTGTTAGAGTGTTTAGAACTTAATTTTTAAAAAAAATGTTTTATTATATTACCCCAACCCAGATCTTGCGCTCCTTGGGTTTGACCACAACCGCTGAGGTTGGCTGAAAGCTGGGTGGCGTTACGCTAGGCTCCACATTAGGTAAATTGGAAATGCTGCGATTTTTTACAGGTGGCTGGAACGGTGGCGGTGTTAAATTGTCAAGCCTTGACTCGAATTTGTGCTGACCTATTATAAGTGGAAGCGTTTTATTTTTCACTATTTTACACTAAAAACTTTTTGTGCCTCAGTTTGACCTTAATTTTTTTTATTATTGATGAAGGAATATGTCATAGTGCTCACCTGTGACGTAGTCGATAGCGTGCTTAAGTTCATCATATTATATTATAGTATATAATATATATTACAGTATTTTCCGTGTTGCAATTATCACCGTCATCATTCAAATGCAGCAGATCTGCCTCTGATGGCTCATGCGTTGGCATTTGTGAGGCTAGTGTTGAGTGTTGCAGCTAATTTGAATGCAGAAAAGCAGCCAAAACGACCAGCAGCGATATATTATTGCTCCGTAACACATCTAGATACATGGCAGCCGTAAATTCATCCAAACTTAAGGCGCCATCGCGTGTTACATCGCAAAGCTTCAAAATGTGGCGCAGCTCTTACACAGGAATGCTCGACTTTTCAAAAAACACTCTAAAATCAAGGAACACAATTTTCTAATACTTAAAATGTTTTAAATTATTTTTCACAAACCTTGCCACTTGTCCGGAGTGCAAGCCGTTTGGATTATGATGCACAGTTTTAAATTGTTTAAGGTAATATTCGCGATTTTCTGGATCTATTTGGTAAACTGTCTCCAAATCAGTTTCGTGCTCATCGTCGCTGCTAAGTTGATCAGAGGAGTCCGTGTATTTATTTATTCTCTTCAATTTCGTCATAATTTTATTTACAAATCACAGAAAAATCACCATCAACAACACTTCATTCATACGAAAATAATTTAGTTTCAGTTGTCTCCAAATTGTAATACAATGACAAGATATTGATTTTAATTCCATTTCTTCTTTTTCTCTATTGCTGCATAAACAGCTGTTTTTGACAACTCCCGATCGCCAAAAGAACTGTCACTCCTACCTTGTGAATCATTATACCATGGTCTACATTTTTGACACTTTCTCAGTTTGGCATCCTTATTTTAAAATGAGAGCAAGAGAACGTAGTCATTTGAGCAAAAAATTCACACAGTTGCTCGAATGTAATAATATTTGGTACTAAATTGAATAGTTAAATCTTTTTACTACTTTTAAAACTCCTATCTTTTGTGATTTTTTCTTTGTAAATTGACTGCCACTTCCCTTTGCTTATATAAAATCGGTTGCTGATTTCGAAAATCGTCCTAATTTTTTTGTTTCTCATTTTGTTTTTGGTTCAAAAAGAGGCTCTAAAAAAATATTCCTATTGAAACACGCAAAGTATCAGGTTAAAAGTAATGGCGCATAACTATAGTTCTTTACAAAAGCCAACTTTAGAAAGTAAAATTCTTTAATTTTAAAGCATACTTTAAAGTTTTGGCAGCCATAGACAAAATATTTCTCGTTACTACAAAGTATCGACTCCTTACATTCGATCTATTACATAATCTAATGTAATAGTATAAACTATTACAATTGCTGTCAAAATCAGCTGTTTTAGGAAACATATTTCTTAAAAATTTTAAAAGCGCTCGATGATTGAACCAAAAAAGGTGAATTTGTAAATAAATTCACACAATTTTTATAATAATTAATAGTTTTACTTATTATTTCAAAATTTATGTATATAGGCATCCAAACGCGATAGGGAGCAGAACTGGACGGCAGTAGAGAAAGATTGCTTACGTTAGCTCGTCAACCAGCATATAAAGGTGGTTGAAGATAAACGCAATGAAGCCAACATGATTAAAAAGAAGCAGGCCGCTTGGACTGACATTAGGGCCAACATGCTGGCATCGGGGTTTGACCGGGAAGTGGTTAAATTAAAGCAGCAGTGGATGCGCATGAAAATTGGCGCAAAAAAAGCAGTGGCAGAAGTGCGTAAAGCGACGGTTGCGACGGGAAATTGTGTCATGATTCCAAGACTAGACGACAGGGATGAACTAATCCAACACATGGTTGCATGCGATTTTAAAGAGGACACTATTTTGATTGACTGCGACACTATTTCAACCACAAATATGGTGCCTTCGTATAGCCCTACATCTTCCATTTTACAAGAAGTCACAATCGCTCCATGCAATGATTCTTCGCAAGAAAATATATCGCATAACTACGCAAATGGAAAAAGTACGCTGCAAAATGTCATTCCTCACAAGAATGTTCCTCACAGCTTTATTGATCGTCTTCGAAAAATTCCTAAGAGGTCTATGAATAAAACAGATCTTATCGAAGAAAGACAGCGGCAAATTGAAAATGAGTCTTTGCATTCGGATGAAATCCACCTCCTGCAAATGGAACAACTTAAAAAAGAAATTTCTCATCAATTAAGAATAAATAAAAGGAAGGAAGAGCAGTTGGAGGAGTTTCATTTACTAAAGTGTGAACTTCTCCAGGTACAAATAAATCAAAATCAAAATATGTTCGAATAAAATGTTTGCAATAATACAGCGCTATATTATATATATAATTAGTATTTAATATATAATTGGTATATAATATATAATTGGTATATAATGTATATAATATAGAGTCGTAATATTGCAAATATATTATGCTACTTATATGTACCTTTTAAATTTTCTTTTGTAGTATGTATCCTCGTCTTATGTATTTTTTTTTTATTTTAGTGTAATACTATTATTTATGCCCAGAATAAAGGCTTTGTATATATATGTATATATATATATATATATATATATACATGTATATTTAAAAAGAAATGAATTTTAACAATATTTAAAAATGTGCATTAATAAACGCAGTTCTATACGCTCTTCCGGAATTCGTTGAAATTAAGTCAGCGCCCTCAGTGCTATTTATAAGTGCTGCTCCTTCCAAAGTAGGTTCCTCATCCATAACTGTGAATAGTTCTTGTACATAAACAGTTGCAATCATTTATAAATAAAAGCAAATCTTACACGAATAATTTCTCTCTTTGGCTATGTTGTGAAGAACAGCAACAGCAACAGCAACCACAATATTTTTCGCTGTGTCTAAGTCGACCCGAAGCCTTTCCAACACTGAACGAAATTTCGATTTCAATTGTCCATTCAAACACTCAATCTTACTTCGTGTTGCGATATGGCATCTGTTATACCTATGGTTGAAAATAATAAAAATATCGTTTGCGAATGCTCATTAATTATTTCCTAATGCTAATTATTAACCTTCCTTCTTTAGGCGTGCAGGGGTTTCTAAGTGGTGTTAGCAAAATTGTTGAAGTGGGATAGCCTCCATCCCCAAGCAATACTCCACTATGGTCGCTTCTACTTGCTTCCAACTTTTGTTTCAGTTGGCAATTATTCCAAATTCGGGCATCGTGTATTGAGCCGCGAGATCTTGCTACGATGTCAAGAATTCTGCTGTCTGCGTCGCACACAATCTATTGAATAAAAATGATTTATTGCAAAATTTAGTAAATATAAAAAGTTACCTGGACATTTAGAGAATAATATCCCTTTCTGTTTAAAAAATGGCCCGCCATCATTGCACCAACATTTTGTGTTGGACACTTATACGAACGTGTGTACAGTCTATGGCACCAATTACTGTCGGAAACTGAGCAATTTGGTAAAATTTACTTTTTACCTGACTTAGTTCGGAATTGCTTGGAAACCGAATAAAATTAGGCAATAACCGAGCAATTCTTTTTGAGATATCCTTAATAACTCTTCCAACAGTAGTTTGGGACATACCATGCAGATCAGCTATAATTAATCAAATGTCAATTATTAAATTATTAATTTGTGTTAATAGTTGAAAAATAAACAAATCCATTTCTGCCATTTGCCTCAAAGTGAAGTAAATTTGATTGTAAGTTATGGGCAGAGAATGTGTAAAACTTACCAATATCACTTTGGTGAACATTTCTTCCGAAAAAATGCAAGGTGCTAAGGACTTGTGTGCTTATTGGAATTGGAAGACCTCTATTATTCGTCGGTTGTTCAATATTTAATATACATATCAATTATATATTGAGCTGTGGTTTTATCAAACCTATACCGGGAATAAAATTTATGTTCTTCCAAGCTAAAAGGGTCCAATCTTTTCTTGTACACTTTTGGCCTTCTCAATAGATCCACATCATTTAAGATATCAAAATCTCTAAAAATATCTTGAATACGATTCATTTTATATTTATTGTTAATATAAATTAAGAAATGCAAGCAGATTCCGTCAAAATTGGCACTTGAACTTTAATGTATAATATAAATAGTTGCAGCTTTAGATGACTTTAAATTTAAAGCATACTTTATGACTAAAAGATACCTTTATCTCGTCTATGACAAACAAAAAGTAGGCTTTATGAAAAAATCTACTCTATATTGCTAAAAGTGTGCTTTATTTTTAACTATAGTTATGCGCTAATGGATTTACCATAAATGATTGGTATAGTATTTTTCAATTGACTAGCAAGTTTCGGCAGAATCAATTGAATTGCATAGAACATTCCTTTTTTCGAAAAAAAGAAAATATAAAAAGAGCATTTCAATACGAATATATGTGAGAAATCACAAAATCCCTTTTCGACCCTAACGTTGCCTATGATCAATTTCGTTTGCTTATCCTTATACGATCAGCGTACTATTTGGGCTCCTAGAACTTACGCCCGAAGAACTTACGCAAAAAAAAAATTGCAAAAGGCCCGAAATTTTTGATATAAAATCGGGCATTAATTCCTTGAAAAAATACCCGAAATTTTGGACGATTATGTCATATTTCCGGGTAAAGCCAAGAAATTTCGCGTTTTTTCCAAATATTTCAAAAAGAAGACCCGAAAAATAAGCTTGGAGCTTAAACCCAATTAAGAATTTTTGTTTTTTCGCAAAATGTTAGGAAATTCCAAGCTCGTTATGATAAAATGGTTTCTCTTGTAAAGAAGGTTAAAAAAAAAACAATATTCCGTAAACAGGCACATCATTTAAATGTAAAAAAAACACCATTTAAACATTATCCGGACATAATGTCAATGGACCCTTGTTCATGGAATAACATCAAAAAGAATAAAGGGTGGTAAAATTTTAAGGACCGATGTTGATTTTGAATAAAACAAAAATTATTTAGGAAATTATTGTCATTTCTTTTTATTATGATAATATTGGTATGGTTCAATTATGTATGGAATAAAATATCGGCCAAATGGCTGCCGCGACCTCGGCGGTACACCTCCATCCGATGGTCCACATTTTCGATGACGCTGAGGCATAAGTGAGGTTCTATGCCGTTAATGTGCCGAATTATCTCATCCTTTAGCTCTTGAATTGTTGCTGGCTTAGCGACGTACACCTTTTTTATCAAATAACCCCAAAGAAAGAAGTCCAACGGTGTCAAATCACATGATTTTGGCGGCCAATTGACATCGCCACCACGTGAGATAAAACGGCCATTGAATTTGTCGCGTAAAAGAGCCATTGTTTCGTTAGCTGTGTGGCAAGTGGCACCGTCCTGTTGAAACCACATATCGTCCACATTCATATCTTCCAATTCGGGCCATAAAAAGTTCGATATCATCTCACGATAGCGAACACCATTCACAGTAACTGCCTGACCGGACTCATTTTGGAAAAACTACGGCCCAATTATGCCGCCAGCCCATAAATCACACCAAACAGTCACTCTTTGTGGGTGCATTGGTTTTTCGACAATCACTCTTGGATTATCATTCGCCCAAATGCGGCAATTCTGCTTATTAAAAAATGCTCAGGTGAAAATGTGCCTCATCCCTGAAGATGATTTTCTTCGAAAATGGATCATCCACTGTTGAAATTTTTTGCCACCATTCTGACCATTGACGACTCTTGAAATGGTCAAGATGCTTTAGTTCTTGAGTCAGTCGCACGTTGTAAGCGTGTAAATGCAAGTCTTTATGCATAATGTTCATCAACGACGAGCGTGAGAGGTGCAATTGTCGGGCACGACGATGAGTTGAGGTGGACGGCTCTTCAGCCACACTATCGCGAACAGCAGCAATATTTTTAGCAGTACAAGCTGTACGAGCATGCATTGATGTTTTCACATCTCCTACAGACCCGGGTTGCTCAAAGTTTTGCACGATTTTTCCGATTGTACGCACATTTGGACGATTAAATTGACCGAAAAAATCATGAAGTGCACGATATGCATTTTGATTTGAACCCCCATTTTCATAATAAGCCTGAATAACTTTAACGCGTTGCTCGATTGTGTATCTTTCCACGGTTTAAATTGAGTTAGTCTGAAATTGAGAAATGTCAAATGAAATCCAAAAAAATCTTAACGCTTAGGTGTGGTTCACATTCAACATCAGCCCTTAAAATTTAACCACCCTTTACAATGAAGAACATTTTTCAGGAGAGCATTAATTTACTACACAAAACTCAAACTACCGAAAACCTGCTGAAAATTTCGGGCATAGTTTCCATTTTCTTTGCGGCTTTATTTCCTAATTATTCGGGCGTAATTTCTTCTTTCGGGCTCAATAACCGTTTCAAATTCGACCTTTTTTTCGTAAATTCAATGCTTCAAAAATTGAAACCATTTGTGAAAAACTTTTTGATTTCTTTATTTATCAATTTTTTAGAACACACAATTTTATTAAAATTAAACTTCATGTGCAACTGCAAGCAGCGCCCACTTAGTTTTATTTCTTATAAACTAAGTAAAAAAACCTTCGAAATGCTGAGTTTTTAAAAAAAAATGCACATCGAAACCCTGAAAGATACTTTTTTTCGAGCATCATAAAACCCTACTTGAAAAATGTCAAAAAATTTTTGTTTACACAAAATAAGGTTGCGTCAAAAAATGTGGACAATCTTATGGAAATGAACCTTGATCTAAAGTATATAAAGTATGTATGTGACAGATTGTAAGTTTTGTTCTTTGAATTTTACTATTAATTTATTGCAACAAAATGTATTATATAGAAAAATAAACCACACATAACGCACTGCGAATTTATTAAAGAAACAGTAGATCATACAAAACTTTGCCTTTCGATCAGTCCCACGTTTAATTTTGGGAGTTTATTTTTCAATCTTACAACTTGTCTCTGCGAGAGAACAAGATCTTATTTTATTTCTTATGCGATGAAGCGAGTGTTTGATCACGGCTAAACTACCAAAGCGACTAAATTACCAACATGTTCAGCGGTTCTAACGCTTCCAACAGTCAAAGCGATATAGAAGACAACATGGGTGACACGATTGTGCAACAAGTAGCACTGATAAGCGACTTGATGGAGCGCATGAAAGTGTCGGAGGCACATCATGAGCACACAAACAATGCAACTAATCGACAGCAAGAAGAAAAGGGCACACCTCTAGGAAAAACTCCAGACTGCTGCAGTAACTACGGCAAACAATTAAATAAAATTTCCTTTGTCTCAGCCATCTCATGAAGGTGAGTACACACACTTTTTATCGCAGTGACAAGTCGTCTGTAACAAGTAATGTGAAGTCATCAACTGCTGTGCACATGCTGGAGCCTGTTGTTTCTGCTGCTGTATGTGCAACATCACAGCATGTTCAATATTCGCTGGCTCCAATATTGTATAAAGGGTCTAGTTTATATCATATGTCCAGATTTTCGTCAACGTCAGTTTTTCAGCCACATAACGGTGCAGGTGGCAGCCGGCTATCTCAAGCAAATAATGTGATACCGACATCTGTATCTTTGTCAACGTCAGTATGGTCCACCTCATATTGGTGCAAGCGGCAGCTAGCCGCCTCAGATTCATTTTATGTCCCCGTCCACGTCAGTTTGTTCACCGTATATTGGTGCAAGAAGCAGCCAGCCGCCTCAGGTTCATTTTATGTCACCGTCCACGTCAGTTTGTCCGCCATATCATGTCGCAGGTGGCAGCCAGCCATCTAATATTACCATTTTACCGTCTATATGTTTGTCGTCATCAATATGTCCACCATATTATGGTGCAGGTGGCACTCATCCATCTAATATCTTAACATTCCCATACACGTCTATGGATATAGAATGCTTGTCTACAGATTATCAATTATCGTCTTATGCAACATCTAATGCTCAGGCACCTATATTTTTGTCTTTGTCGATGTCTTCGCCATTTAGTGGCGAACCACCACCACAAATGCTAGTCAGCCAAGCTATGCAGCTACTGGTAGCTTGACTTCTGTGCCTCCATCTACGTCAATGTATCCAGCATATGATAGGGCATATCGTGGCTTTTCAACTTCAGGTCATTATGGCGCTGCAAGGAAGTTGCATGAGCTTCCGACATTTAGTAGACAGCTTGAGCAGTGGCTTGTTTTTATCACAACGTTCAACGAATCGACGATGGCATACGGGTATACATTATTACAAAATATTTTCAGATTGCAGAAGAGTTTAAAATGGGCTTCAATAGACGAAGTTGAGAGTCTTCTTATAAACCCTCAAAATGTTATGCGCATAATTGAACAGTTAGCCTTTAAATATGGGCAACAAGAATTTTTGAATAAAAGTCAGCTCTAAAAAGCATATGAAATTGCTCCAATTGATGAATGTCACTTAGAAAGCCTGGTTCCATTTTCTACGAAGGTGCAAATCTTGGCATTATTTCTCCAAAATGCTAATGTAAGCCAGCATTTGAATAATCCCATGCTTTTGGAGAAGTTAGTCAGTAGAATTCCAATAACTAAGAGGATCAAGTGGGCCACATATTGATCACAAATACATCCACATATGGCACTTGTATGTGAGTAGCTCAAATTGCCAGGGTCGTTTCAAAAGTATCTATGAGTACTGTTCCGGGGGATTCTGTAACAACAAGCAAAGCACAGACAGTTTTTAATAAAA
Source organism: Coremacera marginata (assembly GCA_914767935.1). Lineage (NCBI taxonomy): Eukaryota > Metazoa > Arthropoda > Insecta > Diptera > Sciomyzidae > Coremacera > Coremacera marginata. Next base: position 103,751,234 of record OU612044.1, read on the forward strand.
CACGCCTACGTCAAGATGATAAGTCAGAGCTGCACGCCGCAGTCAAATCGCCAGCCCGTTTGCCATAAATGGAAAGGAAATCACTTCATAGCGCAGTGTAAAGAATTTTTGGAGAAATCAAGTAATGAAAAATGGAAAATAGTCAAACAGCTACGTCTATGATTTTGCTGCCAACGTAGAGGACACAATGTTTATGGATGCAAACGTAAATCTGCCTGAAAAGAGAAAGGGTGTAAAAGATGCGGGTGCAAGGGCTGTCATTGAAGTGGTCAACACGATCCAAAATAAGACAACAAATTGTTTATTCAAAGTGATCCTATTGAAATTATTAAACCTTACAAGGTGGTTATAAAAACTTATGCATTTATAGATGAAGTTTCATTGAGGCGACATTGATAAATGAAAACATAGCAAGAGATTTGGGTATCAATATAGAGAAAGAAAATCTCACTCTACAATGATTTGGTAACCTTGTCACCAACATAAAAACAATGAAGTGTGATTTGCGCTTAAGTGGAGTTTGAAAGTGTAGCAAAGCGGAATGATCACCGAGTAAATTCAATATAAAACAAAACGATTAAGACGAATTTAAAGTTGTTCGCGTCTGGCAATGCTGAGCGGTGTTGCCATTCAGTGAAGCAGCCGCCCTGATTTTTCTATTTGGAGGGCACATGGTAAATGCGCCCCTGTCTGCATCACACAGACCACTTGGCCACTTGGTGGCCACAGTTGGCCACCACTTCACGTGCTTGCAAGCCAGTGTGCTAGCAGTTCGGGAGATGTGGGGGGTTTCTTGTGGCCAAACAACGCGTGCTTTCCACGCACAAATAATTCACGTGCATAACAAAAATATCGCGACTACGATTCAAACCAAGAAGACAAAAAATTACCGGAAGTTGAAACGAGAAAAGAAAAACTATTTCATTTTAAAAATAAAAAAAGGAAAAGGTTTGGAGCCCCGGCTCACCCATCCAACAACCACCACTCGAACACAGATGTTAGAGCTCGGCCCACGCATCCCACCCTACTTCTTTTATAATTTTTATTTTAGTGTACTAAAATCTTTATTTTATTTTTGTTTATTTTAAGAAAGATTTTTATTTAATTTTTATTTCAGTGTACCAAAATCTTTATTTAATTTTAGTTTAGTTCAATAAAAGTTTATAAAATTTTATTTAATTTTTATTTTGGGTTACTAAAATTTTAGTTCATTTTTATTAGTTTAGCTTAATACTATAAGATATATTTTTAAGAATAGTGTAATATATACAACTATTCCAAGATCTTATCACGGTACCAGAGTCTTTGCAGAAACTGTTCCTGTTCGTTTCTTCTAAATACAGTTTCATAAGATTTAGTTTTTGTATTGGCATAAGATAATATTTGATTAAGTTTGAATATTTATAGAAATACATTACAACGCGGTCTAAATATGCATATTTTTCTCACATGTACTAAATGTTAAATTTGTTGTAGTGTAATACTTATGTAACTATATATATATATATATATACTATTAGGCTATTCACCTTATTATTTGTCGGCCGTTTTTAATGAGTTTATAGCGCGGTTATATAAGCGGTAGTTAAGACATACGAAAAATATGAGAGTCAATAAAAAACACTTCCAAGGGCTGCTTTTAACTACGCGTGTTAGCGTATTTGCGTTTGTATGCAAAACACACTCAAGAAAACTACGCTTACGTAAGTTGGCGTAAAAATTAAAAAATCGTAGGTTAAATATGCCGGCGTACTTAGACTGTGAATAGCCTCTATATAGATAATAATAAAAAGAAAAAAAACCTGGATTTTGCTGTTGCTGTAATTGTGTATTGGGTTGTAGCTGGTGATGTCTGCTACTGTGGTAGTTGTGTAGCAAGTAGCTGGTGCTTTTGGTGCAGCTTCGATTATATCTGGGGCTGGCTCTGCTGATGTTTGCAGCCAGTTGTAGCTGTTGATGTTGCTGGTGGTCACTTCTGTGCGCCGCGGTGTGCAACAGCTGGCAGCTGTTAGTGACGATTGTTGTGGGCCACTGTAGCGCTTTAGTTCAACTGCTACTTTGGGTGTTTATGTAGACACGTTTGTGCGCCGCGGTGCGCAAAAATTGTGTGATGGATGTGGTCACTTTTGTGCGCCACGGTGTGCAAAAATTGTGTGATAGATGTGGTCACTTTTGTGCGCCGCGGTTTGCAAAAATTGTGTGATAGATATGGTCACTTTTGTGCACCACGGTGTGCAACAGCTGGCAGCTGTTAGTGTTGCAGCAAATGTTGCCCGTTTGTTTGCTGCAGGTATTGCGGTGGCAGTTTCTGTTCCAGTGGTGGTGTGCCGTTGTATGGGCATGGATGATGTGATGGATGTGGAGGTTCGTTGCGTGTGATCCTCACACTGTTGGCGTGTTCGGTGAGGTGGCCGTAATGGTGCTGCGGTCGATAGCGAGAAAAAAGTTAGAATGAACTGCACGCATAATATCACAGAACTTACCTGCGATGGTGATCTCGGCCGTTCCGTTGCCAGTTGCGGGTTATCGCTACGATGGTCTCCAAGAAAAGAAAGGGTAAAATTTATTTTTTTCACCGGAAGTTCCCATTTGCCTTTCCATTGTATTAGACGTTTGCCAATATACAAAGGGGTGCATTCCGGTTGAGAATTCCGTAAATTGAGATCATTTACTTAGGTGGCTTTTACACGTTTACAAGTGTGACACACTTGCTTATTGATTAACAAGGTTCACACACCTGCAAGCCTTACAGCCATCACAATGTTCAACTTGCAGTGCTAGCCGACGCATTCAAGATGCGACAGCTAAAAACGACATGTGACAGCAGTCAGAGAAAAAAAAAATGTCCGAATCAAATAAAAGAAAACTGTCAGGTGTAAATGCAAGAGAAAACGTCAGATTTAAATTAAAGAAACTGCCAGAAATAAAAATAGTAAACTGTCCAAGATGTATAACAAGAACTGGCCAAATTTAAATGCTAGTAAACTGTCAGATTTAAAAGTACAAAACTGTCAGAACTATATTAACGGAAATGTCAGAGTTGAATAATAGGAACTGTCAGATTTTTATTAATGGGAAAATGGTCCGATATGAATGAAAGTAAAATGTCAGATGAATGAAAGGAAAGGTGAGAGTTAAATTCAAAAGAAATGTCAGAATATTAATAAATGAATACTATCAGATTTGAATAAATTAAAAATGTCAGATATAAAAGATAGTAAGCTGTCAGATTTGAATAAACGGAAAAACGTCAAATTTATATGTTAGAGAACGTCAGATTTAAGTGCAAGAGAACGTCAAATTGAAATGAAAAGAAATGTCAAATGAAATGCAAAGTCAGATTTAGATAAGAAAGAAAAATGTCGAATTTGAACGAGAGAAGAAAATGTCAGATGTCAAATTAAGCAAGTAGTCCAGCTGTCAAAGTCAAAGTGTCAGCTGTCACACCTTGAACACGTCAGCCGTGCTATGAGCAGTATGTCACTCATGTTTGCATACGACACTGCTAGGGCGAATTCCGGCCTCCATGATCAAATGTGAGTTGAACTTCCCAGTCAAAGCCAACTTCAAACATGGAAGCAAGAATTCCCAACTTTGTGTGCCGTTACAAAAGGTCTAGAAATTCAGTTCCAAATTTAGAACTACCATTACAGACTGTCAATTTGAATGAAACTAATTTAAACAGTTAGAATTGTTGCCAATTTAAGACTACTGCGATGCATCTGCAAGTATTTTAATTGGAATAAATAATTGTCATGTAACTACGTCACTTGAGAGCGTTACGTGCAGCAAAAGCTTGCAGCGAAAACACCTCTTGGATGGGTAATATATGGCATATCAAAAGAAATTGAAGATTTAACATCTTACCGTGTATCTATTATATTACACACAAGCATCAAAGGGAATGACCCTTTAATTGAAGAAATTCATAACATGGTTGAAGAGTTTTTTACCACTGAGAGCTTTGGAGTAGACAAGCCTCTAGAGTCAGCAGAAGTTTCAAGGGCATGTGACATACTTAGAGAACATCACAACGAGTTGGTAACAGATTTGAAACAAGGTTGCTCTGGAAAAGCGACGATGTAGAACTACCAAATTCTTTTTCCATGGCTCTCAGTAGGCGATCATCTCCACTGAAAATGCAACAAGATCCAGAGAACTCTCAACAATATAGAAATGCTGTTTTGAATCAAGACGCAGACAAGATGACAGATGAGGAAACTGCTAAAATTGAGCCGCGAACATGGCATTTGCAACACTTTGCTGTTTTAAACATAAATAAACCAAATAAATGACGCCTGGTCTTCTACGCCGCAGCAGCAGTAGCAGGGATTTCACTGAATTCTGTATTGTTGAAGGGCCCGGACGAGAACTCGTCACTGTTAAAAATTTTGTTCAAGTTTCGAGAGGGCAAAGTAGCAGTATGCGCAGATATAAAGGAAATGCTCTGGCAAGTCATGGTAAAAGCGGAAGATCAAGATTCATTGCAATTTTTGTGGAGAAGCGATGTAGCACAGGAGTGTAGCGGAGCAGAAATTAGCCACGACCGAAAGCGGATATAAAAAACGTTGCATTTTTAAATTCAAATTTAAATTCGCCATATGGTTATTATTCCACTAAACAAAAAGGCCCCACGTTGGGCGCCAATTTGTAATAGAACGGAATGGTCACCGAAAACAAATTTTAAACTCTAAAATGAAATTTCAAAATGTTGCGTCTGGCAACGCTGAGCCGTGATGCCTTTCAGTGAAGCAGCCGCCCTGACTTTTATATTTTGAGGGCGCACTGTGAATGCGCCCCTGTGTATCTTCCACAGACGATGAGTCAGGGCGCCTGCTTCCCCAACCGACGCCACCGCCCCTGGTCGGGTGACCCGTGGACAAGTGGTTGGCCACGACTGAACGCGCTTGCTTGCCATCACTAGCAATTCGGGAGACGTGGGGGGTTCGTGTGACCACCCACATGTACCTTCGCCGTCCAAATAATTCACGTGCATAGAAAAAGAATATCGCGTCGGAGATACAAAAAAAAAAAATTTCACTGGATCTGTAAAAGTAAAGAAAATGAGAAAAAAGAAAATATATGAATATTAAAACCCGAGACGGTTGTGAGCCACCTGCTCAACCCCCCAACGAACAGCACCCTCAATCCTAGATAGTCTGGCTAGGCCCACACAATTCCCACCCTACCGTGGAGGATACCAGGGCAAAAAAAAATCGATCCTCCCCCAAACAAGCATTCTCCCTATGACCAATAAAAAATTTAGGTTTTCATCTTTCACAAAATTTTGATTATATGCAAAGAAAATTGTTCGATTCTAAAATAGTAAGAATGTTACAATAAATGATCAAAGACAAATATAAATATACTCATAACTTAAGCCACTCAAAGTTTTAGTTATGATGAAGGTATTTCATAGATTCATGGTTTTGTTTTAATTTACGATACGCTTAATTTTAATTAAAGTTTTATATTTATTTTAATTAAAATTTTATTGTTAATTTTAATTACAATTTTATTGTAATTGTTTGTTAATTTTAATTAAAATTTTATATTGATTTTAATTAAAATTTTATTTTTAAGTTAATTTTTAAGTTAATTCTTAGATTAATTTTAATTCAATTTAATTTTCAATTAATAGTAGGTTAATTTTAGTTTAATTTTATTCGAATTTTACTTTAATTTTATCATAGTAAAATTTTAGTAAAAAAAATAGCAGGTAATTTAATTTTTGTCTATATTAATTTAATTTAAGTAGTGTAAGGTACTTACTTTAAATATACTGAGTTTAGTTATGAGGACAAGAAATTATGGACCAATTTCTGCTCTACAAATAACATTTAAATAATGTATATAAAATATTATTAAACTATAAATTAAAATATGTATAAATTACATAAATATTATTAACAATATACACTTTGTATTATATAGCCAACTCTTGTTAAAATAACATTCAAAAACAAATAAACATATACATACACGCATACATGCATACACATGCATGAAAACAAAACAACCGAACAATGAAACAGAAAAACAAAAAAAGCAAATAAAAAGTGGCGCGCTAGCATAGTAAAATCAGTCTTGAACAGAGCACAGTCGCGTGCACATGTGCAAAGGCTTAGGTCAGTTTAGCTCAGGTTCTCATAGCAAAGGCGCTCACACCCTTTAAGCTCAGGTATTCATAGTAAAGACGTTCACACCCTTTTAGCTCAAGTTTTCATAGTAAAGGCGTTTACACCCTTTAAGCACAGCGTTTTCACAGTAAAGGCGTTTACACCCTTTAAGCTCAGGATTTTCATAGTAAAGGCGTTCACCCCCTTTAAGCTTGGGGTATTCATAGTAAAGGCGTTCACACCCTTTAAGCACAGGGTATTCATAGTAAAGGCGTTCACACCCTTTAAGCTCAGGTTTTCACAGTAAAGGCGTTCACACCCTTTAAGCTCAGGTTTTTCATAGTAAAGGCATTTACACCCTTTAAGCTCAGGATTTTCATAGTAAAGGCGTTCACACCCTTTAAGCACAGGGTATTCATAGTAAAGGCGTTCACACCCTTTAAGCTCAGGTTTTCACAGTAAAGGCGTTTACACCCTTTAAGCTCAGGGTATTCATAGTAAAGGCGTTTACACCCTTTAAGCTCAGGATTTTCATAGTAAAGGCGTTCACACCCTTTAAGCACAGGGTATTCATAGTAAAGGCGTTCTAACCTTTTAAGCACAGTGTATTCATAGTAAAGGCGTTCACACTCTTTAAGCTCAGGTTTTAATAGTAAAGGCGTTTACACCCTTTAAGCTCAAGGTTTCAAAGTAAAGGCGTTTACACCCTTTAAGCGCAGGTTATTGTATATAGTGAAGGCGTTCACACCCTTCTAGCTCAGGTTGTTCCACTTCATATAAGTAAAGACACGAAGACTAAATAATAATATAATTTATTAATTTTATGTTAAAGAATATTACTAAACAATAATAATTACAGAAATTATTAATATTTTGAATAATGTTTTATTTTATCTTATATAAAATATAATATTAATATTATGAATAATTACATTTAAAATCTAATCCTATTGAAGCAATAGTATTAAATAGATAAAAGAAGTGCCCAATAAAGAATTCTTGTAACTTTAAAAAACTAAAACTACTGAGTTATAAATTTTTTGTACTGAACCCTTGGTTTACTCGCTGAGTCTACCCCAGCAATTCCAAACGAACTGGAGGGTTCGTTACATAGTATCTATTTTAGGTTTTCGTATTATCTTTCGGTTATGATAAGTTTTAGTTATTAGTTTAGTTTAAGTGTAGTTTTATTATGTTTTTTTTTTTTATTAAGTTTTATTAAGTTGTAAGTCTTATTTGGATGTATTTTTATTTTGCATTATAATATTAATCGCGTAGCCTTAGTCTCAAATATAAATCAAATTATTTGTAGTTTTTCTTTCATTATCTACCATTTCAATAGCATTATTTGTAGAGCTCAAAAGGTAGCATTTATTTTGCCTTAGCTGTAATATTAGGCTATGTTTTCGTTTTAAGTTCTAATTTAAATTAAATTAGCTTTAGTTTTATTCTTAGTGTTATTCTATTAGACTAATTTGAGTTACGGATTTTCTTTTACCATTTAAATGAATTTTATTTTAATTATGCTTCATGTAAATCTGTGTTATATATTCGTTTACATTTTATATTAAATTAAGAGTATATTAGAGTGAGGTTAAGCTTTATTATAAGCTATATTAGCTACCCTAGGTAGTATTGTAATGAAATCTTTTTTTTTAATGGTCTTTGTTTTAGCTTCTTTTATTTTGAAGTTAGGTTTTATGTAGGTTTTTAATTAATGTTAGTTATGATTAATTGTAAATTAAATCATTTTTATTTCTTTAGCTTTAGCAGCATGTTTTAATTGTCCTGTTTAAGATTTTATGTGAATGAAATTAAGTTAAGTTTTAATTTAAATAATTTAAGTATCAGATGTTTTAGTTTCAAATTTGATATTTAAAAATAAACTGTACCAAAAAAATTTTCATATATATAAAAAAATTAATAAAATATAATCAAAAGAAACCTGGCTCCCTGAGTGCCTTTTGCGGAATATCCTGCTGTTGTTGGTTTTGGTGGCCGATTCTGTTATTGTTGATAGAGATGTCTTAGATGATGTTGTTGCTGCTGACGTGGCCATTATTGGTGAGTTGTATGGTGGTGGTGGCTTTGACAACGATCTGAACGTGGACGTCTGGTCGCACATGTGAGGTGACCTTTAGGTGGTTTTCAAATTAGCAGAATTCGGCTGATGTTCATGAGTGACTATTGACGGATGGTGGGGTTCTCGTGACTTTTGGTGACTTTTAGGTGATGTTGCTCTTTGACCACTTCTGCTTCAGGCGGAACGAACACAGCTCCGCCAACACGGTTGCCAAGCGGGCGACAGCCGAATTAGGAGAAGCTGCTTTTGATCTGATCAATAGTTATGGCTGATAATGGCAGAGATTGTGTAGATGTTTTGGCCAAGATTTTTGCTGTTTTGGACTAATTGAGCGGTGCTCTGGCAGATATCTGCTGTGGTAGCTGTTATGCCAAGATTTGTGCGGCTATACTGGCCTAGCACTGTCCACTGCCATTTAAGCGTTAATTAGTCCGCTTTTTTATTATTATTTGTCGACGTGTTTGCGTGCTAGTGATGTGACGGTAGGAATGTTATTTTGACAAGAGCATGTGGTGATGAATCTACAGCTGCTGGCTTTGGACAAAATTTTATTTTTCTATTTCACTGGCCCACTTTGGTCACTAACATTTGTATGTCTATCAAGCTGTAGTAGTTGCTGTTGTTTCTGCCAGCTGGTGTTAAAAGAAACAAAGATAATCCTAAAACAAAGGTCTAATTACCTTGTAACGGTTTTTACGACAACCCCTAAGATTTCACTCACCAGTCTCAAAAAGGCATGCCACGCTTTGCCAAAGAAGTAAGGAGAAAGAACATTTCTTTGGTTAGCTTACCGGAAGTTTTTTCCTGGGGCTCCGGTCGACGATCCAACACGTCGGACAGGCATTGTCATGTAGTACGACCTATTGGGTGGTTGAATGAAGCAATGTGAGTTGTCCAACATGTCGAATAAAAATGAAAATCAACACTTGCGTGCTAAGCTGAGCCACTAATACCATAACAACAAATGTTTGTAAAATAAATAGCCAATAAATACTAACAAACTTGGTTTGATTGGCTCTTGGAGAAACCTTGCATCCATGCTCAAGACTGAATTTGAATTATATTTCAATCCCGAATCATGACCCAAGAATTCTATCACCGCTGTCTGAGTTAGCAAAAGTCGTGTCAACTGTCCAATGTAAGGTCAGAATACAAAGTTATGTTAACTGTCAAATTTAAAACACCGATGGTAAGAAAATTGTCTGTCAGCTGTCAGATTTGACTTAATAAAAATGTCGGATTTTCATAAAGGAAAACTGTCAGATTTGAATTAAATAGAAAAATGTCAGATGCAAGAGAGAAATAAAAATGGTCGGCAGTCAAATTAAGCAAGTAGGTCAGGTGTCAAAATCAGAGAGTCAGCCTTCTAAAGTCTGTCAGCCGTCACATTTTAATTATTTTAGACGTAAAACCGAGAGTCAGCTGTCAGATAAAAATTATTTTAGCTGTCAAATAGCAAAAAAATGCATTTTACAAGGTGTAAAGAAAGTGTCAGCTGTCAAAAAAAAATATGTTGTTAGCTGGTGGAAAACAGTGACAGCTGTCAGACTTCAAACTTTGTCAGCCGTCAACGTAAATAGGTGTCTACTGTCAAAATATTAAAATTTCCAAAAAAGAGAGAAAACACAGGTGCGTCGTTGGATACACGAGAGAAGCGAAGCTTTTTCGCAGTTACATAGATTTGATAGCTTAATAATTTCTTCTTTTTAATAAATTAACTTTTAAATTCAAAAATTTAAAATAACATAAAAAAATTACATATATACAGAAAACATATTTACTTCTTATTTTTTTATTGTTGAATGTCAAATTTCCACGCCAATTACATATACGGGCATATAATGCCAGCGACTCTCCATTTTAACTCTCCACACATGGTTGTGAACTTGGCTGCACTGAACAAATTATTTCCTTCAACAGTGTAATACCTAGCGAAAAAATCTGCCGAAAATTTTTCAGATTTCACTCCAAGCAAATCACAGAACGTGGAGTAAAAAGATTCGCTTCAAAAATATATATTAAAGAACGCACACGAAACAAAATTTAACAAACATTTTAGATACCTTGCCAATGTCATGCATGCGTTTGTTAATCCCATATTTATTTGTATCATCTATTTTTTCGGTACTTAAAAGCGCACTTTTCAACGCACTTGTGGGCATTGCTAATTTTCCTCGTATCAATAACACCACAATCGCATTCACAATACAAACACACCGATACTGGAGACACCTTGTGGCAAACAAAAGCAAATTTTAGTTTGTTGTAGCATAGCAAATACACAATCCTCTATCTATTGATAGATGGTGACGATCTAATGCAGCATAGCTTCTGTTATAATTAACATTAAATTAACAACCGTTTCCAACAAGTCTTTGTGGCCTGGTGGGTAATGTATTGGACTCTCATTTAAGAGGATACGGGTTCGATCCCCATGGGCGGACCGAAAAATATTTTTAATATTTAATATTAAAGTATTAAATTTTCTTATTTTAATAAGCGCTAGCAACAAAGAACCATTAAATTTATAAGAAAAAATCTGTCGAAAATTTTTCAGATTTCACTCCAAGCAAATCACAGAACGAGGAGTAAAAATACACGTGGCAGCTGTCAGACTCTAGAATCCACTATCGGTCAACTCTATTCAGTATCTATCTATCTACTATCTATTCTATCCACTATTTAGTTTAATACTCAAAGTATCGAGGAAGCGATAGCCAAGCTCACTAAATTGATAAGTGCACTTCTGCCATGTTCGGGCCGACAGATTTTTTCCCTTTAATTTTAAATGTTTTTTAGTACAATTATGCCTCTACGCACGGGTGACAATCTTGACGCGATGTAGGGGCTTATGTTGCAAAGACACAATGGCTATTGGGTTAGGCTTTGTGGAGCAACGAACCAAAAGTCACCCCCCCATTTCTAAGGTTGTAGACGCCATGCCTAGGGAGATTGCACCGGTGGTGCAGGGTCTAGGGGTTTTAGATAGCGAATGGTGTCTCCTCAGGGCAGCCCACTCCCTGTTGTATTTTAGTAGGGTAGGGCGGATAATGGAGATCTCCGTCCGTTCGGTCCGTTTTTCTCCCCATCTCGTGGGATATTCTATGAACACCCAAAAAATAAAACAAAAAACAAAACAAAAAAAAGGAGGGGTGCGCTATTTGGACGAGTCCTGAGTCGTCAAATTCCAAAAGGATGCAAGGTAAGCTCGACGAAACCCCTGGTACGGGGCTGGTGGGGAATTCTACAAGGGTGGAACCACCAGGGCGGGTGGTGGGCCCATATCAGGAAAACCTCGTGGTGTGTTAGCTCAATCTACACCATAGTAGGGCAGCATCAGCAATGCGTTGTATGGATGCGTTGTATGGAGGAGGATGGAATTGACATAGCAATGCTCCAAGAACCTTGGATTCTTCACAATAGAATCAAAGGTCTCTCAGAGCGGAAAGCCACGCTGTACCAACCGGTGGCAGATGGCAGACGGAGGACCTGTATCCTGGTGAGACATGGTATACTAGCGGTACATATGCCACACCTATGTTCCCCGGATCTTACCGTTGTGAGAATCGGGGATGGTGCAGGTACTTGTATGGTGGCTTCAGCGTATCTTCCTTACGACTCTCAGGACCAACCACCTTCAAAAGAGGTGGAGATCCTGGTAAAGTACTGTGAGGAAAGAGGCATTGGAGTGATCATAGTATGTGATGCCAACGCGCATAATACAGCGTGGGGAAGCACCAACAACAATGACAGAGGAGAGCAACTGCTTGAATTTGTGGAGAGGTATAATCTGTTGGTAGCAAATAGAGGAGTATAGCCGACTTTCGTTGATGCAAGGCGAGCGGAAGTCATTCGCACTCTTATTTGCAGAAAGATTCTGAGCAGAATAGAAAACTGGAGGGTCGTGGCTAGGCTAACCATGTCGGACCACAGATCCATTCAGTTTGAAGTCAAGTTCGGAATCCGACGCCAGCAGAGTAGCAGAAAGGTCAGGATTCCCAAGAATACGGATCCTGTGAAATATAAGGCGAAGTTGAGGGAAACACTGACCCAAAAAGCTATAAAAGTACCAGGGAATACAGCGGAAGTGGAAAGCCATGTCAAACATCTTAGTTCGGCCATGGTCGAAGCTTACGAGATGGCATGTCCTACAACTTCAACAGACGAGGGTGATCCGACGCCATGGTGGTGTACGGAACTCGAATCTCTGAAGAAAAAGGTTAGGAGGGCCTTTAATCGGCACATGAGAGGAAGAACCCCAGAAACATGGGCAGAATACAAGGCACGGAAAAGGGAACTGAAGAACCTCATATGTCACCGTAAAAGGCAGTCGTGGAGAGACTTCTGCTCTGGGATGGAAAATATTTCAGAAGCATGCAGGCTTCAGAAAATGGTTTTAAAAAATCCATTCTCCAAAGTGGGACTGATCCGAAAAACGGATGGAACCATGGCAGAGAACCTGGAAGAGTCGATGGAAGTTCTGATGGAGGTGCATTTTCCTGGAAGTTTTAAGTCTGATGACCCATGGACAAACCTGAAGAAAGGGATGCACAGGGTAGACAGACTGGAAGCCGAAAGAATGATCACTATGGACGGGGTGAGGAGTGCTATACGCTCATTTGCTCCGTACAAAACATCAGGGATAGACGGTATATTTCCGGCTATGATGCAATGGGGGGGAAGATCTCATTGCACATAGGCTGTAGGGTATATTCGTTACTTGCTTAGCGACTGGGTACGTTCCGAGAGTCTGGAGTGAGGCGAAAGTTGTCTTTCTCCCGAAACCCGGAAAAAAAAGATTATGCGGAGGCGAAGTCGTTCAGACTGATCAGCCTTACGTCTTTCTTCTTGAAAATGATGGGAAGAGTGACGGTTGACTGTCTTGAGAGCACTTACTGATGCATAATCCTCTGAGTAGATGCCAATATGCTTATAGAGCAGCCATGTCTACGGAGAGTGCTCTTCACAAATTAGTTAGAGTGGTTGAAAAAGTGGTTGCTTTCGACAAAATATGCCTTGGAAGGCTGCGACAGGCTCTGACAGAGCGCAATGTAAACCCAATGATAACAAATTGGGTAGACAATATGCTGAAGCGCAGGGCTGTCAACATGCAGAACTGTAGAGTCAAGACTAGAGGTAGAGTAAGTAGAGGATGTCCTCAAGGAGGGGTGTAATCACCAACCCTGTGGAACATCACTGTGGACTCACTTTTGGCTAGACTAGATGAATCGGGCATACACACGATAGGGTATGCAGATGACATTGCGTTGGTGGTCTGTGGTAAGTTCATTGACACCATTTCTGACATCATGAAGGGAGCACTCCGAATGGTGGAGGAGTGGTGTCGAGAACAAGGCCTCAACGTGAACGCAGGGAAATCAGACAATATTCTCTTTACAAGATCTTTACTAGAAAGAGGGTAGGCCTGAAGAGAGAACCACTCAGACTTTTTGGAGCTGAAATCAACATGTCCACGAAAGTTAAATATCTAGGGGTAGCTCTCGATAGTAAACTGAACTGGAACGAACATGTAGGAGACAGGATTCAAAAGCCCAAGAGGGTTCTGTTTCAGTGTAGATGCGTTTGTGGTCTAAAATGGGGGCTAAACCCAGAGGCTATGAAATGGATCTACACTACGATGGTTAGACCTGTCATCACGTATGCTTCGGTGATATGGTAGACAAAAGTCAGTCAGAAAACCATTAAGAAGCGACTAGACAGAGTCCAACGGCTGGCGTGAGGTGGAATAACAGGTGCAATACGCACCACTCCAACAAGCGCAATGGAGGTTTTGTTAGGTATGCTACCGTTGGATTTAGAAATAAAGAAAACGGCAGCGCTAACAGCCCTCAGGATGTTGCGAAATGCTACGTGGCATGGAGCAACAGCCCTCCATGATCATATGCGAATCCTGGACATGGCACAGCGAAATGTCAGGGAGACGTGTATGCCTATGGACGGAAGGCAGAGAGTGAGAATAACAGAAAAATGTTATAAAACTCTAATAACAAATGGATCCGATTTTGAAGAAACCGCTGGTAGCGACATCAGTATATTCACAGACGGCTCTCTGATGAATGGAAGAGCCGGGTCAGGCGTCTACTCAGAAGAGTTGAACCTGTCCTGTGCACTGAGGCTGAGGAGGTTCGTGTCTGTATACCAGGCGGAAAGGCTTGGTGTAGTGCATGCGCTGGACCACTTGGTAGATGGCCGGGTAAATGGCAAGAAAATTGTCATTGCCCTTGACAATCAGTTGGTGATTAGGTGCATGCAACGGACAGATATTACTTCCAGGTGGGCCATAGAATGTCTTACCAAACTCAATAGGTGCGCTCAGACAAATGAGCGCACACTTATGTGGGTGCGAGGACATTCTGGCATATAACAGAATGAAAAGGCTAATTCTTTAGCAAGAGAAGGATCAGCAGAAGAATTCTGTGGACCAGAACCACGTATCGCCATAGGCGACAACATGATGGCAGGCCTTATTAAGCAATGGACGGACTCGGAACACCGTACAAGGTGGGAAGAAGCTGGTAATTGCAGGCAATCAAAGGCGGCCGTGAAATAGTCAAGTAGTGAGGCAGCAAAAGTCACACGATACAATCGGAAGACTTTAAGCTGGCTTACTGAACTAGTCACAGGACACGGTCCCTACATGTACCATCTCAGGAAGATGACTCTGACCGAGGACGATGCGTGTATGTTATGCCTAGAGGAGCCGGAAACAGCAGCACACATTCTGTGCCAGTGTCCGGCGGTGGCAAGCATAAGATTGACCATTCTGGGACGTCCATTTATTGACGAAGCCGAGATTGGTCAACTGACCTACAAGGACATGCTTGAGGTGACAAAGGGTGCTTATATAAAGAGCATGCTCACTTATGAGTGCTCCAAGCAGTAGCATCCTTGGTCAAATAAGGGACGAAAAGGGACCCACTGTGGTCTGATTCGGCCAATCCCCGTCTTATTATATATATGCATGTATGCGTGTATGTGTATATTTATTTGTTTTTAAATGTTATTTTAACAACAGTTGGCTATATAATACAAAGTGTATATTGTTAATAATATTTATAATATAATTTATATATATTTTAATTTATAATTTAATAATATTTTATATACATTATTTACATGTTATTTGTGGGACAGAAATTGGTACATAATTTCTTGTCCTCACAATATGTCTGACCTTTTTTGTAAAACCTTTCACGTAAATCCTTTAAAGATCTTCTATACTACGCATGAGATGGCACGTGATGCTTGATTAGAAAGTTTAATATCTAACACTCTATTTTTTGTCAATGCTGTAAATTGTTATGTATTTAAACATGAAATGTATTATTTTTTGCTATATACTTTTTTATGTATTTTATTAACATACCTTAGAAAAGAAATTATATGTGATCGACTTCAATACATTAAATTATCCGAATAAAAGTAGTTATCGAAGTCTTGGTTGTTTTGGTTAATTTTTAATTCTCAAAGTAATATTATATAAAAAAATAAAACTCAAATTCCATTTATACATAAAACACAACTAAAAAGAAAATTTTCTTAATATAAAAGATTAATATGTGCATGAGAACAAAATTATTTTCTTTTAGCCCTACGCGTGAAACTTCCAACGAGTTAAGAGTTTTAATAATATGTTTTCCTTTTTTAAATTTTAAGCTTCGTAAGTCGAGATGGCATTGAGTCAATGAAAGATTTTAACGTGGACATACTGATATTAGCCCATTCTCTATCTATTGTCACTTTAAACTCCTTTGCAGTATTAAATTGACGTCCATTGCTAAAAACTTTAGCAGATAGTATTCCCCATAGATCTTCGATGGGGTTCAAGTCAGGACTTTTTGCTGGCCAGTCCAATAACGGTATTTTTCTGGTCTCAAAAAACTCCTTGGTAGAAGATGCAGTGTGAATGGGCGCGTTGTCTTGTTGAAATGTCCAATTATCACCGTAAATATCTCTTGCAAATTCTATCAATTCACCAAGCCAACATATATTGACGTATTAATTTTTGTCGATATGTAAATTGGAGTTTTGCCTTCATAACAAAAGGCAGCCCACACCATTATTGACCCTCCGCCATGAACACGACGGAGACAGGAGCGCCGAGCGTTTGTGTATTGTGCCAGTACTTCTTATAACCATTAGGGCCACCAAGGTTGAATTTTTTTCGTCGCTAAAAATCACGTTTCGCCATTCCTCATCCCAAAACTGGTACTTCTCTGCAAATGCTAAACGCGCGCTTACATGTCGAGGCAAAAGCTCTGGTTCTGGTGCCATAGAGAGGTGTTTTACGTTAGGGTTTTGATGTAATATTTGGCAAATTCTCATTCTTGTAATATTTAGACCTATATGAAGCTTTATTTGTGCACAACTCATTTGATCGACGAGCGCATGGCGTTGAATTTGGCGTTTGCATTGAGCGTCAATTTTGCTTTTTCTGCCACTACGCTGAGTAGTGTCATATTCGACTGGATTTTTTAAGAAATTACTAATTGTATTCCTATGGCGGCTTAGTCTGTTAGCTATTTCTTTTATACCTAGGCCATTTTCACTCAATCCTAATGCTCGGCCCTGCTCAAATTCTGAAAGATTTGTTCCACGCTGCATTTTTGACTAAAAACCAATAATTATTCAATAAAATGTTAGTTTCCTTTTAAATTAAATACTTTTGAATTCAGAGCTATTTCTTACAAGATCGCAACTTTAAATGCGTCGCCAGCAGAGCACAATCAACTAATGCCTTTGTGCATATATAAAAATTTTCTGTTGAACTCAAAAGGTATGCTCACATTTTAAAAGAAACGGTATTCCGAATGAGATGATAATAAGGAATTGTTAATAGTAAATAACAAGAAGCTATAAGAAAAAACTTATAACAAAAAAGTGCACACTTGTTAACAAAATTATTACAACTAAAAATATTTGTGCACACATAATTCATTTACTAAGGTATGATGTTACATATTAATTAGTTTATAAAGTTATATTATTGTTACAGTATTTTTAAGCATCTATGTAGTCCATGTTATAAAATCTTTGTACTCTGATTGATGAAAATAAATAATATATGAACAAAATCTCATTTTTTATTGTTCTATTAAAAAAATCGCAAAATCTAAATTAAAAAAAAACCAGTGAAATGCCATGTATATTTTTTCTAAAACTATACCTATTAAGGCTTGATTAGCCAAGCGTAACATGTTTGGCGTAGCGGGACGTTGACTCGAGGATGAACGAATACCGAAATCGTAATGCAACGATTTTTTGCCGCAGAAAATTATTTAAAGGTACTCGCTTTTTTCTACTAGTATTAACTCGTCAATTAAAGACTGCATATTTTTTTTTTTAAAGTATTCAATTTTACAATTTTTGAAGTTAAACAAAACTTTTTGCTTGTTTCACAGCTGTCGAGTCAAAAGACGTAACGTATCGTAGAAATCTATTTTCTACGCTACGTCCCGCCACGTTACGATTTCGGTATCGACTTGTACACATTTATCATTATGCCGCGTTTCCATGTGATCTTTCAGTATCTTATCTTATCCCATATCACAAAACACATGCTATATAGAGCGAGATGCATATATGTACTTTTTCCTATAAAAATTTGACATTTGCAAAATATGTAAACAAATCATAAATTTATTAATTTCTACAAGTTTACTGATTGCAAGACGTGCTTATTGAAATAACTTCTTGTCTACGCTCCCCAAATTGTTTTATATAATCATTATTGTGCAGACAGCATCAGGTGTTACAGGTAATCCAATTCGTGTGCCACAACTGCAGCAGCATCAGTGAAATACACACGAAAAAAAAAATATAAAAAAATGTTTTAAAAAATAAGTTTTGGTGAGTCTACCAAGTACCAAATTAATGAAAAAAATCACTGATGCTTTCCATAAATGCGATTGGGAACTCTCTGGCCAACTCTAGATTACATACTCCCGAGTCGGGAAATCATTTGCATTAATTGCTTAGCCACGCGATGGTTAGAAAACCAAGAATGTTTATTTATTTTAAATCATACCCCTTGACCTGATTCGATTTTCTTTATTTTCCAATTTGTATTCGTAAGTCTGTACTATTTCAAAACAATTAATATTGGCGCAAATAAAATTGACAGCTTGACAGCACAAAAACCCCAACTATAAAAATTAATGTCATATTAATAGCATGTGATCAACTTTTATAGCAAAAGTTCAACAAGTTGAAATTTTTCGATCTCCTAGCATCACAGGGGATATCACATGCTATAAAAATTAAAAAGGTATGCCTGTTTCACACTCACATTCATCAATGCCATAAAGTAGGGCTCACATGCTATTTCTTTCTTACAAAAAATGTGATACTAGAAGATAATAGAAGATCACATGGAAACGCGGCATTAAACAGATTTCAACGTTAAAGTTTGCAACGTAGCGCTACGCTATCTTACGCTTGGGTAATCAGCCCTTTACAGATACAATAAATTGAGGGTTTACGTTTAATAATTTGGTCGTTACAAAATTGTTTGCTAGAAGTACGTCTTTTTGGAAATTTCGAGTTTCAATATTTTTACGAAATTTATATTTATGCGAGGATGGTTTGTAAAAAAAAAATTAATTGTCACACCCTCTTCTACCGCCCACAAATCAATAAAAATTCTATAACTCAGACGTTTTTGAGCGTATAAGACTAAAATTTGGCAATTAAGTTTGTATACTTACCGTCTGCAACTGTACTAAAAATGGGCGTGGTGGTACTACATTACGCTCATTTTTATGAAATCATACAAATCTAAACGGTTGAACGGACTTAGCTCAAACTTAAAACGTGTATTACTTGGGCCTTAGATTAGGTTATTGCATACTTAGCTTCTGACCGCCATTCACTTGGGAGTGGCCAGAAATGATTCCTTCTCCCTGAATGAATCAAGCAGCTCACAACCTCTGGCTCTTATGGCCAAGTGTTCCCTGGGTAGCCCACGGACATCCGTTCGGAAGCGAGCTAACGTGAGAAGGCTGAACGTACTTAACCGTTAAAGGTCGATAAGACCTGTTAAGGTCCCGCTTCGGACTGGAACCATCGCGCGGAAACCTATCAAATAATTGCGATAAACATGAATGAATAAAATGAATGAAAGAATAAAAAAGTTATGATATACTCTCCAAGGTGTACCTGTCACAGTAAATCCCCCTGCTTCGGCAGCATGCACATCGGATTTGGAGGTGCAAAATTCAAGTTTTGATCAATTTATAGCTGAAACCTTGAGACCCTATGCTCCGCCTAGGAGCTCGAGGAATCGATGATGATGATGAGTTTTAGCCACGCCCCCTTTAACCGCCCATAAATCAATAAAAATTCAGTAATTTATCATAAATCCACTGCGCTGTTATTTTGGCCACTGTGTGCTGTAATTTTTAAGCCAACAGCAAGCCGTTGCACTGATCACTTACCTGGACTTCATATGGCTGCTGGGATGGGTGATGCTGAGGGTTGCGTTGCTATGGTAGTATCCAAAAGGCAAAAGAATATTTTTAGAGCGGAAGTTGGCCAATTTGCCACGTTGCCAAATTTTGTTTGATATTTACATTCGTCAACTTGAAAATAATTAGAAAGGCGTTCATGTGCCTTCGGACAAATGTATGATGCATGGTACAATACGTAAGGTAGTTGCACGCCAGTTACTGAATAGGGATATTCACATAATTCTTACCCCATGTGACCCTTTCAGTCCTTGCAATGTTCAACTAGAACTATTCACCACTGACGCACTCGAAGTGCGACCGCCGCAAAGGACCTGTGACAGCTGTCCGACGTAAAAAAAACTGTCAGATTTGAGTTAAGGGAAATGTGAGAAATAAGTTGAAAAGAAATGTCAGAAGTTTAATGAAGTGAAATGTCATATTTAATTAAGAGAGAAACGTCAAATTAAGATGAAAAGAGAAATGTCAGATTTTATTGAAAGTAACTAGTCAGCGTTGGAAAACAAGAAGTGTCATAATTTAATAAAAAAGACAGGTTAAAATTAAATTAAAGAACCCTTTCAGATTTGAATCAAGGGAAATGTGTGAAGAAAAATGAAAAGAAAAAAAAATGTTAGAAATAAAATTACTGAACTGGCATGTTGGTAAGACGAGAAGTGAAGAATATTGATGGAAGAAAATGTCAGATTTGAATGCACGAAAATGTCAGAATTAAATGAAGTGAAAATGGTCAGAGTTAAGAAAACTTAAAAGTGTCAGATTTAATTTAAAGAGAACTGTCCGATATAGACGACAGAAAATGTCAAATTTTAATAATATGAAATGTCAGATGTCACATTAAGCAACTCGGTCATCTGTCAAAGTCAAAGTTTCAGCTGTCAAGAACCGTGTTGACTGTCCAAGTCAAAGTGTCAGCTGTCACAGTCATCTGTCAAAGTCATCTGCCAGCTGTCAAAGTCCACGTGTCAGCTGTCAAAGTCATCTGTCAGCCGTCACCCCTCGAACGAGTCAGCCGTGAGATGAGCAGTATGTCACTCCTGTATGCATATGACACGCTATGGCGAAGTCTGGCCTCCATGTTCAAATGTGGATTCAACTTCCCAGTCAAAGCCACCTTGAAACATGGAAGCAAGAATTCACCACTTTTATGCAGTTACAAGGTCCACAGGGGTGCACTCACTGTGCGCCCTCGAAATATGTCAGTCAGGGGTGCTGCTTCAGTTGCCGGCATCACCGTTCACCATTTGCCATTCGCAAAGTTGTAAGATCGTTTTCGTGTTGTGTTTTTTTTTAATTCTGTGATCCAATTTTCCCCTCCGCTACAAATTGGGGTCCAACGTGGGGCACGATAACACATATTGGTTATAGATTCCCCATGTTTCTCGATTGTGTTCGGTATCGCGTCGGGATTCACACCAACCTAAATTTTTTTGTAGCAGTTTTCATGGCAATTGCATTGTTTTTTTTTTTTTTTTGAGTAAAATCTTTAGGTTTTGCTTAACTGGAATAATTGTTTTGAGTCACACCCTTAAAATGAAACCAGGAAACTGCCAGGAAAACCGTGATAGAGTTACCTTTCACATTTGCCGTTATTCTTTTTTTTCTCACTAATATTTTAAATAACCTTTGTTTGTAACTCTTGCTGGAAGTGTTCGTGTTGCGGAGGGTAGTGTCGGGTGTCGTTTGGAATGCGGTGAAGTTGCATTCAATGGCGTTTGTCGACCGCTTCACTCGGGACTATTTCTCCACAACTCGAAACTTTCATTAAGCCCATTTAAAGCAAATTTTTGTAAATTTTTATATTTCAATAAGGAACTCCTGACTCAGAAAACCAACAGCCAAAATTTTTTTTTTTACAGCTACATTCTCACCTAAGACCAAATAAATATTTTATGCTTATATTCAAACTTTTTTTTTTCTCCTATCAACTGCCCGTCATCGCTTCGCAAAACGTAACAGTTTGAGTAGTGACCTAATACCAATTTTTTTTACTATATCTGTTTTTTTTTTATTTTTGTAATACAGCTACAATACCGTTGCATCATAGCGCTGAGGATATACCTGTTTAGGTAGAGCATTTGGTCACAGTATTTCACGAAGACTACAGACATGGTGTCAACATCCTATAAACACATATTCCACAGAGCCTGTATTTCCCAGTGCATCCTAAAGAGCCACAGTTGTCCGTTATACCGTAAGCTATGTAGCGAGAAAAAACTCAAGGCATATCAGCCAGCTCTAGTAGTTGCAGTTTCTCATTACCTGCACCAGATAAATTGAATTCGAATCAGGACGCGGTAAAGAAAGGACGTCCGGCCACTAGATTCCAAAGAAACTTAAGTTTCAGTCAGGCTCAAAATTCAGATGTGAATATTTCGGCAATTCAGCCCATTGTAAATGAGTCGGTAGAGCGGTTCTCAGATAAAACTGCAAGTGCGCATTATTAAGTTCCATCTGATACTTTTCAGTCCATCGCGGCACCGCACTCATATTCGGATGAAGTTTTGCAGCTTTTGATTATTGAAGCAGTCTGAACCGAACTCTCAAAATTGATTACAAACCTGTTTCTTGTTTCGTCGCGGAGTCTCCAACAGGCTGATGCATCAATGCCTTCTGCTAGCAACAATTTGTGTTGCCAGATAGTGTAGACAGCATCATTTCCGATTGAAAGATTATCTCCAGTGGTAAAACGGACGCGCTGACAATTGATAAATTTCCAATTTCTCCGATGCCGGTCTTCGAAGCCAATTTCCGGACCACAGAACCGATCTCGACATCATGGACTTAATGCGCAGCCAAAAGCAAAAAATGGACGAGTATTATGAGTTTTACAGCTTATAGACAAACTGCAAAGGCCTCTTGATTCTCAGGCGCTGTTGGAGACTTTGCGACAAAACTTGCGACTGGATGTGCGATGTAGTTTGTTGTTGTTGCTGACATGCGAATCTGGCAACACTAACGTCAAACACAACACTACACTTACAACGAGTGATGCTCTTTTAGATTTCCTCCAGCTCTTCCCTAACTTCTGAGGTGGCATGCCAAACAGAGGCGATCCCAGACGTACCGAAAGTTTAAATTCTGATTTTAAACGCAAACAAATGGCTTCTAGTGCACCACAAAGGACGTTCAAGATTTTGCGCGTGAGATGGCAAGAATATAATGCTTAAGAATAACTTTAAGTTAAGCATACTTAAGGCATAGTAGCCTGTGTTTTTCTGGTTTTATTAAGAGCGGCCTTGTGGCCTTGTATTGTGGCGTGACTCACCTAAAAGTCAAACACCCAAAATAACATATTTCAAAAAGGGCTGATATATATTACAATATTGTTTGTCCTTACGCACCGGTCGCATTAGCCGGCAGTCACCAAACCACTCAAATTTTTGATTGTTCCATTTTTGTCTCAAGACTTTTATTTGGAAGTTGATTTTAGCTTAGCTGGAGATCTCTTTTTGGCTTTTGGCTTAGCGGCGTGTGCGAAGTAGATTCGACTAAATATGTTTCGAATGCTCGTCAACAAGTGAGACTTAATGCAACAATTTTAAATTTTCCGTCTTTTTCTGAACAAGAATTAGGCCGCACCAGTTTGATTAGTCACGTCATTGACGTAGGAAATGCTAAGCCAGTCAAACAGCGACATTTCTCTGTTTCTCCTGGTGTCGAAAATTTTCTTTCGCTGAAGTAGATCGCATGCTGGCAATCGGGGTTATGGAGGTGTCTCAAAGCGCTTGGTCCTCTGCTGTAGCTCTGATCGAGTGAGGTTATGACTCGATGCACGCAAGCTCATTGATGAAATCCTCAGTAGGCTTCCAAAAGCCTATTTAAAAAATTTATTTTGAGCTTAGACTTGAATGACGCTTTCCGGCAGATTCCGTTCGATGTAGCGTCAAGTGATAAGACAGACTTCACAGTGCCTAATCGACCTCTGTACCAGTTCGTTATTATGCCTTTCGGCCTATGTAATGTGTCGCAAACGATGTCCCGCTTGATGGACAAGGTCATTCCCTCTCACTTGAGAACTGAGGTTTTTGTCTACTTAGACGATTTATTGCTAATCACCGAGACGTTTGACGATCATTTCTCTTTACTTCATGAGGTAGCCAATTGCATCAGACATGCTGGTCTAACCATCAAAATTGAAAAGAGCAAATTTTTGCTTAAGCAAATTCATTATCTTGGTCACGTGATTGGGCATGGAACCATAAGTACCGATCCAGGATAAGTGAAGGCAACTCGAGATTATCAATTGCCAAAAACTTCGTCGTTTTTTTGGAGTTTGTGGATGATAGCGACGGTTCGTGCTCAATTACGCTTCCATTTCGACACCGTTGACCAAAATGTTGCACAAAGCGAAAAAATTTGGTTGGACTGATGAGTCGTTAACAGCTTTTGAGGCCCTCAAAAATAGCATTTGCAGTGCACCAGTGCTTCACAGCCCTGAATTTTCTCGTCAGTTTTCCATTCTGTGCGATGCATCTCAGCATGGAGTCGGAGCCGTTTTGGCCCAGCTCGATGATGAGGGTAATGAAGCCCCGATTGCGTATATGTCGCATAACTTTAATCAAGCTCATCGAAACTATACTGTTTCGGAACAAGAATGTCTTACAGCGGTCATGGCCATAAAAAAATTCCGAGCATATGTCGAGCTGCATGAATTCGAAGTGATCACTGATCACGCATCTTTGAAATGCTTGATGGGCCAAACCGATTTTCATGGCTGACTTGCTCGCTGGGCATTGAAACTGTAAGGTTTAAAACTTACCATCGTGCATCGCAAAGGTAGCCAAAATGTTGTTCCTGACTCCCTATCGAGAGTGCATTCGTCTGGCGATGTTGAAATTTTAGAACTCCATGAGAATTCGATATCGATTTTGACAGTTTAAGTTTTTGCTTCAGCACCTTTTACAACTGAGAATTATCTAAAACCCGACATTCAGGCAGTCGATAATTTGATTTACAAGCGTTTTGAATATGCCAGTGGTGATCCCGCTTAAGAAGAACAATCATGGAAACTCTGGGTGCCTGAGGAATTGAGAATGTCTCTAATTGTTGAAGCTCACGATCACCTAAGAGTTCTCATGGTGGAATTCACAAAACGCTTACCCGATTAAAAATATTTATTTTTGCCCACGAATGTCGAAACAAGTTCGTGATTACGTTCTAGCTTGTGAAGTCTGCAAAATGACCAAGGCTCCTAATTTCATACTTCGTCCGCCTATGGGACAACAGCTTACTTCGGTACGAATCTTTCAGAGACTCTACGTGGACTGTTTAGGGCCTTCCCTAGGTCACGCTCAGGGAACGTGGGTCTCGTTATTGTGCTTGACCACCGTTCAAATTTCCAATTTCTAGAACCCATTCGTACCTTTACCACGAAGAAACTTGTTGAATTTCTGGAAAAGCGATTTTTTTTCAATTTTTGGCCTTCCAGAAATTATAACAACGGACAATGGTATTCAATTTAAATCGAACAAATGAAAAGATTTGTTAAAAACTTATGGTGCAATGTAAGATTTATTCTCCTCGGGCCACCACAGGAGAACATGTTAATCGTTCAATAATAGCCGCTGTACGCGCATATATCTATCCTGACCAAAAGGATTGGGATGAATCCTTGTTTGCAAATAGCGCAGTTCTCCGCAGCTCAGTTCACTCTGCATCTGGGTTTTCGCCGTATTTTGTTATTTTCATACAAAATATGATTTGTCACGCAAAAATTATGAACTTCTGCGTAAGTTGATATTATCAAAAGATCCAAAGGCGGAAACTAAGCCTGAAGAGGGAACTGAGCTGATTCGAGAGCAAGTGCGAGAGAACATGAGAGAATATGAGAGGAATGAGAAGCTGTATAATATGCGTTCATGACAAGTGAGTATTGAGGTCGGTCAAGTCGTGTATCGAAGAAGTTTTGCCCTAAGCAAAGCCTCTGAGCATTTTAATGCTAATCTGACAAACGTGTTTGAAAAGCTAAGGTGATTAAGACAATGGGTTCAGCTTGCTGTGAGCTGGCTGATATGGCTAATAAACGAAACGAAAATGGCCATTTCAGCCCTTGAAAGGACTTGCCCTAGCTTCTTATGATCAATTGTGCTGTGTGTGTTGTGAAATGTTTGAACACAAATGATCGGGAACTGGGCCTACATGTTTTATGTTGACTTCGAGCAGCTTATGTTCTCAAGAAGCTTTTCATGGCAATTTTGACTATGTGAGGCTTGCCATTGTCTGCAGAGAGGTGACGGCCAAACAGAAAAATAAATCAATTGGAAAAATTTTCTATGTCAGATGGAGGATTCGAGCCTGGGTTCTCTGGCGTAAGAGTCACACACTCTACCCACAACGCCACGGCCGCCACACAGAAGATCATCATCAATTTCAAAAAGGATGTCGCAGACAGGAAGAAGACCGCAGCATACTTTCATGAGGAAATTCAAAATCTTGATAGAGCCTGGAATCGATTTGAAAGAGAGGAGACATTTTTACAGTCTTTACAAAAGGTACCACTAAAGCACGAGTACTTTTCATCAGGGCAATACGACAATTTTAAAGCAATATCAACTGAATACATCAATATTTTTCAAATCCAAGACAACAGCTTGGATCAGTGGTAAGTACTACTTCTCCATCATTTGCAGATAGCAACACGCAGACCTTGGCAACCGGCGGAAGATTTACTGGCGGGCAAAAAAAAAGCCAGAATTTATTCAGCAGTCAGCATAGCATGCAGCTTGCGCATCCGACTTGTGCTTATGACATCATTGCATCGTCTCTAAAATGGAATTGTAGAAACGGTAGAACAATCGCAAGAATTTTACGAAGGTAACATAGCAGGCTTAAGGAAATTATGGAGTGAAATCGAGACATTGAACTACGGAATATGGGAACTTAGCTCATCTCCAGAAGAGCCAGGCTATAACGGTACTTATTAGGACACAGAAGTGCTTGTATATAATCAAATAATGAGTTTGTCAACAAAATGCAGAGGGCAAACTCCCTCAGCAATTAACGTTCAGTAATCTTGCAGGCTGCCAAGGATATCCATTCTTAAATTCAATGGTGATTACCTCAAATAGCAACAATTTTATGACATTTTTTCAGAAATGGTACATAACAATTCAATACCCGCAATACAAAAAATGTGGTATTTGAAGTCAAACTTAACTGGTGAAGCCAAAAGAGTCATCAGGCATCTAACACTGAGCCAAGACAATTAGGGCATAGCCTGGAAGGAACTGCAGGACCAATACCAAAACAGAAGGGTATTGGCGTCAACATTGCTACTACGAATAATAAGGCATCCAATCCTAGCAGCAGATAACGCGTCAACATCAGCATTAAAAAATCTGAATACTACAATACATGAGAGTATTTTAGCCTAAAAAAATCAAGGCATAGACACGTCATCAAGGGATCCAATGCTCTTGTGCATACTCGTAAAGTAGTTGGATAGACAAGGACACATGTTGTATAAGCAATCATTAAAAAATCCCAAGGAAATTCAAACCATTAAAGAATTGCTGTTGTTGCTCCAACATCGTCCATAGCAGCGGCTTCTTCTAAAAATGGATGCAGCTAGAGTTCCATCGAAGATCATATAATATATTATTGTGATAAATTCCTGAAACTATCTGAATCAATTGCTTCAAACATGATCACAGCTCAAAAACGTTCAAAGCAAAATCATGCAGCAAGTGTAGTAAAAGACACAATTCATTGTTACACTTGAGTCCCACAAGCCAGGTTCCAAATGAGAAAAGGTATCCAGAAAATTCTAAACAAAATTCCAGCAGAGAAGTAACTGCATCCAATGCATCAGAAACATTAGTCGCAGTCGAAGTGATGTCTCACAGGACCTATGTACTGTTAGCAACAGCTAAAATCAAAATTATAGTAATCAACGGACAGTCTGGTGAATTCAGAGCACTACGCTTCTCAGATTAATATAGTGACCGAACGACTCACCAGAAGACTGAACATTGCATTGGGGACAGAAAAAGAACACAACACAACGTATTAATTTCGAACATCAATCAAGAACAACCAAATTTTCAACAAGGGTAAAAGCATTCGTTTTGCCAAACATTGTGCCAGCTCAACCATTAGATGTCTCTTCATGGTCCATTCCAGGAAATATTCAGCTAGCCGATCCAGCATTTTACGATCCAAGAAAATTTATGTACTACTGAGAGCAGAATTCTATGTTATTTTAATGTACACTGGTCGAATCGACCTTTCTCCAGAGTTACCTATCATACAGAGCACATTGGACAGAACAGGGTTGGATTATCAGTGGCAAAATTAATAATGATTCAGCGTCCAATGCAACCACTTGATCGATGGAACCAATACCAACCTAACGCTTGCAGACAAGCACTGTGAGACCCATTTTAAGCAAAACACAATTAGAAACATCGAAGGTAGATTCGTCGTGAAACTACCACTATCCGATCACCCAAGCATCTAAGGCGATTCAAGGAATATCGCATTCAAGAGATTTTTGGCATTAGAGAGACATATGGAAAAAACTACGTCGTTAAAAACACAATACGTTGAATTTATAAAGCAATACATAGAACTAGGACACATGAGTGAAATCAGTCGTAATGATATTCAATATCCGCATTGCTTTAATCCTCATCACTGCGTCTTAAAACCATCAATCACAACTACACAATTGAGAGCTGTCAGGATTATCGCTCAATGACATCATGTACACTGGTCCAACTGTACAAAGCGACTTATTCTCAATACTATTGAGGTTTCGACTACCAAGATTTGTCTTCATCACAGACATCGAGAAGATGTATAGACAAATGTAAATTGATCAAACCGATCGCAATCTACAACTAATTATGTGGAGGGAAACCTAAACCAATCCTCTAAAGCACAATCAGCTCAACACCGTAGCTTACGGAACATCCTCAGCTCCATACTTAGCTACCAAGTGCTTACAACAGTTAGCAGAGAGAAACATCAAAAGATTTCCACTAGGTGCCCAAAAGTTACGCCACAGTTTTTATGTTGATGACGATGTGAGTGGATCAGACAGTTTAATGACAGCCATGGAAACCCAAGAACAGCTAACAACACTTCTTCAAGAGGCAGGACTTAATCTTCGGAAATGGTGGGCAAACCATCCCAAGTTATTGCAAGGAATACCTCCACAGGATCAAAAAGTTAATCTTGACTTTGAGAATGCTTCAACCAAGGCCTTAGGATTAGCCTGGATTCCTAAAGCTGACCAATTTTGCGTAACAATGAATCTAGAAAATAATTCAAGCATAACAAAACGCACAATAATCTCAGATACAGGAAGAATATTTGATCCATTAGGTCTCACAGGTCCAGTTGTCATCACTGCGAAAATATTTATTCAACAATTGTGGCAGCTTTAGTTATCATGGGACGATTCCTTACCATTAGAATTAGACGCAACTTGGTCAGCATTTCGACATGAGTTAAGGGCTTTAAGCAACACATGTGTCCCTAGGCTTTTTTCAATGGTCAGAAGCCAAGTACCTGTAACGGCACACAAACCAGTGGATTCTTGCTTCCATGTTTGAAGGTGACTTTGACTGGGAAGTTGAATTCACATTTAGACATGGGGGCCAGAGTTCGCCATACAAGTGTCGTTTGCAAACATGAATGACATACTGAGCATACAGGGGGTGTATGCACACATGCACATATGCACATGACACGTTCGAGGTGTGACAGCTGACAGATGACTTTGCCAGCTGACACTTTGACTCTGACAGCTGACATTTTGAACCGTTACTATCAACATTGTTATTGTGACTGCTGACTAATTACGTTGACACTTGACAGATATCATTGACAGTTGACACTGAGAATTTTCCTGTCAACACTTTCAAACTGACAGTTAACCTACATGCGTAACTGGATATCAGACAGTTTTTTATTCCCATTTGACATTTTTGTGTCATTTATGTCGGACAGTTTTTCGTTTTCATACCTATTCAGACTTTAAATTCTGAGATGACATTTGTTCCCCAAAATTCTGACTTTTCTCTCTTTTTAAATTTGACTTTTTATTTATATTTAACTCTGACAGTTTATTTTTTTTTTAAATTGGACAGTTTCTTTAATTGTAACTTCGACAGATGACAGTGACGGCGGACATTTATTTTTTGACAGAAACAATTTTCCTTTGACAGTTGACACCTTTGACTTTGACGTAGGACCAACTGGTTAACTATGCCATCTGACATTTATTCTCTCGTTCAAATTTCTTTTGAATTTAATTCATTATTTTCTCTTATTTAACTCTGACATTTTGTTTTTTTTAAATTGGAAAGTTTTCGTTAGTTCTCCCTATGACAGCTGTCAATAGTCTTTGCCAGCTGTCGCACTTCGATGGCGTCCGGGATGATTAAGTATATTTGGACGTTGCAGGGATTGAAATGGTCACATGGGTAAGAACCAGGTGATTATCCCTAACAAGGTATATTTAACAAGGTAGTGTCGTCTCGGAGCAGTGGGTACCGCAGCTGTTAAACACATAGTATATCTTCATTTGCAAATTTTGTTACTTGTTTTGCTTCAATACGTAAAAACCTGGTTTTGACAGGTGCGATACCCAGCACAAGAGAGAATTTTAACTAATAACACTACCTTGTCTTATTCTACCATGATCCCTAATGTCTAAAATAGCTTGAAACTACCGTGGGTATTGCACCCTACGTCAAACAATTATCCAAAGACAATAACATGGTTTTTTTGAACGCACTACTACACGGAAGACACACCAGCCCTATTATCCAAGGTAGCAACACGAACTTGTCAATCATATCCATAAATTCAAACGCATGCTGTAAAGAATAGGTCGGTTATTATCTGAAAGCAGAATGTCCTGAATCAGAAAAACAAAAGTTCAATCGTCATTCTTTAAATCTATCCGTTGAAATATCTTCCAATGCTTCGGAGACAGGTGACTATGCACAATCTGTAAATGTCTTACAACAATGCATTCGTGATGGTATGAAGAAACCTTTGAACGAAGTGTTTTCCACTCCTTCCATATTAGATGAAAAGGATCTAATCGCAGTGATGAGAAGTGGTGTTAACAATTTAGCTTAGTTACGTGTTTCAGATGAAAAAAGCAAAGTTTTAGGCGAGGACACTCCGTGCAACTTTTCAGTTGTATCTGCACTCTCCAATTTGCCTGTAGGATCAAGTTTTAAAGATAGCAAGCAACTTATCAATTAATACAACCTTTATGTGTATATAACGAAGCATTATCGGCAAATTGAGAAAACTTAAACGAACTTAATTTTTCGAGAGAAACGAAAAACGCAGTCAAACAATTTAAATTGTTCTCTAAACATTTCTGTAATGATTAGTAATCTGTTTGTCCGAACATTTTTAATATATTTTATATATATGATCACGGACTTTCCATATTTCATGCTTACGTTTTCTTGATTTAAATGGCTCGATATATTTTTATATCGATATATATTTGTATTAAAATTTTAATAATACATGTTGTAGTTTCAAGCAATAATTTTGCTGAATGCTGCTTCGTATATCTGTTTTCTTCAATTGTGGTTTTGGAAGCTTTTTCTAATACAAGTTATGATATTGCTTCATTACTCTAAGTGATACTTAATTCAATGGTTTTTTTTTTACCTAACATAAAAATCTGAATGGATTATTTAGATATTTTATTAACATTAAATTTCATGACACAGAAAAAGCAACAGCATAATTCCTAATATATAAAAAAAAATAAAAATACATAGTATCCATTATACAAATAAACATTTTTATTAAAATTAAACATAAAATAAACATGTTTATAAAAAAAATGATAAAATAAATAGTTGTTAGAAACATAAACATAAAATAAACATGTTTATTAAAATGATAAAATAAAGTAAATAGTTTTTAGTAACAATAAAAATACAAATTCGTTATTAAACATAAAATTAAAACTACAAATAATAAAGTAAAAAAAAAATAATAAAAAACTTTTTATTAAAAATAATGAAATTAAAATAAACATAACGAAATAAAAATTTTTACATTACAAATAAAAGTTATAACGAAATAAAAATTTTTACCCTACAAATAAAAGTTATAACGAAATAAAAATTAGTACTGAAATGGTAATTTTATTGAAAAAAAAGAGAAATATAATTATATAAATTTGTTTTTAATTAATTAAAATAAAGAAAGTAGTAAGAAGGAAGAAACAAAAAATGAAATGAAAATTTTTATTTAATTCATTGTTAATTTATACATATAAATGGAACAGTTTTAAATTAAAAATCTTAAAATTCTTAAACATAGCTTAAGCTAAATTTAATTATATCACCCTTTTGCTTATCTTTTCATAATTCTTAGTAAATGTAAATAAAATTGTAAACATGCATAATATGAACAATTAAGGTAGTTCTTATTTGGTCGAGGGAGAGGTAGAGTTTTGCTTTTGGGGAGGACTACAGACTTCGCCTCAGTGTCCTCCATGGTAGGGAGGGATGCGTGGGCTAAGCCATAACATCTGGATTGAGTGTTGGTTGGTGGTTAGGTGCTTAAGGGGCTCCCAACCTTGTTAAATTTTTTATCTTAAATTAAATTTTCTTTCTTTTCAGGTCCGTAAAATGTTATAGTTGTTGTTCAAAATCCACACTCGATATGCTTTTTATGCGCGTACGGCGAAGGTACGCGGGGTTGGCCACCACGTACCCCCCCATCACTCCCGAACTGCTAGCACGTAGGCTAACCAGCACGTGCAGTCGTCGCCAACTTCGGGTCCGCGGGTCACCTGACCAGGGGCGGTGGCGTCGGCCAGGGTAAGCAGGCGCCCTGACTATTTTTTCCTGTGCTGGTGTCACAGGGGCGCATTCACCGTGCGCCCTCAAAATGTACAAGTCAGGGTTGCTGCTGCACTTGCCGGCCTCACCGCTCAGCATTGCCAGACGCGAACAATTAAAATCGTTGTTGTTTTTAAATATTTTCCGGTAACCGTAGTTTCGCTCCGCTACATTCCATTCAAATTTACACATTCTTGGACGCATCTGAAAGGGCTTATGGCGGTGCAATTTATCTTCGGTCAAAACTACCAAATAATAGATTCATCGTTTGACTGTTACGAGCCAAATCACGGATGGCACCTCTCAAACGTCAAACATTGCCTGGCTTAGAGATATGTTATGCAGTGCTTGGGGCAGAATTATTATCAAGGGTAAGGAAGGATCTACAATTAACGGCTCAGATTTCGTATTTTTGGTCAGACTCAAAAATTGTGTTATCCTGGATAAATTCATCATTTGCATCATTGCGAACTTTTGTCGCTAATCTAGTGAGCAAGATCCAAGACCTCACCATTCCAACTCAATGGCGTGTGTAAGCTCAAAGGAAAATCCTCCTGATGTTATTTCACGACGACTCGAGCCTACTAAAGTTATGACGTGCACCTTATGGTTCTATGGGCTACTATTCTTACACGGAAAATCATCACATTGGCCTTAACTATTTGTTAACAAAGATTATTTACTTCTCCACTTTAACTTATTTTCTTTTTTGTCTTATATTCCTTTCTTATAAGCTAAACTAAAATAATCTGGTTATTTAAAAGTAGTTCTGTATTTGAATGTACTTAGAATTCTATGTCTTTTGTTGGTTTTTCATATCTTTATATTGCTTAACATAAATAACAAATGTAACAGTGTTAATAATAAGTGTCTTGTTAAAGTTTTATGTAGAAATAAATCAGGCTTAAAAGTTGTCAAAAAGCAAGAAGTTTAAATAATGTTAAATTGGACTACATAAGGTATGTTTTTGAGGGCTCGTCTGTTGATGTTATATGTGTGTCTGAAACATGGTTTTGTAGTGATGTTATTGATTCTTTTTATAGTATTAAACACTTTACACTTTTTAGAAATGATAGGCAAGATAGAAGGGGCGGTGGAGTAGCCATCTACTGCCGAAGTAGCTTAAATGCAAAACTGATTAAAAAATTTGTTACATCAAATGTTGAATATGTGAATGTGAATATCTGACAATAATACAAAAATCTTTCTGTCTTGTGTTTATAATCCAAGTAAGTTAAATAGCCTAGATTCCTTCTTCTTTGTAGTGTCTAATTTAACAATAGATTTTAATAATTTTATTATATGTGGTGATTTTAATGTAAATATCTTAAGTAATGATATTCTAACCCGATCATTGTTTGATAATATTTCATCTGTCGGTATGTCAGTTGTTAATGATATCATACCTACCCGTATGTCTTCTAGATTATTTTATAGTGTCTGATGTCTCGTCTGTCTTGATGTTTGATCAGATATACTTTGTATCTGATCATGATCTTATATTCTGCACACTTGACATATCTTTATCACATTCTATAACGTCAAACGTGTCTTCGTACTATGACTTTAAGTCCATTGATTTGGCAGCCCTTTTCAGGATGTATCTTTAGTTCCCTGGAATCAGGTTTGGTTCAGTCCAACCTTTGAGGAAAAATTGGCGATTTGCTCAAACTCTGTCAATGCCCTTTTTCATAAACATGTTCCTATTATAACTGTCACCATCAAAAATATAAGTTGCTAATATATGGAGAAAATACCCTACGCCATATAAATGGGAAAATTATAGGTGCTCGAGGAATGCTGCTACTCTGATAACGAGGAATTCAAAAAGGAAATATTATTCTGTTAAACTAAAGGCATCCCTCCCATCTAAAGTTTTGTGGAATAACTTGAAGAAGTTTGGTATGTGCAATAAGGTAGTCTCTGAATGTCATATTGATCCTGATGTTCTCAATGATTTTTTTTCTTTCTAATTCCTCAAATCTTCAAAATGATCAGTATGAATTTTTAAGTCCTCCTGCTGAGCAAACCTTTTAATTTACTGTTAGTGTGTTAGTGTG
The DNA here is from genome assembly GCA_914767935.1 of Coremacera marginata. NCBI lineage: Eukaryota > Metazoa > Arthropoda > Insecta > Diptera > Sciomyzidae > Coremacera > Coremacera marginata. Next base: position 103,785,818 of record OU612044.1, read on the forward strand.
GTTGATGTAGCAAAGCCCATAATGAAGGTTAAATCAAATTCAGTTGGTGAAGATGGAATGCATATAAAATTTATAAAAATTATTATTGGTCAAATTCTAAGCCCCTTATTACACATGTTGTTAACCACTGCCTCACTACTTCCTCATTTCCTGGCTCCTGGAAAGTTTCAACTGTTACGCCTGCGGTAAAAAAAAACGCTGCCTTCGAGCCTAAAGACTTCCGACCCATAAGCATTTTGTCTCTATCTAAAGTCTGTGAAGCTCTTATGGCTGAACAAGTGTCGGTATTCCTAACGACTAATAATCTCCTCTCTCCACTTCAATCTGGATTTCGTGCTGGCCACAGCTGCTTAACAGCTACAGTAAAAGTTCTGGATGATATACGGTGCTCATATGATAAGAGTTTGGTTACGTTACTATGTTTGCTCGATTTCTCCAAAGCGTTTGACTCAGTTAATCACTCACTTCTTTGCCGTTAACTTAAACATTTTTATGGATTTTGTGAAAGTGCTGTTTATTTGGTAAAAATCTACCTAACCAATAGAGCTCAAAGGTAGATGTTAACAATAGATTCTCACAGTATAAGTTAAATTGGCAGCGGGGTCCCCCAAGGATCAGTTCTTGGCCCTCTACTATTTTGTGTTTTCATAAATGACATTCTTAACTGCAAGTACTCCATAATGCATGCATATGCTGACGATGTGCAACTTTACTTATCCGGTAGTACTAACCTCTTGGAAGATTTGGTGTGCAGGATGAATGAAGACTTGCTTAGTATAAGTAAACCAATGAGCTCAGAGAAATGGTCTCCTGTTGAATGCACTAAAGTCTTATGTGTTACCCATTTGCAAATTCTTTCCATTTGTGAAATTCTTTTTGAGGATATTCCTAAACTATTAATAGGTGACAAGGATATTAACATAGTTAGAAGTGTTTGTAACCTTGGTTTCAACATTAATTGTCACTCACATGTACTGACCACATAAACAGAGTCGTTCGTTAAATTTATTATATCTTGCTTAATCTAAGGATGTCGGCAGAGTATACACCTATTGATACAAGGAAAAAACTAATAATTCAACTAGTCCTTCCTGTGATCACATACTCTGAACATGTATATAGCAAGTTGGACTCACGTTCTCGGCTTAAATTAGAAATTGCATTTAATTATGCTACCCGTTACATTTATGGATTGCGCAAATTCGATCACTTGGCTCAATTCAGTATTTGTTTGCTTGGTTGTGATATTATTAGTTACCTAAATGCCAGAAATTGAATTTTTCTGCACAAGCTGATAAAACTAAAAACACCCTCACACTTGTAGGAAAAATTACAATTTAGTCACTCGTAGAAGTCATATGGTTACTTTGCGGAGTTTTTTATTAATGCTATCAGGTTTTGGAATGCGTTACCAACTAACTTAAAATCAATTGTTGGAAATGAACATTTCAAGAATGCCATAATTGAGTACTTCTCACAGAACTCAATATAAATTATCAGTTTATTTGCTCCTATATCTATCTCTCTACTAACTCTTTTCTCTACTTCTTTCTTAATCACGTCCTCTAATTTTTGCAACTAACTCAGTCTTTCAAATCTAATTCTCCATATATTTTATGTATGATAATTTGAACATGCAATATTTTCACATTTAATATTATTGTACACTTAATTTTGAGTTGCAGTGTTAAATTTTAAATTACATTAAATTTTTATTGTTACACCTTTGGCTTTCAATTCTCTATTGTATTTACTTAAGTTAATTAAAATAATTAGTTTTAACATATTTTAAAGTCTATTTTAAATGTTATATTATATCCCACTTATTTCTCAGTTAAAATTTTAAATCTCAAGAAGTTATATAATTCTTTAATACTTAACCTTTGTGCTTGAAAAGAACATAGTTCTTACTGTACTAATTATCAATAAATATCAAATATCAAATTATATATCAACTGATCCGGAACGTAAATCAAAGGTCCAGAGTCTAGCTGCAACCACGTTCACTGGATTAGAAGATATTGTGTACAACATAAATCACAGGAACTCCTTCAAAAAACTACGAAGTGTAGTAGTGTATGTTTTGAGATTCATTCAAAACCTCAAGACTAGTGCGGGAGCATGGACAAGAAAAGTTTCACTTAGCGTCGAGGAATTAAATGCTGCACTGACAGTAATAATAGCAGCTACACAAAATTTCAGCACAAAAATCAAACAAATTAAGGCCCACTATGAAATCGACAGTACCAGTTCACTTAAAGGTGTAGCACCCTTCATTGACGGCAATGGAATTCTTCGAGTTGGGGAACAATTGGCAGAATCAACATTATCATTTAACGCCAAACACCCCATGTTATTACCACATAGCGATCCAATAGCCAAATTGATATTAATAAAGTTACATATTGCTTGTTTTCACTGTGGCCCACAAAACCTATTAGCAGCTTCAAGACAAACATTTTGGATAATCAAGGGAAACATTATGGCACTAGTGTTGTACAGCACTGCTTCCGTTGCACCAAAGCAAAACCAAAACTCTTCGATGAAATGATGGGAAATCTACCTGCATCCAGAGTCCCATCTTCGCGTCCATTTTTGTACACCGGTGTGGACTTTTGTGGTCCATTTTGGGCCCAATATGAGATTCGCGGGAAGAAACCTCATAAGGTTTATATTGCCGTCTACTGTTGCTTTGCTACGAAGGCAGCCCATTGAGGTAGTAACAGACCTTACAACGTAGGCATTTATTGGATCACTCAAGCGATTTGTTTCTCGGCGTGGACAATCTAATACCATATATTGTGGCAACGCCACCAATTTTGTAGGGGCGAGTAATAAACTGGAGGAACTAAAAGATGTAATCCATGCCACTGCTTCAAAAGATAGGATCATAGGGGCATCAATTCAATGGCATTAATTTCAAATCCATTCCTTCATTCCTCCCAGAGCTTCTCATTTTGGAGGCCTGTGGGAGGCCGCAGTAAAGTCAGCTAAACAAATAGAGCGTTGACGAGAATGAAGTTGTAAGCGACAAATAAATCAAAAATGGTTTTTTTGTATACTACCCTTAAAAATGCGCTGGCGTATATATATAGGTAAATTTCTTTAAGACTTATACACAAAAAAAAGAAATCGAAATCAAATGGTTCTAAGTGCGCAATTAAAAAGGATTTTTCAAACCCTGAAAACTTATAATTTATCGCTTATTATTCGTTATTCGCTGTTATTCGCGTCGACGCTTCAATTCATGCTGCGCATCGAATCCACAGTATCTCTAACTCATAAGGAGCATGAAACGCTCGTCATAGAACTAGAAGTCATTCTTAATTCACGACCACTCACTCCATTGTCATCGGACCCAAACGATTTATCAGCATTAACACCCGGAAATTTCTTGATTGGCGAACCCTTGAGTGCACACATCGATAGGAGTACACCACATAATACAGCTGCCTTATTGACTCGGTGCAAATTGGTCACACAACTCAAGTATGAATTTTGGAATCGCTGGCCCCGAGAATACCTTAATCTACTACAACAAAGACATAAGTGGAATAACCAATCAGAAAGTCAATGAAAGGCAGTTGGTCATCATTAAGGAGGACAATGTATCTGTTTTACGATGGCCACTCGGCAGAATCGAAAAGGTTAAAGGCTACAATTCAGGTTAAGCAATTTGGCTCGAATCCAGGATTATACTTTGAAGGCATCGGGACAACGAGAATAATAACATCAGAATGGAAATTGCTAGTCTATTATGACTTAGCTCCCTTTTGGACAGAGCTCAGAACATTTTCATCTGGAATAGTAACACTTCAAAATTTATGTTCAAAAACACATCAACCAACTTCTTGCGACACATTAGCGAAAAACTTTGAGTACACCAGAGACGAAAAAGAAGAGCAGCATTTAACATAGTTTGAAACGTTGCTCGAACGTTATTCGGTGTATTGGACTCTGGCTATGCAGAAGAAATGTCAAAGACAATCAGGTCAAGGCAAATAGAGAAACCATACCTCAATCATCAATTCCACACTAACATAATTAAACAGGATGAAATCAATACAAAGAGTAAAATAACGGACTTACAAGAAAAAATAGATCTTCTAATGAACACGTTACACGACGATTCAACCCAAATCAGACTCATTCAAATTATAACATCATTAACAGAACAGTTCAGTTGATCTCGTCTACTTGTCGGTATCGGTGTTGTTTTTTTTAGTGTGTGTTGTAATAGTAATTATATAGTGGAAAATTTAAAATTTTGTTAAATCGTTTGTATTAAAAACTATTAAGAATTGTATTTATGTGTTTTTAAAAGAAAAAAAAATTAATTTTGTTTAGTGTTCTTTTAGTGATTACATAATTTATGTTATTAATATAGAACAGTTTTTGTTGGACTTCACACAATCTAGTGTTTGTATGCCTAATTTTTTCTATTCCTCTTTGTGCGGTGTTTGTTTATCTGTTGTGCAGTGAGAGTCTCTAGTGTTGTTATTGTGCTTAACACTTTGTGTACGCTGCATTTAACTGTGCCAACCCTGAAAGCACATTTTACATTTAAAAACGCTCACAAAATAATTTAAATTTTTTTCCAATGGATTATTTTTCCATTGATAATATTGCTGCTTGTTCTCTGAACGAGCAATGCAAAAGCCAGAATATTCTGTACCCTATGTTCAGCTGTTCTGGCCCATGTGAGCGAATGTTCCATGCTTCTTGTGCTGGTATTTCTAAATCGTGCCTTGACGATTTAATGTCAGTCCGATCTGGTCTTCGCTGGTATTGTGCTTCGTGCAGGGCCCTTTCCCCGGATGAACTCTATTCTAAAATAAATCTTTTTGGGGAAAGCCTTAACTTATTAAATAATAACTTCAGAGAAATTGTTTCATTTTTTAGCGAGGTTAGTGCCGCACCCACTACCAGCGTTTCTGATGAAATTACTGTTCAGGATAACATTTCGGTTCCTTCGTCCATGACTGCATCTTCCGGAATTTTGTCAGTTTCATCAGAAAAAGACCTTAAAAGCTCTAAAAGAGAGAGGAAAAACAAAAACAAAAATAAGCGTCGGAAGGCGTCCTCCAGACCTTCCAAGGCAGAGCAGCCCTCAGCAATACCATCAGAAAATAATAATACGGTGATTTCTCATACACCATCTTCTATTCCTCCATTGACTAGTAGTCCAAATACGATTTCAACTACGCCTAACAGTCATTTGACTTTAAGAGCAGTTTCGAGGACCAGAAATGTTTTCATTTCACGTCTTCAGCCCGACACATCAATAGAAAATATATTGACGTTTGTCAGGCAATCCAAGTTAGTGAACTCAAATGCATTCTGTTCATGCAAAAAAATTGGTAATAAGCCTTCCCATGCTTCTTTTATTCTAACAGTTGCAGCCGAAGATTTTACAACTGTTCTTAAATCTAATTTGTGGGCCGATAATATTCTTGTTACTGAGTTCAAGCCAAAAAATAAGTCTAAAAGGGTGACTCAAGCCGCCCGCCAGACTCAAAAAAACTAAATAGGCTGTCCCTTTACTATCAAAATGTAAGGGGACTACGTTCTAAGACGCAGAGCTTATTTCTATCAACTCAAAATTGCTCTGAGGATATTATCGCGTTAACAGAAACGTGGCTGAACGGAAGCATTACTGATTTGGAATTGTTTGACAATAGTTTTCAAGTTTTTAGAAAAGACAGATACACTGACAATATTTCTTCTGTCGGTGGTGGTGTCCTTTTGGCTGTGAGGAACTGCTTTGTCAGTTTTATTGTTGACATTCCCTGCTCTTCTAATATTGAACTAATTTGCGTTAAAGTTATACATTGTAACTCTAATGTATATGTTATTAATGCATATTTTCCTCCTAAGAGTAGTGTAGAGGTCTATGCAAGCCTTGCGGAGTGCATAGATTACATAATTGATTTACTTGACGTTAATGACGACATTTTATTATTGGGCGATTTTAATCTACCTGATTTAAAATGGCATTCTTCTGACGATGATACGTACTATTGTGCATCTAATTCGAAGACCCGCCAAGAACATATATTTGTTGATAATATATGTTCAGACTTACAACAAGTGAGTTGTATTTATAATAGTCTTGAAAGACTTCTTAACCTGGTCTTAACTACAGACAGTAACAATGTTGTTGTTAAGAGGGCCTTTCATGCTCTAACTACTGTTGATGAATATCATCCACCATTGAGTATTTGGTACAAATCCGACAGAGCAAATATAGTAAATTCTAATTCAGCAGATAAGCTTTATGAATTCAATTTTAAAAAAGCTGACTTTTTGAAGTTGAATCAGTTGCTTCATGGTAAACTTAATGCAATTTTAGAATATATAAATGGAAATTGCCTTGATGACTCCATACATTTTTTTTATATGGAACTCTTTGCTGTGTTTTCTCAATCCGTACCTTATAGTCTCAAATTTGCGAGGAATTCTACGTACCCTTGGTACACAAAGGATTTAAAGACTCTTCGCAACAACAGGAATAGGGCATGGGAGAAATACATCTGTAGCTTAGGCTCAAACGACCTAGAAACTTACAAACGTTTGTTTCTGGAATTTAAAAATCGCTCAGCTACTATATATCACGAATATTTAGATAATGTTAAGCTGAGAATATTGACAGATCCAAAGAAATTTTGGGGATTCGTAAACACAAAGAAGAAATCTGATGGATTTCCTTCTTCATTTAGAACTCCTGAGGGATTTACTGACAATCCCGTCAAAATTAGTGGCCTATTCGCCAATCTTTTTAAAGAATCATTCTGTTCAGATTCTTTTAATCCTGATGGAGAGTACTTCGAATATATGAATTCCGAACCCAGAGTATCTTTGGAACATATATCCTTCACTCCAGAGGATATTTTAATGTATATTAGATCGATCGATGAGGACTTTGGTGCTGGACCTGACGGTGTTCCTGCCGCAGTGTTAACACAATGCGGTTCCGTTTTGAGTCAACCACTTTCTTTATTATTCAATAAATCTATTAACGAAAGTTATTTTCCACTTTTTTGGAAAAAATCATTTATAAGTCCTATTTTTAAAAAGGGTTGCAGGAACGATGTTAGTAACTATAGGCCTATCGCTAAGCTCTCATCGATTCCAAAACTTTTTGAGCGGATGGTGTATGATCGGGTGAAAATTCACTGTGGGGAAGTCATAACAACTCGTCAGCATGGTTTTGTGAATGGCAGATCCACTGTGTCTAATCTTCTCGATTTTACAACATTCTGCTTAAATTCTATTGATTCTGGTAACCAAGTCGATTGTGTTTACACTGCCTTTAGTAAGGCATTTGATAAGCTACCACACAATCTAATCTTATTTAAACTTGAGTTAATGGGATTTCCACAATATTTTGTGAACTGGATTAAATCGTATTTGGTGGAGCGATCTTATCAAATACGTTTCCGAGGCGCATTGTCTTCTGAATTTATTGCTGGATCAGGTGTTCCTCAGGGTAGTCACCTTGGTCATCTTCTGTTTATTTTAGCTATAAATGATGTAACTCACGTCATTGAACACTCTCATCTGCTTATTTATGCCGATGATATGAAAATATACAGAACGATTAATTCTAGAGATAATTCAGATCTACTCCAGTCTGATCTAAAATCCTTTGAAGTTTGGTGTTCTAAAAAAAATATCTTTTTAAATCCAGATAAATGCCAAACTATGACCTTTTCGCGAAAAACGAATAATTTTATTTTTGATTATAAGATTAAAGATACTGCCTTGAGTCGTGTAGACACCGTCAAAGACCTAGGTATATGCATGGATTCTAAGCTGTCGTTTAACATTCATATTGATAATATGTGTACAAAAGCATCTTCAATGCTTGGTTTACAACTACAACGTTGTATTATGCAATCGTGCGTCCTCACTTAGAGTATGCAAGTCAAGTTTGGTCCCCAAGTTACTATGTGAATGTTGATCGAATAGAAAGAATCCAAAAACGTTTTGTTCAGTTTGCTCTAAGGGGCTGAAGTGGAACTGACATATTAGACCTTCCTCCTTATGAGGATCGTTTAAAACTATTAAAAATGAAGTCTTTAGGTGATCGAAGGAAATCGGCAGATATCGTATATTTACACCAGCTCATTACAGGTGTATTCGATTCTCCAGAACTTCTTTCTCACATAAATTTTAACACTAACCGTAGAAGCAGTAGAAACGCTAACAACTTAATTTATTTGCCATTTAGTAGAACAAATTATATGGCTACTGCTCCTTTAAGTCGCATGAGTTCCTTTGTTAACAATTGTAGCGTTTTTGATGTTAATTTGTCAAAAGGTCAACTCAAAAGTAGATTAAAATTAGTTGTGTAATTAGATCTATATATACGCATGGTTAGTTGTTACGTCTTGTGTTGTCCCTGAGCCCAACCCATTTATTGGTGGGTAAATTTTTCCCACATTAACTTGTTTGTGGTCACGGGTATCCATAACATTGATTATTTCAATGATTACTGGGTAGTGGCTATAGATGGGTTAATGCTGAGGAAGTGCGATATAGCTGTAGTAGCTAAACTCTATTGTTATTGCATGTTAAGAACAACTCCCGTTAATGGCCGCGAATCTACAACAAATTCATTCAGAAACAATCAATGTTCTAACTGACACACACCACGGGAAAATTAGTCCACAACTACTTACGCCTCAACAACTAAAAATGTAATAAATTTCATTAGTGGTCATTTTCTTTCAGCTCGATCATTGCCTGTTGATTCAGATGATCTAATTTAACTCTACAAAATTATTAAGGCAGAAGGAGCAGTGACCAAAAATGATGTGCTATTTGAAATAAAGCTGCCTCTCATAGATCACCAACATTTCGATTTATTCCACATAACTTCCATTCCAACAAAGGGAAATGGAAGTCTATTTTCAATAGAAACTGAGGTCACTTTAGTAGCAGTCAACTCACATCGAGACCAATTCATTAACTTAAGTTCTGAAGATCTAAACTCATGATTTGCCATGAAAAGAAACCTCTACATATGCGACAACAAGAGATCCAAGTTTAGCTGAGAATCATCTGTTCATGCTTGTGCATTTCATATGTTCAATAATAAAACCACCACACAATGCAGACTAAACCAGTTGCAAGTAACATTTTCTTGGACGCAACTACAGCACAGGAACATGTGGATCTTTATCAATGTCAGACATCGAAATATCAGTGGTGTGCGATAAGCCACGCAATTAACTGTAACAGGTTCAGGCTTATTAACAACGAGCTCAAACTGCTCAATAAAGAGTGATGGCATCATCATTCAGGGCCATCATACGTCTTCCAACGTCATATATACATCATACACCAAGTTCAAGGAGAACCGTAGGACAACAGCATCAGACGAATCAAGGCGAAGGATTAACGCAATAGTTGCTCCATTCGGAACCCAACTAGGAACCATTAACTTCATTACAAACCCAGTTAGCAAATGAAGACTTATCAAGGCTATCTGAGATAGTGTTGCCCAACAGTCGCCATCAACACTCGGTGAGTTATACTGCGCTACTGTTCCTAATTATAATCCTTGCAAGCTTTATATCATGTATACTGAAGCACAGCTGTCAACAGATAAGCAAATGTGCCACCAAAACCGCCTCGAATGCACACCGATGAATCATCTTTTACCGTTCATATTTAACTTAACTAACCGCTCCCGACCTACATCAACATAGAGATGAGCAACCGCTCAACGCGCGGGAGAATGTTCATTGTTTTAGTTATTTTTTATTATTATATGTATTTAAGTTCAACGACTAGCAGTTTGCTTTGCTTGGGCTATTCGTTGCTCTAGGTATTTAATTTTTTTGCGTAAGCAACAAAGTATCATGATCATTTAAGTTCAACAAGTCCCATTTTTTCTTTGTTTATATTGTTTATGGTTTTGGCTATTTTTTATATATTGCTTAATCAGTAAATTATATTGTTTATATTTTAAATATAAACTGTATATCTTTATTCATTCCATACGTTCGGAATGACCTTTTTATTTCTTTATTCATTCTTGATTATCCGGAACATTCTTTTTTATGTTTCTTTATTCATACGGTATATTCCGAACGCGTTCTCTTCGTAACATCAACTGAGGTAGAATAAAAGGACTATTCCTTGTGTTTGAGGCTATGTGCAGTGTTGTTGTTTAATTGAAGGCAAAATGACACAAAATTAAATTGGTAAATTTTTAAAATTTAAAGCTTTTAATTGAATTTATTGCAAAATTGCATATATACAAAAAATATATCATACATATTTGTGTTCATAAAGTTTGCTGGCTACCAATAACACAGATGTGTTTTTTCTTTTCCAATTTTGTTTTTTTATTCATTCTGTTCTGCATAAACAACGGCCTACTCTATTCCTCCCGTTCTTTATCCAGAATGAATAAAGAAATACAGCCAATATTGCCTGTCATCGACAAATGCTCTGGTTTTAATTTGTCCATTAAAATATTATTTCCTCAATTCAACGTCAGCATATTGCCGGCCGCTAAACTGAAGTATGCAATATTCTGACTAATTTCCAACATATGATTATTTACTGTAATTAGAACCAAGTTACTATATGAGTGAAAGTGAGTTACAATTTTAAACTTCACCACTTCAACTTAGTTCATGTGCTTAATTGAAGGCCTTGGTAATTGAGCTATCAGCGTTCCACATTGCAACTCCTTGAAACAGGTGTTCTACTGTTCCAAAGAACTGCCACAAAACATGGCGAGTTCTTGCTTCCATATTTGAAATTGATTTTTACTAAGAAGTTGAAGTCAAGTTTTTAACATGGAAGCCAGAATTCACCACTGCCGGTGTCGTATACGAAGATCAGGGCTGTTCATCTGACAGCTGACACATTCGAAATGTGATAGCTGATACTCTGACTTTGACATCTGTTTGTCTCTGACTTAATTTTTGGCCGACATTTTTTTTTTATTCAAATCTGACATTTTTCTTTAATTCAAATTCGTCAGTTTTTGTTTACTCAAATCTGGCATTTTTCTAATATTCAGACAACTATCATAATTCTTTTCCAGCTGTCACATTTAGAAGCTGCCGGCTGACATATTTCAAGTTGAACATTGTGAGGGCTGTAAGGTTTGAAGTGTGCGTGAACCACTGTGAACCTTACACATTCCCTAAATAAGTTATTAAATAAGTAACTTATGGAACACCCCCCAGATGATATATTTAACATATGTGTTTAGGTACAAACATACATATTTCATTGCATTGCTTTGTTTAAAATAAAAGCAAAGCAATGCAATGTAAAACAATAATAAATGGCAAACAAAGTTATGCTTGCATACATATTGTGTTGATGCTCTTTATGAAAATAAAGCAAAGTCAGCATAGTATGGCCTTGGCATAACAACAAGCCAAGACAAATGCAAACAACAAAAATTAAAGCTCTGCTAATAAATCGTTGACCGACGGATATGCATCGGTCAGCGACTGCATTTTTTCCTGTTAATGCAGTTTTCAATATTTCAATATTTTAAATTAAATTTTATTCTTTTCAAATTTGTTAATTTAGCTATTTTTTATGTATATAATCAATCAATAAATTCAGTTTTATTCTATAACTAAACTCAACAAGTGTTCTCATTTAACATTAAACATTTAAAATTTAGGTAATTGGTATCACGTGCCAAATTGCCAACATAATTTAAACAGCTTTTAGTGTACCACCTAAAGCTCAACAAAACATTTGTACCACAGTTGTACAAACATATTTGGTGACCCCGACATTTCGGCTACATTGTGACCCAAGGAATCCATGGCTACTTTCAACGATATTCTGAAGACCCAACAGGGTACGGGTGCTGAAATCCAGCGACTCATAGTCAACTTTAAAAAGGACTCAGCAAGCAGAAAGACTACAGCTGCATATTTTATTGAGCGGCTTCAGTGTCTTCGCACAGCATGGGACCAGTTCGAGGAGATGGACACAAAGCTCCGTACACTCAATGATAAGCCAATGGATCATGAGTACTTCTCGACTGGTTACTATAACCAAATTACTGATCTTACAAATGACTACATCAAATTATTCGAAGCTGAAATACAAAGGTTAGAAGCATTATCCATACCAGACACAAGGAATCAAAATCCAGCAACAGTCAAGCCTTTGCAACCGGCTAGTCAAAAACAATCAATTTGTAACGGCACACTAAGTGGTGGGTTCTGGCTTTCATGTTTGAAGGTGGCGTTGACTGTGAAGTTGAATCCACATTCGAACATGCAGGTCAGAGTTTGCCATGGCTGTGTCGTCTGCAAACATGAGTGACATACTGCGTATGCCACGGCTGGCGCGTTCGAGGTGTGACAGCTGACCGATGACTTTGACAGCTGACATATTACTTTTACAGTCAACACATTAAGTGACGTTTTACTGTGACAGCTGACATTTTGACTTTAACGTCAACACGTCGCGTGACAGATGACTGTGACAGCTGACAGATTACGTTGAATGTTCTTGTATTTCAAAACGGACGGTATACCATTTTTATTTCTGACATTTTATGTCCGATGAAATCTGACATTTCTTTGACATTGAAATCCGAAATTGGTATTAATTTAACTTTGACGTTTATCTTTTATTCAATTCTGACAGTTCCTTTAATTTAAATTTGACGTGTATTGTACATCTTAATTTGACGGGTCGTCGTATGTCATATGTGACAAATTACGGTCATTTAAATTCTGACATTTTTATTTTTGTTTAACTCGTACTATTTTTTTTTACTTCATTTAATTCTGACAATTCATTCACTTTACCCCTCATATTTTGGTTCTATTCCAATCTGACATTTTTCAATTATTCACTCGACATTTTTTATTAGACAGTTTTATTTAAGTCAAATCCGGCATTGGATTTAATTTAAATCTGACGTGTTATTCTGACAGTTTGATTGTACTTAACTATGACATATTTTTTTTTTGTTGTTGACAGTTTTTATTTAAATCAGACAGCAGTCGCAGGTCTTGTGCAGCTGTCGCACTTCGAACGCGTGAGCCTTGTTATCCATACGCAAGTGTGTCACACATGTAAAGTTCGAAGAGCACTCCTCAGTTAAATGTTATAAAGTTTAAGCACACCCTCAGCTAAGGTTTTCAAGTTTTGGAACGCTCCCTGGCGACATATTGGACAATGTCAAATAATAGAGGCGAATGGCGAAACTTCCGCCAAGAAAAAAAAATCGTTCCATTCCTGGAGCACGCACAGCCACGAACACCACTTTGACCGTGACCGGACAGCAATTTTTTGTTTTATTTTTTTTTTCGCACCGCTTCCATGCACAGCAGTCAACGAATCTCATCCCATCAACCGTGCCAGCACGACCGCCAACTCTGCAACGCATCAAGGAGCAGCCAATTGCAGCCGAAGTGGCTACTCCCAGCACTTGGAGCAGCCGCACGTAAGTGCTACCACCAGCACAAGCGCCTGCACTTAAGCGCCAAGCAAGCGCCCATCATTTCAGCAACAGTGCAGCTGCACTTGCAAGCAAACAGCAGTCCGTTGAGCACAGCAGCAAAGCAGAAGCGCCCAGAACCACAATAGCGCTGGCGTCAACACCCTAAGCGACCAGTGCTCAAACAGGATGCTATACAACAAACAGCACAACAGCAAGTTCAGCAACTAGCTCAACAGCAAAGCCATCAACAGCAGCTACACAGCAATAACAACAGCTACATCAACAACAACAGGTCCAACGAAAACCGCGGCTAACTACAGCAGCGCCAGGACAACAGGTTTATTTTTTTTTGTTTCATTTTAAACAAGGTTAATTTTGGATAAGTTAAAAAAAAATTAGGTTTCTTAGTTTCTATTAATATGCCCACCATGTATCCACCCACACCACCACCATCGGCGCCCTGGATACATCCTTGGTATACGGGCAACACTTTCTAAATATTACAAGTAAAAACTCAAAGTTTTTAGAATTAAATCGCGCGCTGTTTATTGCATAACAAGTGAGATGGATCGTTTTTAAATAAAATACCCTAAACCCAGCAGAATTCACTCAGAAGAAGATGCAAAACAGCAGTTCCATTAGATTGGTAGTAAATAAAAAGTTAATGTTAATTTTAATTTAAAAAGAAAAAAAAATTGTGCAGAGCGTTCGGAAAAAGTTTTGTAACCAAAAGTTTAATTGGATTTTCTTCAAATCTTGGAAGCACTATTTTCTTCAAATCTTGAAATAAATAATCAAAATGTAAACATTAAGATTTTTGTAAAATTGCAGAAAAAACATTTGCTTTGAGCACCGCTACGGGCGGTGTCACTTCACTTTAATTGAGTTATTATATTTACAGTCAATGCGCAAAAAAATCAATACTTTAAATAATCGTTAAAAAAAAAAAAAAAAAAAAAAGTTTTTACAACTTATCATTGTTCATAAATCATAAATGTATTCTGCTTGGTTTTAATGGTTTTTTTTTTTTTTTTTTTTTTGTAGCCTCATTGTTTCCTCCCCTTCACTTGAAAAAGCACATTTGAATGTACTTAAAGAACTGAATGTAATTTAATTATTTTTAAGCAATAATTTTTAGTTGTAAGTAGGTTCCTGGCTGCTTTCACACACACTCCCTTTTATTATAATATATTATTGTTCAATTATATAATGTGTTTTTTAGTTAGTATAGATTTGCCAAAATATTATAACTAATTGAAATACAAAAAAAATATTAAAAGAAGCTCTGCAGCGTTTAAGCAATATTGATAATAAAATGAAAACTTAAGAACAAAACATAATATAATAAAAACTTAACAACGAATAATAATAAGACCAATAAACAAAGGAAAAATTAAAATTAGTTTTAAAATATAAGTAAAAACATACTAATATTAATAAAAATTATATATAATATAATAACCTAAAAAATTAAAATTTTATTAAAATACAATAAAATTACATAAAAATTTTATAAACATAAAATAAAATTAAATAAAATTTTTGTTAACATAAAAAATAAACATAAAAAAAAAAACAAAGGTTGTTATTAAAAATAAAAATAAAAATTAAAATTAAACAAGAATTTTCTTTATATAAAATAATAAATATAACCATACATTATAAATAACATAAATAAACATAAGAGAATAAAATAATAATAAATAATAAGAATAATAAAATAAGAATAATTAATTAGTTTAAAAATAAAATTTTTTTTTGTTCCTGCTGAATAAAACTAAGTTTTTCTTAGATGAAAAAAAAAAAAAAAAAGTAAATGAAATTCTTTTAAATTTGAACATAACAAAAATTTAAACATAACAAAAAAATAACATTTGATTTAAAAATAAATAAAAAAAAAGAAAATGTAATTTAGTTCTTAAGATTGTAAAACTTAGACATTAAATTGTATATTAAAATGAAACACTAAGTTCTTCTTATTTGGTAAGGGGAGAATGTTTGCGTTAGGGGAGGACTAAATACTTCGCCCCGGGGTCCTCCATGGTAGGGAGGGATGTGTGAGCTGAGACTGAACATCTGGCTCGAGTGTTGGTTGGGGAATGGATGAGCCAGGGGCTCCCAACCTTTTCCATTTTTTTTATTTTTAACAAATTTTTTTTATTTCCAGGTCCGGTAAATTTTGTTGTTGTTTCGAATCTCGACGCGATTTTTTTTATTACATGCACGTGATTTATTTGTACGGCGAAGGTACGCGGGGTTGGCCACCACGAACCCCCCCATCACTCCCGAACTGCTAGCACATAGGCTCACCAGCACGTGCAGTTGTGGCCAACTTCGTGTCCGCGGGTCACCTGACCAGGAGCGGTGGCGTCGGCTGAGGTAAGCAGGTGCCCTGACTAACTTTATTTGCGAAAGCCACAGGGGCGCATTCACCGTGCGCCCTCAAAACAAGTAAAAAGTCAGGGCTGCTGCTTCCCTGGTCGGCCTCACCGCTCAGCATTGCCAGACGCGTTTATTTTCGTTTTCTTTTTTTTTGTAATTCGGTCGTGGCTCAATTTCGCGCCACTACAAATTGGCTCCCAACGTGGGGCCTTTTTGTTTCAGGGTGGTAACAATTGTGCGTGACCCAAATTCGCTCCGCTACAAATTGGCGCCCAACGTGAGGCCTTTTTGTTTCAGGGGTGTAAGATTTTTACGTGACCCAATTTCGTTCAGCTACAAATTGGCGCCCAACGTGTGGCCCGAAATTAATTCGGTTCCCATCTCTACTTTTTTTTTATGTTCGGTATCGCGTCGTGGATTTAAACCAATAAATGTAAAATTTTTTTTCTAGCAGTTTTTATGGCATTCGTGTTGTTTTTTGTTTTCTCGAATAAAATCATCGGGTTTTATTCAATCGGAATATCCGGCATGAGGCTCAACCTTATACTGGATCCGTTGGTAAATCGTCTGAACCGATTTATTCCTCTATGTGGCCATGAAATCTGCGATCGCGTTTAACTTTCATACTTGTTTTTTTTTTAACTCCTATCATTTTTAAATTTTTTTTTGTTTGTGAATTCTTGCTGAGAGTTTTCGTGTTGCGGGGGGTAGTGTCGAGTGTCGCATGGAATGCGATGTAGTCGCGTTCAATCGCACTGGTCGACCGCGGCACTTGGGACTATTTCGCGTGGCATGGAACTTTCAGTGGGCCCATTTAACGTAGTTTTGGTAAATTTTTTTTTTAAAGGAACCCCTGACTCAGTCAGCCAGCAACCAACATTCAAATTTTTTTTTGGATAGCAACATTCTCTCCAAAGACCAAATAATTTTCATTTTTATACATTAATTTTTTTTTCAACTGCGTGATCACTGCGTAAAACACTGGTTTTAAAAGTGACATAATTACCCAATTTTTTTTATAAATATTCATTGATTTTTTTTTGACATAGCTGCAATGCCGTTGCACCATAGCACGGATGATATACCTGCTCAGGTGGAGGGTGCGGAAAATTCGTGCAGCATTTGTAAGCAGGTTTTCACGAAGCCTGAAGACATGGTGCTGACACCATGCAAGCATGTTTTCCACCGAGCATGTATATCTCAGTGGATTCATACGAGCCACAGTTGTCCGTTGTGCCGTACGCTTTGCAGCGACAAGAAACTTAGGCCATATCAGTCAGCTCTAGTGGGTGCTTCTTCGTTACCTTCGCCAGTTAAAACGAATTCTAGCCAGGGCGCGGTAAAGAAGGGACGTCCGGCCACTAGAAGCCAAAGAAACTTAGGTTTCAGTCAGGAGCAAGATTCAAATACGAATCTTTCGGCGAGGCAGCCGTTTGCAGATGAGTCGGTCGAACGATTTTCCGATCAAGCTGCTAGTGCAAATTATCAAGATCCATCTGATAACTTTCAGCCCATTTCGGCACCGCACTCATATTCAGATAAAGATTTGCAGCTCTTGATTAATGAGGCAGTTCGAACCGAACTTGCAATATTGAATTTAAATCAAGTAAGACATACTCCGCACGGAGCAACGCCCTATTCTGTTCCGTCGCAGGGTCTCCAACAGGCGCGACCATCAATGCCTGTTGTAAATAATCACCAATTTTTAAATTACCAACAACCTCATTTTCACCAGGCTCCACTTCCAGATGTCGGATACGGTCGAGGATATCCTCAGGGCTTTCCAGGTCCTCCGCCACCGAATCAGCAGGTGCCCAGTGGCAGTGGTGTTCCGGGTTGGTCCTCGCACTTTGTGTTGGCAGAGAGTATTGCCAGCAAAATTTCCAACTGGAAAATTACCTTAAGTGGTAAAACTGATGCGCTGACCATTGATAAATTTATTTATCAAATACACTCTTTGACAATGCAAAGCTTGCGTGGAGACTTTGGAGCGCTAGCTGACCATGCACACCTGCTATTCGTGGGCAAGGCCTTGGATTGGTTCTGGCGGTACCATCGAAGTGTCACCCGCATCGAATGGACAGCATTATGCGCGGAGCTTCGAAGCCAATTTACTGACCACCGAACCGATCTCGACATCATGGATTTAGTGCGCAGTCGCAAGCAAAAGTTCGATGAGAAATTTAATGAATACTATGAGGCAGTTTTGCAGCTGACCGACAAACTGCAAAGGCGTCTTGATTCTCAAGCTCTGTTGGAGATTTTGCGACGAAATTTAAGGCTAGATGTGCGACGTAGTTTGTTGTATGTCTCAGTGGGTAGTGTTAGTCAGCTTCGCGCGTTTGTTCGGAGGCGTGAATTACTGGACGAGGAACATGGAAGGAATTCCAGAAGCTTCCCGCCGCAGCGTCAGGTCTCCGAGCTGACATGCGAATCTGGTCATACTGACACCAACACAACAACTACCACAACAGATAATACTTTTTTAGAATTTCAACCAGCCCCTCATTAACTTCTGAGGTGGCATGCCAAACTGAGGCAATACCATATGTACCAAACGTTAAAATTCAAATTTTGAAACGCGAACAAACGGCTTCTAGTGCGCCACAAAGGACGTTCAAGCCTTTGCACGTGCGATGGCAAGAATATAACGCTGCTCGCAGACGTATTTTTCAGAGCGAGGGCTCCAGCCAGAAAAAAAATAAAAGAAAGCAGCGATCAACTGTAAGATTGAGGCAATTTTGGAATAAGGTCAGAGCCTTGAGAAAATTTGCGTGCTCGGCGGTTTTGTAGAGTGCTCCCGAGAATGATGTTCGTCCTTACGCACCGGTCTCATTAGCCGGCGAGACGTTAGTAGGGTTAATTGATACTGGCGCTACTGTCAGTTGCATTGCCAACAATTTGGCACAACGACTGTTGTCTAATAAGCAACTGAAGTGGCAAAGGTATGCGATTGATTTGAAAACAGCGGACGGGACGAGTCATTCTTCGGCGGGAGTACTCGACACCACCATCACCTTTCGAGGAGTCACCAAACCACTCAAGTTTTTGTGTTTGATCGTTCCAACTTTGTCTCAAGACTTGTATTTGGGAGTTGATTTCGTTAAAGCTTTTAGCTTGGCTGGAGATCTCTTTCTGGAAAATTACAACTGCTCTTCAGTCAGTGGCGTATGCGAAGTTGATTCTACTAGACATGTTTTGACTGCTCGTCAGCAAGCTAGACTGAATGCAACAATTTTAAATTTTCCATCTTTTTCTGAAGAAGGCTTAGGCCGCACTCGTTTGATTAGTCACGTCATTGACGTAGGAAATGCAAAGCCAATCAAACAAAGGCATTTTTCTGTTTCTCCTGGTGTCGAAAAACTTCTTTTCGCTGAAGTCGATCCCATGTTGGCACTTGGTGTTATTGAGGTGTCTCAAAGCGCTTGGTCATCTCCTGTGGCCTTGATCGTCAAACCAAATAAAGTGAGGTTATGCCTCGACGCGCGTAAGGTCAATGAGGTCACTGTGAAGGATGCCTATCCTTTGCCGCTCATTGACGGAATCCTCAGTCGGCTTCCAAAAGCTCAATTTATTTCGAGCTTGGATCTCAAGGACGCCTTCTGGCAGATTCCGTTAGATGTAGCGTCAAGAGATAAGACAGCCTTCACAGTGCCTAATCGACCATTGTACCAGTTCGTTACAATGCCTTTCGGCCTATGCAATGCGCCGCAAACGAGTCCCGTTTGATAGACAATGTCATACCTGCTCACTTACGAACTAAGGTTTTTGTTTATTTAGACGATTTATTGCTAATCACCGAGACGTTTGACGACCACTTATCGTTGCTTCAGGAGGTGGCCCTGTGCATGAGACATGCTGGTCTAACCATTAACATCGAAAAAAGCAAATTTTTGCTTAAGCAAATTCATTATCTTGGTCACGTGATTGGGCATGGAACCATAAGTACCGATCCAGAAAAAGTGAGGGCAATTCGAGATTTTCCCTTGCCTAAAACTGTTCGACAGCTTCGTCGTTTTCTTGGTGTTTGTGGATGGTACCGACGGTTCGTGCTAAATTACGCTTCCATTTCAACCCCTTTGACCAACATGTTGCAAAAGGCGAAAAATTTGTTTGGACTGATGAGTCGATAGCCGCGTTTGAGGCCCTCAAAAATAGCCTGTGTAGTGCACCAGTGCTTCACAGTCCTGATTTTTCTCGTCCGTTTTCCATCCAGTGCGATGCATCTCAATATGGAGTCGGAGCACCGGTCATGGCCATAAAGAAATTCCGAGCTTATTTCGAACGACATGAATTCGAAGTGATCACCGATCACGCATCCTTAAAATGGTTAATGGGCCAAACCGATTTGCATGGCAGACTTGCACGCTGGGCATTGAAACTGCAAGGTTTCAAATTTACCATTCTTCATCGCAAAGGTAGCCAAAACGTAGTTCCCGATTCTTTATCGAGAGTGCATTCGCCTGAAGCAGTGGAAATATCAGAACTAACAGAGAATTCGACTGCGATCTCGACAGTTTTAGATTTTTCTTCAGCACCTTTTAAAACTGAGAATTATCTAAAACTGGTCAATGAATTCCAAAAATGTGACAGTCAGCAGCCGGACATTCAGGTAGTAGACGGTTTAATTTACAAGCGGTGTGAATTTGCCAGTGGTGATCCCACTCAAGAAGAACAGTCATGGAAACTCTGGGTGCCGGAGGAGTTGAGAATGTCTCTCATTGTTGAAGCTCACGATCATCCAATGAGTTCCCATGGTGGGATTCACAAAACATTGACTCGTTTAAAAATGTTGTATTTTTGGCCACGAATGGCAAAACAAGTACGTGATTACGTTCTAGCTTGTGAAGTATGCAAAATGACCAAGGCTCTTAATTTCATACTTCGTCCGCCTATGGGACAACAGCTTACTTCGGTACGAATCTTTCAGAGACTCTACGTAGACCTTTTAGGGCCTTACCCAAGGTCACGCTCAGGGAACGTGGGTCTCGTGATTGTGCTTGACCACCTTTCAAAATTTCACTTCTTAGAACCCATTCGTACGTTTACCACTAAGAAAATCGTTGAATTTCTGGAAAAGCGAATTTTCTCTACTTTTGGCGTTCCAGAAATTATTACGACGGACAATGGAGTTCAGTTTAAATCTAATAAATTTAAAGATTTATTGAAACTTTATGGTGTAACGCATAATCTTACGGCCAATTATTCTCCTCAAGCCAATGCTGTAGAACGCGTAAATCGCTCAATAATAGCCGCGGTTCGTGCGTATATTCATCCTGACCAAAAGGACTGGGATGAATCATTGTTTGCGATTAGCGCAGCTCTCCGCAGCTCAGTTCACTCTTCATCTGGTTTTTCGCCGTATTTTGTTGTTTTTGGACAAAATATGATTTGCCATGCAAAAAATGATGAACTTCTACGGAAGTTAAAACTATTAGAAGATCCAACGGCTGAAACTACGCCTGGGGAGAGAACTGAGCTGATTCGAGAGCAAGTACGAGAGAACTTGCGACAGGCATATGAGAAGAATGAGAAGCTGTACAATATGCGTTCACGACCAGTGAGTTTTGAGGTTGGTCAGGTCGTGTATCGAAGAAGTTTTGCCCAAAGCAAGGCCTCTGAGCATTTTAATGCTAAGCTGGCGAACGTCTTTGAGAAAGCTAGGGTCATAAAGAAAATGGGTTCGGCGTACTATGAGCTGGCTGATATGGCTAATAAACGGCTGGGGGTGTTTCACGCTAAAGACATTAGAGGATAGTGCCTTCAGTCCTTGCAACCAGTGTTCA
The DNA here is from genome assembly GCA_914767935.1 of Coremacera marginata. Taxonomy (NCBI): domain Eukaryota; kingdom Metazoa; phylum Arthropoda; class Insecta; order Diptera; family Sciomyzidae; genus Coremacera; species Coremacera marginata. The sequence goes on from OU612044.1 coordinate 103,807,436, forward strand.
ACTTGTTCCGAAGTACTGTTTTGTAACGGCACACTAAGTGGTGGGTTCTGGCTTTCATGTTTGAAGGTGGCGTTGACTGTGAAGTTGAATCCACATTCGAACATGCAGGTCAGAGTTTGCCATGGCTGTGTCGTCTGCAAACATGAGTGACATACTGCGTATGCCACGGCTGGCGCGTTCGAGGTGTGACAGCTGACCGATGACTTTGACAGCTGACATATTACTTTTACAGTCAACACATTAAGTGACGTTTTACTGTGACAGCTGACATTTTGACTTTAACGTCAACACGTCGCGTGACAGATGACTGTGACAGCTGACAGATTACGTTGAATGTTCTTGTATTTAAAAACGGACGGTATACCATTTTTATTTCTGACATTTTATGTCCGATGAAATCTGACATTTCTTTGACATTGAAATCCGAAATTGGTATTAATTTAACTTTGACGTTTATCTTTTATTCAATTCTGACAGTTCCTTTAATTTAAATTTGACGTGTATTGTACATCTTAATTTGACGGGTCGTCGTATGTCATATGTGACAAATTACGGTCATTTAAATTCTGACATTTTTATTTTTGTTTAACTCGTACTATTTTTTTTTACTTCATTTAATTCTGACAATTCATTCACTTTACCCCTCACATTTTGGTTCTATTCCAATCTGACATTTTTCAATTATTCACTCGACATTTTTTATTAGACAGTTTTATTTAAGTCAAATCCGGCATTGGATTTAATTTAAATCTGACGTGTTATTCTGACAGTTTGATTGTACTTAACTATGACATATTCTTTTTTTGTTGTTGACAGTTTTTATTTAAATCAGACAGCAGTCGCAGGTCTTGTGCAGCTGTCGCACTTCGAACGCGTGAGCCTTGTTATCCATACGCAAGTGTGTCACACATGTAAAGTTCGAAGAGCACTCCTCAGTTAAATGTTATAAAGTTTAAGCACACCCTCAGCTAAGGTTTTCAAGTTTTGGAACGCTCCCTGGCGACATATTGGACAATGTCAAATAATAGAGGCGAATGGCGAAACTTCCGCCAAGAAAAAAAAATCGTTCCATTCCTGGAGCACGCACAGCCACGAACACCACAGCAGATACCTCCAAAAGCAGCCTCATCCCAGCAACATCAAAACCAACCATCCCAGCAAAGGCAGCTTTCCATGCACAGGTAAGTGTTTGCTTAAGAATGATAGCTGGTGACCGGACAGCAATTTTTTGTTTTATTTTTTTTTTCGCACCGCTTCCATGCACAGCAGTCAACGAATCTCATCCCATCAACCGTGCCAGCACGACCGCCAACTCTGCAACGCATCAAGGAGCAGCCAATTGCAGCCGAAGTGGCTACTCCCAGCACTTGGAGCAGCCGCACGTAAGTGCTACCACCAGCACAAGCGCCTGCACTTAAGCGCCAAGCAAGCGCCCATCATTTCAGCAACAGTGCAGCTGCACTTGCAAGCAAACAGCAGTCCGTTGAGCACAGCAGCAAAGCAGAAGCGCCCAGAACCACAATAGCGCTGGCGTCAACACCCTAAGCGACCAGTGCTCAAACAGGATGCTATACAACAAACAGCACAACAGCAAGTTCAGCAACTAGCTCAACAGCAAAGCCATCAACAGCAGCTACACAGCAATAACAACAGCTACATCAACAACAACAGGTCCAACGAAAACCGCGGCTAACTACAGCAGCGCCAGGACAACAGGTTTATTTTTTTTTGTTTCATTTTAAACAAGGTTAATTTTGGATAAGTTAAAAAAAAATTAGGTTTCTTAGTTTCTATTAATATGCCCACCATGTATCCACCCACACCACCACCATCGGCGCCCTGGATACATCCTTGGTATACGGGCAACACTTTCTAAATATTACAAGTAAAAACTCAAAGTTTTTAGAATTAAATCGCGCGCTGTTTATTGCATAACAAGTGAGATGGATCGTTTTTAAATAAAATACCCTAAACCCAGCAGAATTCACTCAGAAGAAGATGCAAAACAGCAGTTCCATTAGATTGGTAGTAAATAAAAAGTTAATGTTAATTTTAATTTAAAAAGAAAAAAAAATTGTGCAGAGCGTTCGGAAAAAGTTTTGTAACCAAAAGTTTAATTGGATTTTCTTCAAATCTTGGAAGCACTATTTTCTTCAAATCTTGAAATAAATAATCAAAATGTAAACATTAAGATTTTTGTAAAATTGCAGAAAAAACATTTGCTTTGAGCACCGCTACGGGCGGTGTCACTTCACTTTAATTGAGTTATTATATTTACAGTCAATGCGCAAAAAATCAATACTTTAAATAATCGTTAAAAAAAAAAAAAAAAAAAAAGTTTTTACAACTTATCATTGTTCATAAATCATAAATGTATTCTGCTTGGTTTTAATGGTTTTTTTTTTTTTTTTTTTTTGTAGCCTCATTGTTTCCTCCCCTTCACTTGAAAAAGCACATTTGAATGTACTTAAAGAACTGAATGTAATTTAATTATTTTTAAGCAATAATTTTTAGTGTAAGTAGGTTCCTGGCTGCTTTCACACACACTCCCTTTTATTATAATATATTATTGTTCAATTATATAATGTGTTTTTTAGTTAGTATAGATTTGCCAAAATATTATAACTAATTGAAATACAAAAAAAATATTAAAAGAAGCTCTGCAGCGTTTAAGCAATATTGATAATAAAATGAAAACTTAAGAACAAAACATAATATAATAAAAACTTAACAACGAATAATAATAAGACCAATAAACAAAGGAAAAATTAAAATTAGTTTTAATATATAAGTAAAAACATACTAATATTAATAAAAATTATATATAATATAATAACCTACAAAATTAAAATTTTATTAAAATACAATAAAATTACATAAAAATTTTATAAACATAAAATAAAATTAAATAAAATTTTTGTTAACATAAAAAATAAACATAAAAAAAAACAAAGGTTGTTATTAAAAATAAAAATAAAAATTAAAATTAAACAAGAATTTTCTTTATATAAAATAATAAATATAACCATACATTATAAATAACATAAATAAACATATGAGAATAAAATAATAATAAATAATAAGAATAATAAAATAAGAATAATTAATTAGTTTAAAAATAAAATTTTTTTTTATTCCTGCTTAATAAAACTAAGTTTTTCTTAGATGAAAAAAAAAAAAAAGTAAATGAAATTCTTTTAAATTTGAACATAACAAAAATTTAAACATAACAAAAAAATAACATTTGATTTAAAAATAAATAAAAAAAAAAAAGAAAATGCAATTTAGTTCTTAAGATTGTAAAACTTAGACATTAAATTGTATATTAAAATGAAACACTAAGTTCTTCTTATTTGGTAAGGGGAGAATGTTTGCGTTAGGGGAGGACTAAATACTTCGCCCCGGGGTCCTCCATGGTAGGGAGGGATGTGTGAGCTGAGACAAAACATCTGGCTCGAGTGTTGGTTGGGGAATGGATGAGCCAGGGGCTCCCAACCTTTTCCATTTTTTTTATTTTTAACAAATTTTTTTTATTTCCAGGTCCGGTAAATTTTGTTGTTGTTTCGAATCTCGACGCGATTTTTTTATTACATGCACGTGATTTATTTGTACGGCGAAGGTACGCGGGGTTGGCCACCACGAACCCCCCTATCACTCCCGAACTGCTAGCACATAGGCTCACCAGCACGTGCAGTTGTGGTCAACTCCGTGTCCGCGGGTCACCTGACCAGGAGCGGTGGCGTCGGCTGAGGTAAGCAGGCGCCCTGACTAACTTTACGTGCGAAAGCCACAGGGGCGCATTCACCGTGCGCCCTCAAAACAAATGAAAAGTCAGGGCTGCTGCTTCCCTGGTCGGCCTCACCGCTCAGCGTTGCCAGACGCGTTTATTTTCGTTTTCTTTTTTTTTGTAATTCGGTCGTGGCTCAATTTCGCGCCACTACAAATTGGCTCCCAACGTGGGGCCTTTTTGTTTCAGGGTGGTAACAATTGTGCGTGACCCAAATTAGCTCCGCTACAAATTGGCGCCCAACGTGGGGCCTTTTTGTTTCAGGGGTGTAAGATTTTTACGTGACCCAATTTCGTTCCGCTACAAATTCTTAATCATCAAGAGCAGTCCTCTTCCTTGAAAGTCATCAACGACCCTCAATTCGGTTTATGGTGTAGGAAGCAAAAGGCTATGATAACTTCATTGGAGCGCTTATTCGCAGGCAAGTCTAAAGAGGAAGCCCCAGCTCAGTGCCTGATAGTATTGAATAATCTATGGAGCAAGATTAAAGAAGCCCATTTTCAAATTTGGGCTATATGTGAAGACCCAGAGGCGGAAGGATATGACATGCTGTCATATACGGAACTGGAAACCAGAGTTATACTGCTAAAAGAAGAATTGTCAAGACAAAGTTGTAATCCGCAAGCAAATCAATACACATCGATACAACTTCCAAAGATGTCAGTTCCGAAATTTGACGGTGACTACTTGAAGTGGCAGACCTATTCAGATGTCTTCACACAGATGACTCATCATCAACCTATTCCACAAATTCAAAAAATGTGGTATTTGAAAACGAATGTTTCTGGCGAAGCAGAACGAGCAATTAGACATTTGGAATTGACAGAAGACAACTATGAAATAGCATGGGCAGCATTAAAAGATCGGTTTAATTATAAAAGGGTTCTAACTTCAGCCATTATACAACGATTACAATCCCTGCCGAATCTCACATCAGAAGCCAAAGTCATAAGAAATTTTCATGATACCATTCACGAAAGTTTGGCTGCTTTTAAAAATCTGGGAATCGACACATCCAACTGGGACCCCTGCTACTTCATATCTTGATAAAGAAATTGGATAATCAAAGTCACATGTTGTACGAACAGGCGCTGCAAGACCCCAGAGAGTTGCAGACAATAGCGAAATTTCTAACGTTTCTCAAGAATCGCTTGCAGGCCTTGGAAGCAATGGGAAGTAGTAACAAACATCAAAAATTACCAGCAACAAAAGAAAATTTTAAGTTGGCATTATCGACAGTATCATCAATTTCATGCAAACTTTGCAATGAAAAGGGCCACCCGCTTTTTTACTGTGAAAAATTTAAAGCTCAAATGACTCCATCGGAGCGCCTTAAGTGGGTTCAATCACAAGAGCTTTGTGTTAATTGCTTCAAATCAGATCATAAAACAAAAAATTGTAAGCAAGGATCTTGCAAAAAAAGGAATAAAAGACACAATACTTTATTGCATTTGGAGCAAAGCAAACCAACACAACAATCTATAAAATCATCAGTAGCGGCGTCGACTTCACAGACTTCCAAAGAAGCGACTTCGGTTGTTATTTCAACTACAAACAGCCAAAGTCATTCAGCAAAACAAAGTTATGTACTTCTAGCAACAGCTAAAGTAAAAATCGTGGCGAATAACGGGCAGACATGTGAAGTTCGTGCTGTGCTTGACTCGGGATCGCAGGTCAACTTAGTTACACAAAGACTTATTAACAGACTATCATTATCTACAACAAATTCAACACTGTCAATAGAAGGAGTTGGATCCCGAACCAAATTATCAACCTCCCGTGTCAATGTTGGTTTAGAAACACGATTTGGAGACTTTTGCACAAGGTTAGAGGCCTTTGTTCTTCCAAAAATAATCCCAGCTCAGCCATCACAAGAAATAAATGTAAAGGACTGGAATATTCCGGAGAACATAGAACTAGCAGATCCCCAATTTTTTAAGCCTGAAAACAATGATGTCCTTATTGGAGCAGAATTTTATCATGAATTTCTACGTCCAAACCAGTTAAAATTGGGAAACGGCTTACCTTTACTACAAAATACTATTTTGGGATGGATATTTATTGGAAAGTCTAAAATTGAAATAACTGAAAATGCAACATGTGCCATATTTGCAGATGAAGAAGAAAGGTTGGGCGAAATTTTAGAAAGATTTTGGAAACTCGATAACTTCAATGAAGAAACAAAAGGTTTAACAGCAGCTGAATCACTGTGTGAGACTCATTTTGCAAACACCGTATCCAGAAATCAACAAGGGAGATTTGTCGTTCGACTTCCTTTTTCTGACACACCATCATCTTTGGGAGATTCTCGACACCAAGCTGAACGACGTTTTAAACTAATGGAGAAAAGACTTAAAAACAATCTTACAATTCGAGCAGAATACGTAAAATTTATGCAAGAATATGAAGCTTTAGGACACATGCAGAATATCCAAAATCAATACATTCCGTCAACAAATTACTTCATTCCTCACCACTATGTTGAAAAACCGGATAGTAGTACAACCAAGCTACGTGTCGTGTTTGACGCTTCAGCAAAAACATCAACTGGGCTGTCACTTAACGATATCTTACAAAAGGGTCCAACTGTTCAAAGCGAATTATTCACTATATTGCTTCGATTTAGATCTCATCGTTTTGTTTTTACTGCCGATATTGAAGAAATGTATCGACAAATTCTGGTGCATGCAGACGATACAGCGCAGCAACTTATAGTCTGGAGAAAAGATGATTCTGAAGACCTACAGTACTACCGCTTACAAACTGTTACTTACGGTACGACGTCGGCACCTTATATGGCAACAAAATGTCTACAGCACCTAGCAGTACAGAATATGACCAGATATCCATATGGAGCCCAAACAATCCGTGATGATTTCTATGTTGATGACTGTTTGAGCTGCGCAAACGACATTGCAACGGCCTTAGAAACTCAACAACAAATTACAACTATACTGCAGGGAGCTGATTTCAAATTAGGAAAATGGTGTTCAAATCATCCTCGACTTCTAGCTGGCATACCGCGTGAAGACCAAGAAATTAATCTTGACCTAGATGATGACGCAAATCAAACTATTAAAACATTGGGACTCATTTGGCGTCCAAATTCAGACGAATTGTGTGGAAAGACACAAATAAATCAAGTTAACCAACTCACCAAGAGAGCAGTAGCATCAGATTTGGCACGAATCTTTGACCCACTGGGAGTTTTCGGACCAGTCACGGTAAAAGCAAAAATTTTTATGCAGAAGCTTTGGAAGCTAAAACTATCATGGGACCAAGAGCTACCTCCCCAGCTTTTACAGCAATGGACATAGTTCAGAATTGATCTATTGACACTCAACACTCTAAGAACATCTAGACACATATTTAACAGCCAAGTCCCTAAAAACATACAAATGCACACTTTTGTTGATGCATCTGAACAAGCATATGGAGCAGCTGTCTACATAAGAGCTACCTACAAAGATAGCACTATAACCACGCGATTATTATGTGCTAAATCAAAGGTTGCACCAATGAAAAAATTAACAATACCTCGACTAGAACTATCGGCCGCTGTACTTGGTGCAAATCTCACCAATCGTGTAAAAAAGGATTTAAAATATACCAACATTTCATCATTCCTCTGGCCAGACTCAGAAATTGTACTTTCATGGATTCAATCTCAATCTTCCACCCTTCACACTTTTGTGGCAAATCCAATCAGCCAGATACATCAAATGACGACATCAGAACAATGGCATCATGTTGCATCAAAAGACAATCCAGCTGATGTTTTATCCAGGGGTATAAATCCAGACAAGCTTGCGGCGCACTCACAGTGGTTTTATGGACCTTTTTTCCTGTATGGAAGCGAACAGTGGTGGAAGAAACCAGCATCAAAAATATCCGAAGTTCCTAATGACATCGAAAGAAGAACCAAGGCTGTTGTTACAATCACACATCAATGGAGTGATCTAGAAAAATTAATTAATAAAATCGATCACCGAAATTCATTTCGATTTCTTCTACATACCGTTGGATATTTACGCCCTTTTAATCGTCAAAAGCCAGAATATTTAGCTCTTTCACCAGCAGAATTACGATCAGCTTTACTAACAATAGTAAAAACAATTCAAGCATCAGAATTCAGTGAAGAAATTAAGGACCTTACGAAATTTAAAGCTGTTCAGAACTCCAGTTCATTGGGAAACTTGGCACCATTTGTTGACGCATTTGGTATTTTGCGTGTTGGTGGACGCATCATCATTACTGCCATACGATGCAAAACATCTCATGGTACTGCCCTACAACGACACATTATGCAAATTAATTTTCCAAATGAAGCACGAAGAAAACAAACATTGTGGATCCCAAGCACTTTTAAATATAATGCGTCAAAACTTCTGGCCCCTTAAAGGAAAAATTACGGCTCGAAACATAATTCACTCTTGTATACAATGTTCAAAAGCAAAGCCTAAACTATTTGGACAGCTCATGGGCGCCTTGCCCAGCGATAGAGTTAAACAATCGCAGCCATTTTTAAATTCTGGAGTGGATTACTGTGGCCCTTTCTGGGTCCATTACAAAATTAGAGGAAAAAGGCCAACAAAAGCCTACTTAGCCATATTTTGCTGTTTTTCAACAAAAGCAGTGCATTTGGAGCTGGTTAGTGACCTTACAACGAATGGTTTTATTGGAGCACTCAGTCATTTTATCAGTAGACGAGGTCGCTGTCAAAATCTTTATTGCGACAATGCAACTAATTTCGTTGGTGAAAAAGGACAGTTAGCTGAACTTGAAGATGCAATTCATTCACAGAAGTCACGGGAAGATATCATCCGCTACAGCAGCGACAAGGGTATTCAATTTCAATTCATTCCTCCAAGAGCTCCACACTTTGGTAGACTATGGGAGGCGGCTGTCAAATCAGCAAAACATCTGCTAGTCAGGAGCGTTTTGACCTCATCACTCACCTATGAGGAGCTGGAAACAGTCGTGATCGGAATAGAAGCCATCTTAAACTCACGACCACTGACACCTATTTCCACAGACCCCAACGATTTGACAGCGCTTACGCCAGGACATTTTTTGATTGGAGAACCACTTACGGCTCCAGTTGACCTACTCGCTCAGCAGCTGACTTCAAGCCCACTTACTCACTGGAAAGAAGTGTCTAGAGTAAAACATGGATTTTGGACAAGGTGGTCTAAAGAATATCTGATTCAACTTCAACAACGTAGCAAATGGACAAAAGAAAAGGTCAATTTGAAAGAAGGTGCAATGGTCATAATTAAAGATGATAATTTGCCAATTATGAAATGGCCAATTGGGCGCGTGATAAAAACCTTTTCAGGAAATGATGGTTTAATTCGCGTTGCACAAATAAAAACATCTCAAGGAACTTATAAACGACCTATCCATCTGCTTGCACCATTGCCAACAATTGCATCAACATCTCAAGATCCTCAAGACCCTGAACCACAATTAGAAACTTCAAACTCACTTAAAGTCAGCATACCTTTAAATTGTTTGCGAAAGGCAGAAACACTCACTGACCAAAATGGACCAAAGAAAATTAGTCGCATAGAGCCCAATCTATTAATAACTATATTAGCACTCATGTTGCTACCACTGGCGCTTTGCTCACCAATTAGCCAGCAAAGGTTCCCGAATAAGCCAGGAATATACTTCGAAGGAATTGGCACTGTGAATCGCATAGTCGGAGAATGGAAAGTTATTATCTACTATGATCTTGTACCCATACGAAGGGAGCTGGAAATTCTTCGAAACAGCACCGCAGTTCTTGAACACCTTTGTTCACTGCTTGAGCAAAAAACAATGTGTTTAGAACTAGCAAAACAATTCAACAACATTAACCTTGAGTTACAAACTGATGAGAAGATCATGACGAGACGACGCAAAACTAGAGGGGCAATCAACATCGTTGGAAATCTGGCTAACAAACTTTTCGGCGTCCTAGACTCAGAATATGCGAAAAATATTTCAAAAACGATTAATCAGATAAATAGCAACGAAGAGATCTTGTCACACATGATTCAAAACCAGACATCAGTCATCGATTCTACTTTAAACATAGTAACCAAGGAGACAGAAACCATCGCGCTAAGAATAAACAAATTACAGGAAGAGGCAAACAATATCTCTAAAACATTCAACGATGTAGAAAAACGCATTGACCTCGTGGAGATTTATATATCAACAGTAACTCAACTTTCATTAATGGCCTCAAAAGTTTTAAACATTGAAGCTGCTATTTTTGATGTATTAGCCGATACAAGACATGGCAGAATCAGCCCTATTCTAATAACACCACAGCAACATCAAGAACAAATAATGAAAATAAAAGGGCATTTACCGCTTAACCTACGGCTTCCCTTTGATCAATATGATGTGATCGATTTATATGGACTAATATCTTTGCAGAGTGGCATCACACAATATCATATTTATTATACAATTACCATTGACTGATAATGGACAATTTGATATGTTCAATCTTATACCGATTCCTGTTATAACCAATAAAAAAATGCTGAAAATACGACCGGAAACATCCGTACTAGCTGTCACACCACATAGAGATCAATATTTTACACTAACGGCTGCCGCACTTCAAGCTTGTGTCACCATTAAACAAACGACAAACAATATTCTGTGTTTGAATAACCAAGTAAAATATCATCAAGGAGCACATGCGTATTCCTGCGAAATCAACATGCTCAAAAATAAAACCGACTCAACTTGCATATTGGAAGAAATCAAAACCGATATTAGTTGGCAACCATTACAACATACAAATCAATGGATTTTTGGATCAAAATTTACAACACAAATTACTGCAGTTTGTAATGGCGTCACGGAACTATTAGAACTGCAAGGATCGAATTTGCTGACTCTACACGATGATTGCATATTTAAACACCATACTGCAACCATCCAGGCTCGTCAATCATTCACAGGTAGACTTTATGCATCGCACATTGCATTTAGCGAACTGTTAGTTACCAACGCTTCCGAAACACGGATAATTTACAACGACTCACCTTTGGAACTTAGCAATGACTTACAACAATTGAAACAACTTCACGAAAACATCAAGAAGAATAAAATCATTGAATTGCCTCAACTGTTTCAAAACGCTAATACTCATCACAACGTAACAAGCTATTCAGCCTTACTGCTTATTACCTTCACCATCATTTGGTGTATTTGGAAAATGAGACAAATGAAGCATACTCCGTTACAACGCCCAGACAACGCACCCATCCCAGCACCAAGATTTGTCATCGATCCTCAACTTGTGCAATCACCAAGAAGTTAATTTGCAATTCAAATTTTTTTTTTAATTCATATTAAAAATTTTTGAAATTATGTTTTAAAATTGAAAAAATATATATATTTTTTTTTTATTAAAATTTTTAGCTTCCCTTTCAAACTAACTTCAAATTCAAACTAAATTCAAATATTGTGCAACAGTGAAAAATGCATCATAACATCTTAAAACAGTTCAGGCGGGCAAGATGTTTAGGTACAAACATACATATTTCATTGCATTGCTTTGTTTAAAATAAAAGCAAAGCAATGCAATGTAAAACAATAATAAATGACAAAGTTATGCTTGCATACATATTGTGTTGATGCGCTTTATGAAAATAAAGCAAAGTCAGCATAGTATGGCCTTGGCATAACAACAAGCCAAGACAAATGCAAACAACAAAAATTAAAGCGCTGCTAATAAATCGTTGACCGACGGATATGCGTCGGTCAGCGACTGCATTTTTTACTGTTGATGCAATTTTCAATATTTCAATATTTTAAATTAAATTTTATTATTTTCAAATTTGTTAATTTAGCTATTTTTTATGTATATAAGCAAGTAAAAATCAATCAATAAATTCAGTTTTATTCTATAACTAAACTCAACAAGTGTTCTCATTTAACATTAAACATTTAAAATTTAGGTAATTGGTATCACGTGCCAAATTGCCAACATAATTTAAACAGCTTTTGGTGTACTACCTAAAGCTCAACAAAACATTTGTACCACAGTTGTACAAACAATATGTAAAACAAAAATTTGACAAGTGGCGGCAAGTGATGAACTTCCACCCGAATAAGTTTATTTTATGTGAAACTTTTGGAAAGCTAGGGACAGCAGTAACGGCAAAAAGCGACAGCAGCCACCCACACCACCACCGCAATCGGTGGTCATCAGCACATTGCTAAATCGTGGTCAAGAGTAAGGTAAGATTCTTTGTTTTCTTAAGCGGTGGCAAAACAGCCATACAGAATATTTTTTTTTTTTTTTGTTCTAACTAAAGCGCTACGGCAGCTCTTGGAGCGGAACAACATCAGCAACAACAGCTCGTCAGCACAATAGCACGATTATAACAAGCAAGCGCCACATTTCCAGCCACTACCGCTGCAAAAGTACCAGCGACAATAACTACCGCACCGGACAATACACAAAAGTGTCCATACAGTGCCAGCATTTGAAGCGCCGCTGCAACAACGCAATCAAGCAGCGTCTCATCACAATGGCACCATTATAAGTGACATCCAGCGCCCATTCAGCCATACATAAGTGACCAAAACAACGTGTGACCAAGCAACAGCCACAAGCAGTGGCATTATCGTCACCAATGGCGGCCTTAAAAGTAGCACCTCACCAACGCACAAAAGCCATCCCGACCACTACAACAGCAGGGGCAAGTACAAAAACATAAAAAAAGGTATTAATTGCTGTTTATGCTTAAATGACACTCTCAATGCTCTAAAACAAAACAAATAAAATTAATTTTTTTTTAAATTAAGTAGTTTTTTTTTTGTAGTCGCCTAATTTCGCAGTAAATTTGTATGCAGTAAAATTGTATAATTGTTGCAGCTGTCTTAGGATAGTTTTTGTTTAATTCTGATAAAAGTTTTTAAATTTGGAAATTCTTAAAGGAAAGAAAAAAAAAAGAAAAAAAACGAAACCACATAAAACTGAACAGTTAAATTTATTAAATGCTACCCAACTATTACAGGTTAATCACTTTAAATATTCTTTACTATATTTATATTAAAAATTTTATTCTTCAATCAATTTACAACGTTAAATTCAAACATTTTTTATTAAAAATACAAATAAAATTTATTATTTTTGAGATAAAAGTAAATTTAAATAAGTGTTTTTTTGTAACAAGAAATAAAAAAACATTTTTATATTTTTTTCGAATAAAATACACTAAAACGAATAAAAACTAACGAATATAAAAATAAATTTTTGGCTTGGATGAATTTATTTACTTTTATTTATTTAATAAAAATCATTATAAATAAATAAAAAGCCTAACTTTAAGGTAAAATAAAATTTTTTTTCTTAAATTTATATTATACAAATAAATAAAAATAAAGTGAAATAAAAATAATTTTTTTTACTATACATAAAATATAAAAAAGAAATAATAAAAATTAAAAAATAAAAAAATTAAAATTTCAATTTAGAGATAAAAATAAAATTATTTATAAAAAAAAGAAACATAATAAAACAATAAATTAATCTAATTTTTTTTTAAATTTAATCGTATTCAGGCTAACCTCAATGAAATATCAACGCTCTGTTTTGTTTATATTGGTAATTAAATAACAAAGTTTTGCTAAAAATTTAAACCTTATTTTTTTATTTGGACGAGGGAGTTGAATGTTTGCTTTTGTGTTGAACCATTGTCCTCCATGGTAGGGAGGGATGTGTGGGAGGAGCCTAAAACATCAGGGTTTGAGTAGCGGTGTGTTCGATGGGTGAGCGAGGAGCTCCCAACCTTCGAGTGTTTTATATAAATAACATTTTTATCATCTCTTTTCAGCTTCGGGTTGCAAATTTTCTTGTTCTTGGTTTGAATCTGTGACGCGGTAAATTTTTTTATAAACGGACGTGATTATTTGTGCGAGGAAGGCACGCTGGGTTGGCCACCAAGAACGCCCCACATCTCACCAAACTACTAGCACAATGGCAAACTAGCACGTGCAGTCGTGGGCAACCACGTTTCCATGGGTCAGCTGACCAGGAGTCAGCTGGGAACCAAGGGAAGCAGGTGCCCTGACTCATCATCTGTGTGTGTGACCTCGAAATATATCAGTCAGAGCTGCTGCTTCACTTGTCGGCATCACCGCGCACTGCGTTGCCACACGAGAAGTTAAAAGATCGTTATCGTGTGTTTTTCTTTTAAATTCCATGATACAATTTTCCGCTCCGCTACAATGTGTTCACCATTGAAACTCAACAATAGCCACATACTCAATGAAAATGCAACTCTGTCTTAGGGAAGAATGTCAAACGTACTACCCAGTAGAACATTTTTCTACTCATCCCGTTAGGTCGTAATTTGCTCGTGCCTTACCCCTTCGAATGATATTTACGACCAAAGTACGAACGGTTTAGGCCCTTTTATGAATTGCGGGATAAGGACTCGTTTTTTCTACTCGAACTGTCAACGAACTAATAGAATTCTAATTTGACGTAGTACAATGCACCACTATAATAATGTATCGTCTAAAACTCTACTTTTTGTAACTTGACGCTATCACGTTTTTTTGTATCTTTGTTATCTTGACGCTATCAGTAAAGAACACACATATATTTTCTCTTCATTTGAAGCTTGATTTTCATCAGGTTATGAGTTTTATTTTAGGTATTGGTTTTATCAAAATAAAAAGTTTTTGTTTTGATTTGTTTGCGTTAAAGGAAAGATTTTCGGTTTAGTAAAAATCGCACTATTTCCAATTTAGCAATATTGGACAAGCTAAACATGGAAACAAATATGCAAAAGCTGAAGCCATTTGATGCACAGTGGATCTTTTGCCCAATCTGGTGTCAGGAAAGTCAAAAAGTCAAAAATTCTTAAAACAAAGAAAATTACTTTTTTTTAAAACTCTGTTATAGAAAAAATCTTTTTTGGAAGATATATATATATTTGGCCAGAAATCGTAACTATATGCTAACATGAGGTAAGGTTTTAGATATGAGTTTCACGGAGTTTATCCATACCACTGTATTTTTTATCAAATTCGATAAGTACTTTTGAGGATTTAAAAAAAAAAATCCTGCTACTTTTTGCTACTCTTTGAGAAATTTGAATTTTAAAATGGCCCTATTTGAACATAGTAGTCGTGCGTTTTTAAATGCCGTTAGGCATGAATTTCAATTGATCGGCATCAGATTTTTTGTAAACACTCGTTTAGTTGTATTTTGAAAAGTGAGGTGGCAAGTTTAATTTAAAAAGGATATTTACAAGCAAGATAACGCTTTTAATGATGATTTTTAAAAGGGAATTGTACGATGTTTGGTTTAATGAAAACTCCGTCAAAAATAAAAAATGTGCGGTTTTTAATTATTTTTTTTTTTGAAATACGGAATTAATAATCAAGAAGACAAGGAAAATATTCAAAATATAAACCAAACTTTAAAAACTTTAAAAAAACAGAGTTGCGACTTTCCTGACACCAGATTGGTCAAAAGATCCACTGTGTGATGCCACGAATTTATTGATTTGGAAATATCGCATTAAAATTTTACTGGAAGAAAAGATTTTGGAAAAGTTTTTAACGAATCCATTAGACACTTTGTTGAGTGCCGCTTCTGAACAAAAAGCTAAAGACGTTTTAAAAATAGAAGAAAAAAAGTGTAAATAAATTTTACTGCAATGTATTGGCAATTCCCAATTAAAATATATAAAAGACAAGAAGTTCGCGAAGGAAATATATGATACATTGGTTGGAGTGTTCCAATGCAAAAGTGTAGCCGGTCAATTGTTTCTGCGAAAACAATTACTGACCATGCGATATAAAGGTGGCGATGATATAAACGAATATTTTCCTCAATTCGATCACACAGTGCGTGAAATAAAATCGATTGGTGCCACTTTGGAAGATCTCGACATTGTTTGTCATTTAATTTTAACGTTTCCAAAAGTTTTGATGGTTTGGTTACGGCGAAGGAAACAATTGACTCAGCGAAAGTAGCAATTGAATTTGCCAAAAGTTGTCTTTTAGACGAATGTGGAAAGCGTTCTGCTGACAATGTGTGTGGTAGGAAATCAAATAATTCTGTGGCTATGCAAGCTGATTTGCCAAAATCTGCCATCGGTGTAAAAAGGTGTGGCATATAAAGGCCAATTGCAGATTTAAATTGCTGAAGAAAAATAATTCCAAAGGAAATACAGCTGCCGGTGCAAATTTTGCTGGTAAAGGTGACGATCTAGAATTCTTGCTTTGTGAAGAACAAATAACATACTATGAGCATACAGCGAAGTGCGAAGATATTGCATCATATTTAATGAGTGCAAAATCAGGCGAGGGTCTTAAACAAATAAAATTTGTTTTAGATTCGGGCGCAACAGTTCATATAGTCAACAGTAAAGATTTTTTTAACATATGCAAAGCATTGATCCGATATTTATTTCGACAGCGAAGAATCGTGCTTCATTGGTGGCGAAGCAACGAGGAGATATTTCAGTCAAAACGGTTTTCCAAGGGGATTTTTCAACAAAGACGATTAAAAATGTTTTGTTTGTGGAAAATCTTAAATGCAATTAGATGTTTATTCGTCAATTGACTGCCAAGGTTTTATGTCGCTTACCATTTAAAGATTACTATATTTTCTCAATTGAAATTAAAACACGCGTTATCTTTTTGAAATTAAATCTTTCTTCATTCTAATAGAATTACCCAGTGAACATTTTATATAGTTGACATTTCATTTATTCGTGGAAGAGTTGCCAGATAATTATTAATGGTCATAACAATCTCCCACGCTATATAAGATATATTATAAAAGGAAATAACATGAACAAAAAATGATGTTTTAAGAATTTCGAAAATGTAATAATAATATTGACATACAATTAAAATCTATAATTACTCAAGAACATAATCACGAAGATATGCTGGTATGTTACGTTGCCTTCCAAATCTACGAGTCTCTTGATCTTGACATTGCTGAGGATGTTGTTGATTAGGAAGCAGCGCTTCTTGGTGACTTAAAGACGCCTGTGAAGTTTCTGGTTGAGGAATTTCTTGACAATTTGGAAATACTTGCGAAGATTCCCGATGGCTTGAAGATGGCTCCGGTGCTCCTTGACAGCTTAAAGATTCGAAGATGTATTGGCTGTTATCATAAGCTTGTTGGTTATTTGTAGTTTGTTGATTACTATCATTAAGGATAACTGGAGCAAAATGAACTTGCCGTTGTTGAACATTTGTAACTTTAAGTTGATCGATATGACGCTTTAATGTGTAACCATCATCTAGTTTTACTAAATAATGAAGTTCCCCAAATTTTTGAAGTACAGTACCTAATTTCCATACTGTTTTGTTGTTTCGAATATGTAAAACTTGCACTCTTTCTCCCACGCTGATGTGACGTACTCCCGGAATAGATTTTGTAGATTTAAATTTTATTGGTGGTTTCAAAACATCCAGTTTAATTCGAATACGTCTATGAAAATAAAGTTCTGCTGGACTTTTTCCGCAGCATAGGGGAGTTGCTCAGTACCTTTGAAGAATTTCATTCACCTTTTTTTGTATAGAGCCAGGTTCTGATGACATAGCCTTTAATTTTCGCTTGAGTGTTTGAACATTCCGTTCAGCTAGTCCATTTGTACTCGGATGACCCGGAGCTATTAATTTTTGAAAAATTCCATGCTGGTTACAATATGTTTTGAAGTGATCGCTTGTAAATATCGTAGCATTGTCAGATACCATTATCGAAGGAAATCCATGGGTTGCAAAAATGTCTGATAAAAGATTTATTGAAGTTTGAGTTGTAGGCGCATCGCGTATGACACGAAACTCTGCCCATTTGGATTTTGCATCTATGACGATCAAAAAATAATGATCCTGGAAAGGCCCTGCGTAATCGATATGAATTCTTTCCCAGTTCTCATCTGGTTCTTCCCATTGATGGAGTGGGGCTTTTACTGGCTTATTTTGAACTTGAATGCAGGCTTCGCATGATCTCACCATTCTTTCAATATCCCTGTCGATCCCTTTCCAAAAACAGTATCGTCTGGCGAGTTGCTTCATTTTTGTGATTCCTGGATGAGTGTGGTGTAATTCTTGAAGAATTTGAGGCTGGAGGCTCTTCGGAATCAAAACACGTTGGCCTTTGAATACAATTCCATTTTCGAGTATGTAAGTCAAATCGCTATCTTCACCATTGCGCAACTTTGCCAAAAGATTTGAAAGTTCTGGATCTTTCGCCGTTTCTGCCGATATTACTTCAGCGTTTATGTGCTCGCTTGAAATTTCAAAGATTGTTAGAGAGCATAATTCATTTATCTCTTCATTGATGCATTTATCCGTAGATAACTTGAAATTAGCTTGTGTAGCCCGAGAGAGGCAATCGACATTGATGTGCTTTGAACCTTCTTTATACGTTATTTCGTAATCAAAACTTGATAGGAACTCGGCATAGCGTAGAAGTCTGGCTGCTGTTATAGCTGGCAATTTGTTGTGCTGATGAAAAATGTGTGTGAGTGGACGGTTATCAGTAACAAGCTGAAATTTTCTCCCGTAAATGTACATGAAAAAGTAATTGATTGTAAATATTATGGCCAATGCTTCGCGGTCGATATGGCTATAGTTTCGTTCAGCTGGTGTTAATGACCTGGAAGCGAAAGCAACTGGACGCTCAACGCCATCGACTATGTGCGAAAGTACGCCTGCTACACCTGTTGGACTTGCATCACATGCGACCAATATTTGAAAGTTTGGGTCAAAAGGCATAAGGACCTGATCACTGGATACAATATTTTTAAGTTTTATAAATGCTGCTTCACAACTCGCTGACCAATAAAATCGTTTATTCTTCTGAAGCAATTGTCGTAGTGGATATGTAATTGAAGATAAGTGAGGTATGAATCTAGAATAATACGTTACCATGCCTAAGAATCTTCTGACATCTTCTATTGTAGCTGGACGTGGCATGTTTACAACTGCTTGAATTTTTGAAGGCGATTTTGAAATTTTATTGAATTGAACGACATGTCCCAGATATTCTATCTGAGTTTGAAGAAATGAACACTTGTTATAATTCAAATGTAAATCATGCTCTTTTAAACGCTGGAGGCATTTAACTAAATTTTGTTTACATTCAGCTTCTGTTGCGCCATGTATAACGATGTCATCGAAATAAGACATTGTTTTGTTTAAACCAGATAAAATTTGTTCGATTATGCGATTGAATTCGGATGGTGCCGTTTTTATACCAAACGAAAGGCGATTTACTCTATAGGTTCCTTTATGTGTAGATATTGTTTGGATTATTGCGGATTCTGGACTCACTCGCAGATGTAAATACGCTTTATATAAGTCAAGGCAGCAGAAATATTTTGAACCTTTAAGATTGTTCAAAATTTCATCGATTCGGCGTATTGGGTAGTTTGCAGAGACTAATTGTGGGTTAACACCTGGTTTATAATCGACGCACAGTCGAACACTGCCATCCGATTTCGGAATTATCACAAGAGGAGATCCCCAGTCGCTCCTTTCACATTTTGAAATAATGCCGGAGGCTTCTAAGTCACAAAGCTCTTTTTCAACACGCTCTCGAAGAGCATATGGAACTTCTCGTTCTTTATAAAAAACAGGTTTAGCACCTTGACGTAGTTGTAGTGTGACTTCGAAGTTTGGAACGCAACCTATTTTCCCTGTAAAAACTTCGTGGAAATTATTGATTATGTCTGCGATTGAATTTAAATTACTTAATCGAATTGAATTGATATTGTTGAATGGTTGATTGTCCACTTGCTGGAGGTTGATATTCAGGTGTCGAATCCAAACTCGACCTAAAAGGGCATCATATTCGTCAGGGACGATATACATTTCTTCATTTGAAGTAAAGTTTTTTAATTTAACTTGTACGCAGACTTTTCCATCTGGAACTACAATGTTCTTTGTGTACGAACGAAATGCAATTGTTGAGGGCTGAAGTGGGATATTTAAACCTAGCTGGTTAAATTGATTTCTCGGAATGAGCGTAAACCCGACACCGGAGTCGACTTCAAATTTTTGATGGCGCCCATTTATTTGTACTGTGACATAATATTTGTCGGTGTCATTTCTACAGTGTTGGTTTGAATAAATATCGACAACTTGATTTATGCCATAAATTTGGTGAACTGTTTCATCAAAATCGTCGTTTTTAGCAACTCTATTATTATGGTTTGAAGATTTTATTAGAGTTTTAAGGCACACCTGTTGTACGTGACCAGTTTTGCCACAGTATTTGCATTTGAGGTTATGTGGTTTGGTACGGCAGTCTTTTGTTTTGTGATTGTCTTTACCGCATCGAATGCATAAATTATCGATTCCTAACTGGCTATAATTAATTCTAGATTTTGAACGTACCTGTGGTCTCGAAGCGCGATTTCTGGAGTGGCTTCTATGGCGAAATGTAGACTTCGTTTGAATTTGGTTAACATCACCGCTGTTGGGCTGCTTTTGATTTAATTCTCGGCTGTCTATTTTTGATGCTTCTAGAGATAGTGCCTTGTTAACAATTCTCTCAAAATCAGCTTCCTCAGATTGAAGTAATTGCTCACGGACTGTGTTGTCTTTTATGCCGCGAATAAACTGTTTTGCCGCGAATAAAGGGTTTTGATTACAACGGAACATATTCACCGACAAAAAAGTTGACCACTTTTCGTGTTCTATTATCAATCGTCAGTCATTTTGGATATTTTATGCATCAAATGGATGTCAAATGTGCATTTTAGAATGGACTATTACGAGAAGACATTTGTACGGATGGGTTTGTGAAAAACGACGCAATGGTTTGTAAATTAAATAAATCATCGTATGGACTAAAACAGGCATCACGTATGTGGAACGAGCGCTTTAATATTTTTATTATAAAAATTGGTTTTAATCGTTGTGAATCGGATCATTGTCTGTATATCAATTTCATTTTTGTATGTAGATGACTTTGCGATCGTATCTTACAGCATGGAATGATCAAAAACATCAAATCAAAATTGATAAAGGAATTCGAAATGACAAATGTAGGAGAAATAGATTCGTTTTTGGGAATTCATGTTGAACGTAATGTGAATAACAGCTCAGTCGCCTTGAGTCAATCACGTTATCTAAAGGATGTTTTGAGAAAATTCAAGAAAATTGATTGTAAATCCGCTGCAACACCAATTGAAAATAGTTTTAGCTTGCAGATCGGCGACAAAAACAATTTAGCCATTTAACCGTACAGAGGACTGATTGGTTGTTTAATGTATGCAACTCAAACAACTCGACCTGATTTATGTGTATCAACAAATTATTTTGCTCGGCTTGTAAGTTGTTTTTCTCATGAACATTTTATGTATGCCAAACGCATTTTGAGGTACATTCAAGGAACAGTTGAATTAAAGATGGTTTATCGTCAAGATGATGCAGCTAATCTTCTGTATAGATACACCCATTCAGATCGGGCTGGTGACAAGATTGATCGCAAATCAACATCTGGATATGTGTTTAAGGTATTCGGTAATACAGTAAGCTGGTTCGCAAAAACAACCAACTGTTAGTCTTTCATCAACTGAAGCTGAATATTTGTCTTTGGCAAAAGGAATATGTGAAGCAAAATGGTTGCGATGTTTGTTAAATGTTGTATAAAATTGCGGAAACTTCAGAAAAATCCACAAAAGCACAACAAAAACATCACTCCCCTTTCTGACATTTACTTGTAGCAAGTGCCAAAATTCACTGTCTCTGAAATTTCCTTGCAAGTAGCGCTGCAAGTTGACTGCAAGTTCAAAAATGTGAGTGAGTTCCCTGCAGGAAAATCAACTAATTTAAAAGTAGTTGATAAAGTAGTTTTTTGTCAACCACAACTAGTTGAAGTTCTGACTTTTTTCCATAGAACGAACTAACTTATTTTGTATGGCGATGTCCGCTAAATAAGTCAATTGACTTTCGTCTGCATATATTGTCAACTACTTGTTAAATTAGTTATATTTAAACTATTTTTTAATTACTTTAAAATAAATCAATTGAAAACCGCATATATTTTCAACTACTTGTTAAACTAGTTATATTTAAATTATTTTTAAACTACTCAACCACAACTAGTTGAAGTTCTGACTTTTTTCCATAGAACGAACTAACTTATTTTGTATGGCGATGTCCGCTAAATAAGTCAATTGACTTTCGTCTGCATATATTGTCAACTACTTGTTAAACTAGTTATATTTAAATTATTTTTTTAACTACTTTAAAATAAATCAATTGAAAACTAGTTAATATGCCACTTACTGAAGATAGGCATAAATATAAAAGGGAATAGGGATGGGGAATATAAAAGCATAAAAATTTTAAATTTCTGTACATCAAAGAGATCATTTATTTGACTGTTTGAAAAAAAATACATGAATTCATTACGTGAATGCATAAGGCGTATTAAAAAATTAAATAAACAAAGTCTTAAAAAAAGTTTCAACAGACTTTCTGTTTTGAAAAATATATACATAACTTCATTAAGCGAATGCATAAGGCACATTAAAAAATTAAATAAAAAAAGTCTTTCAAGCTTTCAGTCTTTAACGATATTAAAATTTTAAAATTAAGATTATTGAAATGATTCCTGTTTGCGTTCTTTTTCTTTGATAGCCTTTCTTTGCATACATTGGTAATGGAAGCGCTGCTTCTTTACATTTTGAAAACATTTTCGTATAGCGGTTTCTGGATCAGCTGAATGTTGTCCAGCAAATGCATCTAGAAGGAAAAAATTTTTGTAGAACATGTTTTGATTTTTAATATATAAGTTAAATTCAAATTTTTAGCAAAATTTTTTTACATTTTCCCCATTATGCCTAAATTAAAAGGCTTTCAAAGTGAAACTGTAATTTTACTGTGGTAGTTCTATGAAGGTCAATATATGTATGAATGTACCTTTTAAAATATCAAAAAATCTTGAATAGTTCTTTAATCTCTTTTTCCCATGAGTTCCGTCAATATTGTAATTTATAATAATGGTTTCATCTAAAATTGAAATTAAGTTCTTTTTTGGACGTCCTCCTATAAGAGATTTGATTGCTTCCATCTACGAATCGAAGACGATGTAAGGTTAAAAATTTTAGCAAATATTAATAAATTTTTCTATTAGAATTAAACATGATTTCATTTGAAACTTGAAGTATTCCACTTTAGTGAAAAAAACTGCGATTGTTTAACATAACATATCGTTTATACTATATAACGTATTAAATATTGAGTTTGAGCACGCCTATTATGCATTTAACGTTATGTTTTTAATTTTTTTCAAAGCAAAATAATTCAAAGTTAAGTAATCACGTTTGATTCCAATAAACAAAATATGGGAGCGGTACCAAATCTCAACAGAAAAAATCTCCACCATAGACAAAATCTTCAAGTTACAAAATATACAAAGGCAAAATATCGAATTAGAAAATCGCCAAAGACAAAATATCCAAAATCATAAAATCAAAATCACCAATTTTTTTTTAATTAATAATTTTTTTATAATAATATTATTGCTATGATATTGATATTTCACCGAATACAAAATTGTATGGAATAAACAAACTATGATTAAAGCAGATTATCTTAGGGCCACTTTTTCAGTACGAGTTTAAAGTCTAGTCAAATTAAAAGGAGTTTACCTCACCAAAATTGAATGTTGAAACTCAGTTTAGGCAAAAAACAAACACATCACATGATAGTTTAAATCAATTTAACTTCTACGAATTGTAAAATATCTAGTTAAACCGATTTTAAACGTATACTTTTGGCGAGTTCAGCTCGGTTTAATTTGACTTAAGTTTAAACTCGTAGTGAAAAACTGGCCCTTAGGAACATTGCCGTTAACTTAGACTTAGAACAATTTAACTTTTGTTATATTATCCATACCTACTACAATTTTAAAGTTCAATAAACTTTTTACTTGAAAAAATAAAGTAAATCTCCAAAAATGTAAATTGCACAATTTATGAATTCGCGCGAATTTTGGCTATTTTGTATTTGGCGATTATGGTAATGAGATTTTGAATTTGGATATTTTGTGATCTGGAGATTTTAGCTTTGGATATTTTGACTTGGAGATTTTGGTTTGCAGATTTTGTCATGAATATTTCGTACCCAACCCACAAAATATTTCATCGTATATTGTTGTCTACAAGGAACTTTTTTAAAATCCATTATGAACGCTCAGATGAATGTATGCTGAGATACATGGCATTACACTAGCCAACAAGAAATTAAACGTTTAGTGGCTTCGATCATAATTGCACTAAGCTGTTTAAATATACTTATGTAAAAAGATTTGTTTTCCTCACATATTTTTCCATCTAATGTTTTTAGTGCATCTTCAGTGCGGATAGGGAAACTTGATCGCACCCCATTTGCATCTGCTTGCTGCTTTATGAGCGTTTTTATCAAAACAGTTTGAGAAGCCAAGACTTCCATTATGGCTTTGTTTTGTAATTTAATTGATTCTATAAGAAGAAAGTATATGGAATTAATGTAATAAATGTAAGGTAAAAGGTAAATTTAAAAAACCATTCATTTCGCTGATAGTTGGTTGGAAAATTTGCATCATTTCCGAACAGGAACTACATTTTGGAGTGTTTTTTGCAGTTTGTTCAAAGCGTTTAATTTTTAAAGGCATATTTTCGACGTTTTCATTTCGATTCCTCTTCTTATCCATCTTGTAGAATTCGTTGCGAAATTGGTTCTAGCAGTAGTGCAAGTATTATTTGCAGAAAAATTTAATTATAGAATAGTAAAATTTATGAAAATTAAAGAAGATAAGCAAAATAAAAAAAAAAAAACCAAAATTTAATATGAACAATGAAGAAGTGGTATTAATAGGAGCTTATTTTCATGTGGAATACCGACAAATTTACTTTCGATTTCTTTCGGGTTTTTATACCATGGACCAGACGAACATTGCCTTAATCACAGACGGACGGACGGACGGACCACCATGGCTTCAAGTTGGTTTTTATTATTAATTCAAAATTTTTCATGATTTTTTAATACTGCCAAATTTATTGTGACGACTGCCAACAAGACTGACAATTTCAGCATGATTAAATTTACGGAACAATTGAAGATGAGTGAAAATGCACTTTTTTAATTTTTTGAAAATGTGTATTTTAATCCAAAAAAACTATGGTGAAAAAATTTCGCGCCGCTCTTAAGTGGTATAGAACGTATAGGGCTTGAAAGTTGGGAAAATGGACACTAAGAACTTGTGGTTTTTCCTACAAAACTTAGCATTAAAAGTAATGCATGGATTTTATTGATTGATAGCTCGTTGAATAGGTAACAGCATAGCCTGTCTTTTGATACCAATAATGTTAGGTTTTGTAGGACAGTTCACAAGAAATCACAAGTTTTTTATGTCCATTTTCCCTCCTTTCGAGCGCTATAACATCTAAACCAATTGAGAGCGGCATGTAATTTTTCCGGATTTGTGCTTAGAAGGACATAATACATTTATTTCAAATTGTAAATTTTAAGTTTTCGTTCATCTTCAATTATGCCTTGGCCCTGAAGTAAATTTATGCCTCAAGTTTTGTTTTTGTGCATATCTCACATGATTTTTTTCAGACCAAGTATTTTTCTTTTTACTACGGTAATTTACAGTAATTTACTTACCTTATGATTTATTTATGATTAAATATATAGTTTTAAAAAAATAAACGTAGCACTTCTCACTTCTATTAGTTTTCCTTTTGTTATATATATTTTTATAGTTGAAAGCAGCCATGCGGTGCCGACCAGGGTTGATAAATAAGTACTTTAAGTTTGTATGGAAACAGAGAGTACATTGTAATGAAAATGAAATGTAAATGAAATGCGATGTGAAAGTGAAAAAAGGAACTATTATCAATTATGAAAAATATAAAAAAGTGCTAGGAAATAAAATTTATTTCTTGAATTTTTTTTCAGAATAATTAAAAATTATTTTTTTATCGACATTTTTTCAATTAGAAATTAAAGTTTTATTTTGATTGGTATTTTTGATCAGATATAATTATGTTTTTTGATCTATATTTCTTCGGTCAGATATATAAAAATTATTTTTTTATCGATATTTTTCAATCGGAAATGAAAGTTAATTTTTGACTGATATTTTTCGATCAGAAATAAAAGTTATTTTTTTATATGTATTTTTTAGACAGGAATAAAAATTACTTTTTTATCGATATTTTTTTCAGTCTGAAATAACTTTTCTATTTTGATTGATATTTTTTTGATCAAAAATACTATTTTTATGATTATATTGTTTCAGTCAGAAATAATAGTAATTTGTTGACCCATATACTTCTTTTTTTTTATATTTTGCTAGCGCGATCATTAATAATGCGCGCCCAATTCTCTTGTTTTCAATTTTTATTGCTCAAATTTCACAATTTGAATCACGGTTTGAGCTTCAGGATGAATGATAATTTGGCCGCTAAGAAGAATCATTCAAAAGTGTTGAATATTTGAGTGTCACTCATGATCGTTAATGTGAACCACTCTTTACGCTGCGCCTACACCAGACAATTTGTCTTCACAATACCAATACACTCAAACATTTTTTACTAACGCGTACACTCACATTTTTTCAGTCGGCAGCTCAATTGTCAGGCAGACAATTGAGCTGACACCAATTTGAAGTATGCTGACAATTTTTGACGTTTCCTTTAAAAAAATAGGTCTGTTCGAATACCCAAAAGATTTTAACAATTTGTAACAAATTTTACAAATTGTTACAAGAATCCGTTCGTTTACCCAGTTCGTTTGCCAGTGAGAATGAAAATAAGAGAGTGCGATTATTCTCTTCAGTCCAGTTTTGAAAAGTTTTTGCTGGCTGATTTTCTACTTGCAAGAATTTTCATGAAATAAGAAAAAAAAACAAACGTCTAATACAGATAATTTATTTGTTCAATATAAATAAAAATGGTTAAGCAAATAAAATTATTATTTTTTTTTTACATATTTTTAACATATGTACCATGAACATATGTTGAATTCGTCATGCGAAAAATTTTTTTCGACTCTTCTCAAATTAGCTATATCCTGAAACTCGTGTTTTTTTTATTTTTTTTTTATTTTCTTTTCAGCTTTCTGACAGTTCGACATACATTCTAAATTTTAACAAATTTTCTGTTCGGGTACTTTTTAGATTTTCATTGTTCTGCTAGAGAATTTTTTTCTTACTCTCAAAAAATTGTTACTGGCAAGTTTTTACTGTAAAAGTACGCGAACAGACCTAATGTTCGAGCAGTGTAAAACAGAATCGCTGTGTGATAGTTGTGATATTCAAAAGTAAAGTTTTCCACACAAAATTTAACTTTTTTTCGGTGGCCAACGATCTCCCGGTGCATCAGTAAGTGCAGCACAGTTCAATTGAATTTTTTGCTGGCCAACGTGTTCCAAGTGCCATCACACCAGCACAAGTCACTGCAGCGCAAATTTCCTGCTTCATTCGCTGGCCTACGTTCTCCGAGTCCTACCACCAGCAACACAAGCAAGTGCAGTAAATTTTTTTAACATCCTCCAAGCGCCACCAGGAACACAAGCATAATAAAATGTATCGAAAACACTTCGGTAGTAGAAAAGTACGAAATATGTAAAATTGTACGAAAATAGTACAATTACGCCAAAAAAAAAAGCATGCCTGGTCGACACAAATAAATTCTGAAATATTAAATCTGAAAGCAAAATGTAAACAAAGTTGAAAGTGATAAGTTTTTTTAAGGAAAATTGTAAAATGTCGTTCTTTGTGGTGTTTTAATTTATTTTGCAATTCGAAATTGATTCATGCCAAACTTCATTGCCAGTTAATTAAAAAAATATCAAGTAATTACATTCAAGGAGCGCAACAGAAGTACGCTGCGATGGTAGATATAATTTCATTATTCCATTCTTTATTGGACTATTTCTGCTTCCAACAGGTGATAGTTCCAGAAGCTGGAGGAACTCTGCGCTTAAATGTGAGAATGCGTACCACGGAAGCAGTTTCAAAAACGGGCACGCCACCGCCTGGGTACATGAGCGAAGGTGCCGATCCAATTGATCGGAATTGTGTGGAACTGCGCCTGTTATTAAACACGAGCCAACTTTTTGATGCTTCATTTCAAAATATGAGCTAAACAAACGTGTCGGCGGGATTTTCCACGCCTTGCAACCATCAATCATGATCAATGGACACACCGATATTTTGCTTAGTGCTTCTTTTAAGTGTCAATCGCAATGAAGTGATGGAGCAGACTCGACGCTAGTAGGGATAGGCGTGCGTCTCTACTACTGAAGTGATGAGGTGCTTGCTGAACAGTTAAGCAAAGCATCAATTTCCGAGGCAGTCTATCAGTTTTAAAGTGTGTTTATCACGTTTGTCTTGCAGCTCAATGTCGCAAATAAAAAAGATGTCTTTTTAAAACAAAATGTTAGTGAATCTTAAAGTTAATAATATTTGATGAAATAACATGGTATAAATATATATAAACTTGTAATCTAATAAAAATTTGCAATTAAAACATGTTAAAATCAGAGTAGTTGCCGCCTTAATATAATTCAAAGTAGTTTATCAACCACTTGTTTTTAAGTAGTATTTCAATTACTTCATATATAATGCAATCAATACTATTTAGACTTGAAGTGGTTGCCGCCTTAATATAATTCAAAGTAATTCATATACTAGTTTATTTTAAATTAGTTTTTTAATTAGTTGATTTTAAAAACAAGTTAGTTTGTTCCTGTAGGGTTAGTACAAATGTTTGAATGTATTGAGTTTTTCGAACTTGCACTTGCACGTGTGTCCGCCGGGTAATGAAAATCTCATTTTCTATAAACGTGGCACACTCAATGCCCGATAACGACAACTATTTTGCGTTATTTATATCTGTTTGTTTTTTTTTTTTTATTTTATTATGTGTAAAGCATATTGTGTACAGCATATTTGGAGCTGTGAACACTCAACACGTTGAGTAAATGTATCAGAAAATAAAGTGCAGCTACAGCAGGCCCGTAGACAAGGGGCAGTTTTGGGTGTTCAAACCCCCCTTAGGGTCCAGAAAGTATAAAAAAATAAAATATAATAATTAATATGACATTTTTTATATGCGCATACATAATGCGCATACGTTTCTTTTCAGTAACAGTATAAACAGCAACAGAAACACGCTTAAGATATCGAATAAAGTTCGATACATTCGATTGAGCCTTGTCCATCACCTGCGATTTAAGAATCTATTGCGTTGGAAAGTATTAAATGAAAGTGAGGAAAATATTTAAGTTTTACAATTGTCTTAATTGTGGTTTTCTAAAATTTAATCCACTTGTGTTAGTGTTATTCTATTGATTATTTTATTGTGCCAAAATACTAAAACAATTTCACATAATTAGCTGCAGAAGCCGCTATTAAAAAAGGCTAAAAAGGAGGAAAGTAAATCTTTGTTTTTAAGGAATTTTTTTGTTTTATCAATTTCCGTCATTATGGCTACTTCTTGATATTCTTTAATACTTTGATCCAATGTTACAAAATTAAATACGAGTAATTATAAAAAGAAGATGCCACCGTCGAAGTTGAAGCGACATTAGAACTACTTTCCTGATGTACCAAATGAGTGCTGCGCTGCCAGAATGGTGTAGTGGTCAATGGGTGCGGTGTCCATTCTATATTATAATTATTTAATGGTTACGATTTTAGCTAAATCACAATAATGTAATATTGTATTTCGTTTGCATTGTAGAAAGCGTTTAAGAATCTTTAGAGCCTCAAAAGGGTTCAGAACTGCCTTTGGAACCGGCAGTTGCCGGAGGTGGTAGTATTGACAGTAATGTTAAAAGCGGTCGTATAAGTAGTGTTATTAAGAATATTTCATCTTTAATGTAAATAATTCTAAGTTTGTGCGTTTTGTGTGTATAATTGTAGAAGTTGTTCCAGAAACTGAAATTTCGTTTGATACATCGGAACTTCTTTCGACTTCGGCAGTAGATAAAGGTGCAAGCAACGATATTTCCAATTTTATTTCATTTCAAAACATTTAAATCTTTCTACCACCCCCATCCCCCCCACCCCACCCCACAACTTTCAATTTTCCTGTCAGTGGTTCGCATAATCTACGATTTCAGCAGTCTTGGTTGAACCATTAACATTATAGTTAGCTTACTCCAAATTGAAAAACGGAGCATATTGTAAGTTTTGCGTGTTTTTTTAGCACTGACGCGGGATCTCAACAAAACTGACAAAATAAAATTGGGATAACAAAAATTTTTAAAAATAAAATTTCCAAACCTTTTGAATGTTGTCGAAAAAGTCAATTTAGTTAAGAATTTTGCTAAGTGATCTGTTAAAGTTTAGGAGTTGGTTACGGATTTACGTATAAGAAAATGTTAGTCTTCTTATCGAGATAGTTTTTCTAGAAGTTCACAAGTGGCTTATAGGTAAACATTGCTTTATACAGAATTTTAACCCGATAGCAGCTTGTAGGTAAATTGTTACAATACTATAATAAGACGCTTACGGAAATATCGTTTCAAAGGAATTTGAATTGTAGGTCATATTTTTAATGTTGTGGTTAATTTTTACAAAATTACTGTTCCTATACCTTTCCTTCGTGCAACAATTTAGAACATGGAAGTACTTTTTACAAAGCACAACTGGCTTTTGTCATCGTTCAATTTGATTTTGATTACATCCGAAAAAGGAATGGTCAAAATTTTTAATTAAACAATATGCAAGAATTTTACCTTGCTCTGGTAACACTACCATAGGAATAAATTAAACCAGAATTCAGCAGCGGATGCTGGCGCAAATATTAGGAAAGTGTGGTGATAGGTGAAGGAGTGCAATTGATATTTCAAATGTATTTCTAGAAGTTCTATGGGCGAATACTGCTTATATGGTTGTGCATCCTTAAGAATACATAGGGATAGCAAAGTCACAGAGGATGATGTATTGTCAGAATTGGAAAAAAAAAGAGAAGACTTAATACAAACATAAAAATAAATAAAAGTAAGTTTTATACTAAATTCCTTTTATTCATCGATATCAGAAAATATCGATATATTTTGTATGAAAACCCCCCCTTGGGTAAATCCTGGCTACGAGCCTGAGCTACAGACAGACAATTTTCACAACAGGTTGACCTACTGTAGCTGGATTCCTTAGAAGTTAACCTTAATAATATTTATCGTTATCGGTCATTGCGCATGCCACTTGCATAGAAAATGACGACAGTTAAGGCCGCTTTGCATTGTCATGCTGTGTTATCCTGCGAAATGTGAGATAGAAAGTATAAACGAATTTCATCCCATTGTCATTTTTAATTTTTGTATGAAGAAAACCATTTTTCCTTTTAAGACTATCTCACAGAATCACATCACACTTTTATACTTAACGCCTTGTACTAAGACTTCACAATTTGTGAAATAAATCGGTGCATAGCTATTGTAAGCATATTTTGCATAGCTATTGTAAGCATTTGATTAAATTTTGTCCCCACAGTTACACCTGAAAATAAAGCAAACAGCAACAGCGGGCGTAAATACAGCAGCGAAAGTAAATGAAACAACAACAGCAATCATAAATACAACAATATCAGTGAGCGTAAGCACAACAACAACAAAAGCGAGCGTAAATACAACAACAACAACATCGAGCGTTAATATAGCAGCAACAATTACGGCAACTAAGTTGCACGCGTCAAAAACACCAAAAACGGGCCGACGTACAACAGCAGTTAGAATCATGCATTTAAATAAGTACATGGAAAATACAACAACGCATGCTCACAAGAAATTTGGAAATAATAAAAAATTTAAAAACAAATGCATGGCAAGAAGCAAAAACCAATTAATGTCAATGAAGGTCAACGTACGCATGCAAGGACAGTGCGACAACATATAAAGAAAAAAACGATTGTTCATATTTTGGATGCACAAGAAGGTTTGATGAGACAATCTTTTTATTTTTTTGATGTCTTTTATTTCAATATATTTTTTTAAACCTTTTTTTATTCAACAAATTTTCATAACTGAATATAAAATTTTTTTTTTTGTTTATATATTAAAAAGAACTTCATAAATTTAAAAATAATATATAAATATTGTATTTTTTTGATACAGTAAAGTTAAATATTAAATCTATTGTGAGACACCACATTTTTCCCCCTTCTTATGAAATCTTACTATACTAACGGTGTTGTTAAAGTGTATTTTTTCTTGTGGTTTAGGTCCTGAAGGTAGTATGTGTGGTGTTTCGGTGCCTAGTAACGCTCGCTTAATTCTTTCATTATTAACAGTAACTGTTGAACTGCTTTTAATGATTTTAAAATATTTGGGTGTTCGTCCTATAGCTTCGAACGGTACATCATAGAGCTCTTGAAGTTTCCTATGGATGGTGTCATTTCCGACGAAAACAAATTTGCAATTATTTAATGGCTGTATTTCTTTATTCATTCCAGATAAAGAACGGATGGCATAGAATAGGCTGTTGTTTATTCAGAACAGAATGCATAAAGAAACAAAATTGGAAAAGAAAAAACACATTTGTGTTATTGGTAACCAGCAAACTTTATGAACACAAATATATATGATATATTTTTGGTATGTATGCAATTTTTCAATAAATTCAATTAAAAGTTTTAAATTGCAAAAATTTACCAAGTAAATTTTGTGTCATTTTGCCTTCAATTAAACAGCAACATTGGGCATAACCTCAAACACAAGGAATATTCTTTTTATTCTACCTCAGTTGATAATACGAAGAGAACGCATTCAGAATATGCCGTATGAATAAAGAAACACAAAAAGGAATGTTTCGGATAATCAAGAAGGAATAAAAAAACAAAATAAGTTATTGAATGAATTAAAAAATAATGCCAATGTATTAGGGATATATTGTTGAATCTTCGTGTTGTGATGTGAAATGTGTGATTGTTTGTCCCCAATACGGTTTTAATATTTGGGAGTATATCTGAAGCATTAAAAGTTTCGTCTTTAGGAATCACTAATTGTTTCGGTAATCTGAGCATCTGACCAAAAACCATCTCTGCTGGCGATGCCTTTACATCTTCCTTGACCGAAGATCTGAGGCCTAAAAGTATTAGCGGTAATTCTGTAAGCCAATGTGTCTGGTTGTTGCTCGCGATGAGGGAAGCTTTTAGCTGACGATGAAAACGCTCTACCATGCCGTTAGCTTGTGAGTGATAAGCTGAAGTAGTTATGTGTTGACAGCCAAGATTTTTGATAAAGTTGCTGAAGGTAACTGAATAGAATTGTGCTCCTCGATCGGATGTAATTTTTAAAGGAACTCAAAAACGGGAAATAAATTCTCTCTGAAGAGTGTCAACTATTGTATCAGTATTAGTGTCTTTCAATGGGTATGCTTCTGGCCAACGTGTGTTCCTGTCAACTGCGGTGAGTAGATACCTATATCTACTCACCGACTATATCCGATTGGTAAGGGACCGACTATATCGATGTTGATATGTTCGAAACGACCGTGTGGTATATTGATTTTAAGTAGAGTTGTTTTTGTGTGCTTATGTATTTTTGAACGTTAGATGTTGAACACATTGATATGAACACATCCTTGTTACCATTTGTTGACGTCTGTACTAATTTTGGGCCAAACATATGTTTGTGTTAGTAGACTTAGTGATGCTCGTGTTTCTGGATGTGAAGTGTTAAGTTATTGTTCGACGACTTGTTTTTGTAGGGTTTGTGGTATGTAAGGTCGTGTTAGTGAATTTGTTTGTTCACACCAGATTTTAATAATAAGTAAAGATATGTGTATTTGTTCGAGGTTGTACTTGTGACTGTCTAATATCTCTTGTAACTCTGTGTCAGCGGTTTGTTCGTTGTAGAGTGTTCTAAAATTTATATCCGTAGAAGTGAAAGCGTCTATTTCGGCTCGTGACAGTGCATCTGCTACAGTGTTTTGTGACGAACCTTTTAGCCGAGGTATCACTCGCCGGTGTCCAGGGTTCGTTCACAAACAATTAAGTACATGGGGTTAAGTCTAGTTTATCCATTCTTGATGTTTTATTATAAAATAGATAATTATAAATAAATATATATATAAATTTGAGTTCACGAGTGATAATGATAAATTTATACTTCATTTACTTAGAGTCAATTTTCCTCAATATGTGTTCATGTCATTACACTGTTTTCGACCTGAGTTTTTTTTAGTGGCCTGATGTACCGATGTCATCCATCGTCAGCTGCTGGAATCGTCAACCGTTCTGGCGCAGCGCGTAGGCAGGATTCTAGGAAACGGATTTGCCGGCCTCAATGGCACAACGCGTGGGCTGGCCTAAGGACAGAATCGTCAGCCTCAATGGCACAACGCGTGGGCAGGACTTGGGATAGAAACGTCGTTCTCAATGGCACAATGCGTGGTTAGGATTTAGGATAGAAACTCGTGGATGGGACTTAGAATAGAAACGTAGTACTCAATGGCACAACGCGTGGGTGGGACATATTAGGAGGAAGGTTTATCAGGAGCTAATTATTTGTAGTGTGGCTGCTGCTGCAAGACTTAACTGCACAGTCATGGTGTGTTGAGTTTATGTTCAGCTGTTTCGTTGTTCTTGACATATCGCTTTTCACCTCGGCCTAGTGTTGCCATCCGGGTGAAATTAATTAAGGTGTATGTTACTTAATCAACACAGTGCTGCCTTAGTATTTAACTACCCGCGTTGTAGTTGTTTTATTTACTGGTAATAATAAGAGGTATTCCGATAGTGCGTATACATAAATTAAATAAATGTGATGTGTAAAAATAAAAAGATTTAATTCATGCTATAGAAAATGATCCAAATAAGGCAACAAGGTATTTCAATAACTTCAAAAGAAAGAAAAGAGGTCATGACTGGTACTGGGTGTGCATCTAGTGTGTGTGGAAATGAGTTTCAACTTCCATCTTCACTTTCCCCGCTTACTTAGGGCTTGTGACGTGGGAACTTTGATTCACGAGGCCCCGCCACGGTTCCAGGATATTTGGACTTGGTGCCCCTCTATGTTTTGGATGAAGGAGCCCCTTGAGCTTTTCTTCAGCGGCAGCTGCTCCTATGGCGGTGGAGCAAGAGGTCACGTTTTGCCCCTTTTTGAAGGGCGAGTAGTACTTGATTCTTCTGCTTTGGGCTCTGCCTATGGTTGCCACCAATACGGCTACCACTGTCACTTCTTGTGGGACTACCGGTAGTGCTGCTGCCCACACTGGTAGGGTCATCAATTCACCTGGAAATCCTTGTTCGTATGCTGTATTGGTATCGATATCACTAATTGCGGTGGCCAGGAAGTCACCGGTTTGGTAAGCCGGGGGACGCTGACCCTAATACCGCTTTCTCTGGTTCTGGCGTCGGCAACCACATTTTGCTTTCCCTTGCGATACTGAACGTCATAGGTGTACTGTTGTAGTTCAAGTGTCCACCTTGCAATACAGACTGACGGGCTCTGGGTGGAGTTCAACCATTTGAGTAAGAGGTGATCTGTAATGACCGTGAATGCGTAACCCTCTAAAGAGGGTCTCATCTTCCGTATTGCGTATACGATGGCCAGGCATTCTTTCTCGGTGGCTGTATAATTGACTTCGGCCTTATTTAAGTGTCGGATGGCATACGCTATTAATATGTCCGCTCCGTCTGTACTTTGGGTTAGCACTGCTCCGAGGCCATAGTCACAGGCATCGGTCTGCAGCAACAATCGCTGTTTTCTGGCGCTTGCAGCTCTTTAATGGCCGATAACATGTCTGGGTCCATGTGGATACCTTCTTTGCTTACTACGTCACTGAGGTACTTCACTTCCTTCTTGAAAAACTCACATTTCTCAGGATTTATGCGTAAGTTGGCTTCTCGTAGTCGTCTAAATACTTCTGCTAAATTTTCCATGTGCTACTCTAGTGTGGTCCCGGTGATGATGATGTCGAGATACGCAAACGCATGGGATTCTAGGTCGGCACCGATGACACGGTCTCGAGCTCGCTGGAAGGTAGCTGGGGCAGAATGAAGTCCGAATGGCATCTCGCACCATTGGAAGAGTCCTCTGCCTGGAACTATTAAGGCTGTATATTTTTTGCTGCTTTCTTTCATGGGTATTTGCCAGTACCCGTTCTTTAGGTCAATGCTACTTATGAACTTTGCATTCCGAAGCCGGTAAAGGATGTGATGGATCCTAGGAAGAGGATAGGCGTCTGGAACTGATCGGACGTTAGTTGCCGATAATCGATGCATAGTCACCACTGACCCGTTTTCTTCTTTACTAGGACTATTGGCGCGCTGTGAGGACTCCGGGATGGCTCGATTCAGTCCTTTGCAAGTAGTTCGTCGAACTCATCATCAGTTATCTTTTGCATTGCCGGATTCTTTGGGAAATATCTCTGCTTTATGGGACGATCGTTGCGAATGACGATGCGGTGTGCCGTTATGTTGGATATGCCCTCGACACTTTCAGCTCTTCCTGAAGGAAATTGTCGATCTTCTGATTCTCGATGCCCTTGATTTCGTTGATGCCCTCGATGCCTTCTTTCCAGTTGATAATGCAGGTGTCGCTACCTTGATGCTTGCTTGCCAGTTGATAACGCAGGTGTGGCTGCCCTTCTTTCCTGCCAGTTGATAACGTAGGTGTTGCTGCCCTTAATCCTTTCTTGCCAGTTGATAACGCCGTTGTCGCTCTCGTTAATTCTTTCTTAACAATTGATAGTGCAGGTATCACTGCCTTTTGTGACCTTGTTCTTCTTATAGACGGTAGTCGTGGCAGCTAGTTGTTGCGGCAGTTGGTGACGCAGGTGCTGCTGTGACAGCATTTAATGAAGCAGGTGCTGCTGCAATGGCAGTTAATAACGCAGGTGCTGCTTTTGCATAACTGAGAAGGTCTTCGCGTCTCAGTGAATAGATCCAAGAAGTCTTCATCATTATTTTTGCGATTTTAAATATATTCCAAATATTAAATATATTTCTAATTTTTAACTACTATATCTATACAATATACCTTTTCAATTTGCTATATTTTTTCCCCTTTAAATTTTTTTTTCACAATATGTTCTTCGTGTATAGCTCTTCCCTATGCTGGATTTTCTTTTTATTATCAATCTTTTCTTGATGATAATTTTTCCAATCATTAGTTTTTAATTCATCTTATATGCTTGTATAAGATATGGCAGCTGTGGCGTATTGGGTAGAGTTTGTGACTCTTACACCAGAGAACCCAGGTTCGAATCCTCCATCTGACACAGAAAATTTTTTCAATTGAATTAATTTTTCTGTTCGGCCGTCACCTCTCTGCAGACAATGGCAAGCCTCAGAGAGTAAAAACTGCCATGAAAAGCTTCTTGAGAACATAAGCCGTTCGGAGTCGGCGTAAAACATGTAGGTCCAGTTCTTAATCATTGTGTGCAAACATTTCACATCACATACAGCACAATTGATCATAACAAGCTCGGTCAAAGCCCTTTCAAGGGCTGAGATGGCCATTTCGTTTTTTTTATATGCTTAATTAATTTGTCTTTAATTTTTATTAGTTTCTTATCTTTTAAGTCAGCTAAATTGAATATAACTCAACTTTATAAAATTTAGCCACACAGTTTGTTTGCTCTTTTATAATTTAACTATATTTTGCACGTCCTTGCTCGGGCGCCATGTAACGAAGCTCCCGGTGCTCCGGGTCTATAGCTGAGGTAAGCTCGTCGAGATTCCAGGATTCGTAACAAAATTTTTAAGAAAGAAAAGACGTGATAATATAGTTTAATAGTTTTTTTTTATTTTGGTTCTTTAGGACAAATTCCTCAAGTTTACTTTTTTTTATATGCTTAATTAATTTGTCTTTAATTTTTATTAGTTTCTTATCTTTTAAGTCAGCTAAATTGAATATAACTCAACTTTATAAAATTTAGCCACACAGTTTGTTTGCTCTTTTATAATTTAACTATATTTTGCACGTCCTTGCTCGGGCGCCATGTAACGAAGCTCCCGGTGCTCCGGGTCTATAGCTGAGGTAAGCTCGTCGAGATTCCAGGATTCGTAACAAAATTTTTAAGAAAGAAAAGACGTGATAATATAGTTTAATAGTTTTTTTTTATTTTGGTTCTTTAGGACAAATTCCTTAAGTTTACTTAAGATGGTGAGGAAACAAACTATAGTGTGGCTGGTGTGGTAACTTTACTTCTTGGTGGTTGTGGCTATGTAATCCAGTTAGTCCTGGTCTCTTTGCTCTTGAGTTTATTAGCTCAAATTTACCTACTAGAGTTACAACTATGCCTGCTGATAGATTCAAGTTTCCCTGCTTAAAGTGGCGGACTTGTCGGCCACAACTGAGTAAACTAATAAATCTAATCTAGCCTGCTTAAAGTGGCCTGTCGGCCACAACTAAGTCCACTGATATATTCACTCTTTTCTATATAGCGTGGAGGACCAGACAGCCACAACCTAGTCCACGACTAGCCTAAAAGCTTTCCTGCTTAAAATGGCGGACATGTCGGTCACAACTGAGTCCACTGATAAATTTTACCTTTCCTATATAGCGTTGAGAACATGACGGCCACGACCTAGTCCATGGCTAGCCTAGAAGCTTTCCTGCTTAAAGTGGCGGAGCTGGCAGATTTTTTCTTCCATCGTAAAAATCGAACACACGAAAAAAGTTGTTGTAAACAAAACACTGTCACTTTACCAAATGTCAACGAGAGATGATGATATTTGGCAGCCTTGTCATAGACACATGTGGCAACATACTAAAAATTAAATTTTCGAATCGGAGAGTTAAGTCCAGTTCACAGGGTGAATGAACCTTTCTTTTTGTACAAAGTGGTATTTATTTATGTTGGCACAGAGTGTTTGTCTTAAAGTCTACTTATAAATAACATTATCTCAGATGTTACTAATTCACTTAGTGTTTAATATAAAATAATAAAAGAGTTTTACCCAAAATTAAAAACAATTTCAAATTAACTTTTCACTTATACAAAAACAAATTGATTATAAAGAGAAGCAATAATAAAAATAAAAATATTTTTGCGTCCTCTTATTGTGTTGATGCTTGCTGTTTTGCATGCGACTTTGTGTGTATTGTTTCGTGTGCGCTTCGTGTGTGTGAACGTGCTTTGTGTGCGTGGCTAGTATATATTGCTTTTTGTGTGTGGCAAAACTGCTGGGCAGGTTTTGACTTATCACAACTTTCTTGTATGTGATTAACTTTATCTTTGAGATAGGTAAGTTTAAGCATTTGATCCGTATACAGAAAGCGTCGTATGATTTCAATTTGCTTGCTTTCCATTTCAAAACTTTTCGTAATTTCCATATCTTTGATTACCGATTTTAAAATATGAATTGATTTGTTAAAATGCGTAAAATTGATTTGTTGTGGCGGCCGTGGTGTAGTGGGTAGAGTGTGTGATTCTTACGCCAGAGAACCCAGGTTCGAATCCTCCATCCGACACAGAAAGTTTTTTCAATTGAATTAATTTTTCTGTTCGGCCGTCACCTCTCTGCAGACAATGGCAAACCTCAGAGAGTAAAAACTGCCATGAAAAGTTTGTTGAGAACATAAGCCGTTCGGAGTCGGCGTGAAACATGTAGATCGTCCAGTTTTCGATCATTTGTGTGCAAACATTTCACATCACACACAGCACAATTGATCATAAGAAGCTCGGTCAAAGCCCTTTCAAGGGCTGAGATGGCCATTTCGTTTTTTTTTTGTTGTTAAAATGCGTATTGATGAAAATCTGTTTATTAATAGCGTCTATGATGTTGTGATTATTTTGGTCAGTAACACTGTGATGTTCGAGGATTTCGTGACGGTCGTTATCGTCCATAACTCCGAAAAGCCATTTGTAAGCTTACCCTCCAAAGCTTATCAGTCCTCTCTTTTTCCAAGGTTCTATTGGGATTATAGATTTTAGCTTAGATTTTATTATTTCTATTTCTCTTTGAAGTAATTCTTTGCTATGTAAATCGAGAAACTTTACAATGTTTTTTATTTCGTCTAAAACATGGCTTTTTTCAATTGTAGTAATTAAATGTAAAATTTTTAAAGTTTGGGTCACCACTTCAATTTCTCTCATTTTTGTCTGGACATATCCCGATTCCTCTTCAATGGGGCTTAACTGCAATAGCCCCTCAGTTGGAAGCACTATCCCTAGAAGCACAAACAAGCTGATTACCTGAAAATTTCTTTATATTTACAGTATGAACATTTTTAAATGGGTATTTCCTAAATTTTGGTTTTTCGTTATGGCTTACGCAAGTATAATTTTTTATGAACCCCTCTTGTTTATTCTCTTCGTAACTTTCTCTGCCTTTTTAAAATTTATTCTATTAAATTTGTTATCGCATATAATTTTCCTCAATTTTCCTTGAATGGAAATATAAAGTCGTATTTTTTCTATTAATTACAACATGCTTGGAAAACCTATCAATAAATTTCATGAAAGAATGTTTAGAATTTACGTATGTATCGATATGTAAAACTTCGTTAATATCAGGTGTTTCTGTATTTTTAAATTTGGGTTGGATAGGATTTCTATCGTACTTCGCTGCAGTATACAAATCACAGTTATTTACTACCTTATTGATAATGACTTTCAAGTTAGGATAATATGTTTTATGGTTCAAAGCTTCATAATTTGCGATAATTCCTGATTCGCTTTCATGAAAAAGAGCTACCTGTTTTATTGCTTCTTCTTCGTCTTTCATGTATCTTGCAAAATGGCTACATTAAAAAATTTTGTGCTTGAGTCTCTTGGACACAACTCGATAAGTTTTTTTTGAAGATGGTTATAAGTTGTGTTATCTTAATCAGTGTATAAAGCAATTTTGCATTTACATATATGTCTTCGGACAATATCGGCTATTTTTTCCGGTGTCTCAGCTCTTTCAATATAAATTCTATCGTTTCCCAATACTTTTCCGATTTCTTTTTCCTTTCTTTCTACTAAAAATAATTGAGTTTTAAACCAATTCACGACTGTATCCAACATCGGAATATGGTTGTGTAAATCATCTTCTTGACAATGTGCTGTTTGGACATCAGTAGAAACATTCAGCCTTACTAGAAAACTGACCTTAAATTTTAGCGTCAGCTTTTTAAATTAGTAGCAGCTGTAGCCTCTGCTAAGCTTATACTAAAAATCTTTTTAGAGCTGGCAGTAATTAGAGCCAGCACTAAATTATTTTTTTGGTAAGGCTGATTATCTACATTTTCTATAAATTTATTTCATTATTATCAAGATTGATGCGACTTAAAAAATCTGCAATTTTATTCTCTTTGCCTCTAGCATAATCTATCATTGGATCGTATTCTCCCAATTGAATCAACTATCTTTGGAGTCTTGGGTTGATATCTCTGCCACAATTCTTGGTGTGAAGCCACTTAAGTGGTTGATGATCTGTATTCAAATCAAATTCTTTACCATATAGGTATGGTCTGAAATACTTACAACCCCAAACAATTGGAGTAAGAGAAGCGAAACATATAGGATGTCCGTCTTGTGTCAGACACCTTAGGCAAAATTGCTAGTTAGTTAGCTAGTAATGTCAGTTATAAGCTTAAATTTTTATTGAAGTTTGGATAGTGCGGAATTGGATAATTTGTAATAATTTCCTTTAACTTCTCAAAAGAAGCTATATAATTTGGGTCGTTGGTATTGATTTTCGAGTTCTTTTTTAAATATTTAACCTAGGAAATGCAACTTTTTCATACGTATAGTACTTGATAAATTTACGATAGAAGCCGGTTGCTACTAAAATCGACTTGATGTGTTTTTGCGTCTTGGGCAGGCACAAGTTTTTGATACCTTCGATTTTTGTTGAATTTGGCTTTACGCCATTTTGAGTTAAAATATGACCTAGGTATTCAGTTTTTTTTTTTTAAACTGCACTTATCTACTTGAATTTTCAGTCTCGTATTTATAAGAGTTTTGAAAATAGATTTAATATTGTTTATGTGCTCTTGCAACGATGTGCTAAATATTAAAATGTCCTCTAAGTACACGACACAAGTTTTATTACTATATTGCTTTGAATTCATTAACCTCTGGAAGGTTGCAGGAAATTTTTTTGAGGTCTAATGGCATTCTCACGGGGTCAAAGTGCCCAAACGGGGTCCAAAACGCTTTTATAAATTTCATCCAATGTTTTATCACTATCGACGTGGGCCCTTACGGTTCCATCATTTTTTCCTAAAATTATTTCTACTAAATCTCTATGTTTTCTGCTCTATAAGGATCGGGTTTTCTTTCGTCAAAAGCATATTTAATTCGTACTTAATTTCAAAAGTAAGTTTAAATAGTTCACTTTAATTATTCACCCTCATGATCCGTAACTTAATCAAAAGTTATTTTTGGGCTTGAAGCGTTGTCTAAGTTTCAGCTTGATATCTTCCCATTTTGGAAAATCACCGAGTTCACGAATACAACTTGCTGCTTCCCCACGGATTTTATCGTTAATAATAATTTGCATGCCGTAGTTGTAAAGTTGTGAATTAATTCCACACAATTCCAAAGTGTTCTCCACTTATTTTATGAAGAACGAGTAACCATAGTTTTTGTTGTCTTCGAAAGGTCTCAGTCGTCTAAAATGGTCAAAAATGTCCTGTTGTCGCAGAAAAAAATTCAATTGGTGGTTGCTGCTGTTCCATCTATCAATTTTGTTATCGTTGCTGCACTTGTTGGTATTGTTGTTGCAGCTGTTCAGTTTGCTGTTGAACATTCAACGAAAAATTCTTGGTAAAATTGATAAATAACTTTTGTTAATCCTTGACAAAACCAAATTGTGCACTCGATTAAATTTTATCATAAATGCTTCATATTTTTATCAATTCGAAAGAAACTTTATCCATTTGATTAAAAATATAATAACGCGTTAACAAACTGAATGTGTTGATTTGAAAAAATTTATTTTATTTGTCAACTTGATCAGTCAGAATAAAATTTTATAATTTTTGTAAATAGAGTTACCAAACTTACTTCGTTGGGTTGATAAAAAGGTTTGTTGTACTGAAGAAATAATTTATAAAATTGATAATCGCGTACATCAAGCGGATAAAATTTTAGTTTCGTAATGATGAAATGAATTATCAATTCCAAAAACGTTCAATAATTACAACAAAACTAGATGTCTGGCATTTCGGTGGCGTTATTTGTTGTTCGCAGAATTATAAAAAGAAGTTTTATGAGTTGTCTACTTTTTATTTAATTTGTTAAATTTAATAAATTTTGAGAAAATTATTTCCAGAATAATTCAGTGGGAGAATAATTCAGGAGTAAGGAGCTAGCTTAACAGTTCTGTGAGCAACATTTTGTGAGTACAAACTAATATAAATCGTAACTTTGATTAGCACTTGATAACCTCCATTAAATATTATACATACAAATGTTAGAATAATGTGTATATATAACTTGTGAACATATAAAAAATTTTTCTAAATGAATAAGGGCAAATTTACTGATGTAAACTTAAAAAGTGAAATAACCTAAATGATCACGTTTGACACAAGTTTTAGTCAAGAAGGCCTTTTCTTCAACAAAACCTTGAAAAAAGGCACCACCGACTGAGTTACCAAACCCCTAACCTGATTTTCGGTATTGTTCACTAACATTTAGTGTTTCGGTTCAGTTATAAAAAAATGCCCTGCAATGCCCTGGTTAACATTCGCCAAGACTTGACGATAAATTTTTTGATTTTCCTTTTTAAACTTACCGCTTCAGTTTACACATATCAAGGATTGACGATCGAGTGTTCCGTCTTTCTGAAATGCATGGCATGCAATTCTGCATGCTGAAACGCATTGTAATGCTGAAATGATATAAAAAAATTATGGGTCTACAAAAGAACAAAAAAAAAATTGCCAAAATTTCTGCCAACATTTTTCCCCCGTCTGTAACGATCCTCTAGCCAACGAACACAAGACTTGACCGTCAATTCTTGACAAGTGTAAGCCTAGACAATAAGTTTGGGTGTTTCAACGAAAGCACATGATTAATATTTATTTGATTGATATTTGGGCGTTTCAACGAAAACACAACACTGACCGTGTTTCCGTACTTTTTCTAGCTAGAAGAACAAGCATAAAACCGCTCTCTCGAGCTCGAAAGTTGCTCGAAGTCATGATACAATCATAAGGTAGGGCCGCTTCGCTGAGTGCCCTCACGCGTCGACGAAGAGTGGATACTGAAAAGGTTTGTTAGATGTCAAAACGACGAAGTACGTAGAAACGTCAAATGAAATAAAAACATTATGTTTTCAAATCGTAAACAGTTCAGACACGTGTTTTTAATTTGTGATAATTGTGCAAGTAAAGCGAGAAGAAAACCTTGCATACCAAAACCAAGGAGCCATAGGTTACCTTCAAGGCATCAGCATTGCCCTCTTGTACCTTCGCCAGCTGCATGGTGGCCAGCAACAGTTGATGGCTTGGCCATGCTATATAGCACCAACTTAATTTCCTCCAATAAAGTTGCAAGCAGTGCGGTGTGTGTTAAATTTGTGATAATTTGAGTGAAAATATTATAACAACAGTGTAATAAAAACTATAAAATGTGAAAGTCTTAAAATTGCAAAAAAACCTGTAACAAATTCTAACCTAAAAACAACTGCGAAACGTGAGCATAAAGAAATTCGCGACGAACAGCTGATTCTGACATCTA
The DNA here is from genome assembly GCA_914767935.1 of Coremacera marginata. Lineage (NCBI taxonomy): Eukaryota > Metazoa > Arthropoda > Insecta > Diptera > Sciomyzidae > Coremacera > Coremacera marginata. Next base: position 103,851,856 of record OU612044.1, read on the forward strand.
TCCCCCTTTATTCTGCTTTCTACTCCATTCCTCTCCGAGTCGGCCCTACCTTATAATTCTGCCATGCTCGAAGTGTGCTTGAAGAAATTTGTTCCAGCTACAAAATAACAAGCATCAAGAAGAATAAGCATCAAGAAGAACAATCTATGTCAATTTGTCGTTCGTTGTTTGCTTATGTTGTGCGATAAAAAACAATTTACATATTGTTATACATCTTATTTACTTACATACTTAGGTGGTCGTAACAACCCGTGTCCGGGTTTCAACCGACCTCATCAGCTCTCGCCAGGCGCCTCTGCTTTGCGCGCGCCTTCTCCAATCGGATACACCAAGTGCGGTTAGGGCTTCCTCAGCCTGGTCCATCCATCGGAAGCATGGTCTCCCTCGTCGTCGTTGACCAGCGACCCTCGCCTCGAGCACCTTTTTCGCTGGAGCTTCGTCGTTCATACGATGGACATGACCTAGACAGCGTAGTCGCTGCACAGTTATACGCCGAACTACGTCAATGTCATCGTAGAGCTCATACAGCTCGTGGTTCATTCGGATGCGATAGTCATCGTCGACTCGAACAGGACCGAAGATTTTGCGAAGAACTTTTCTCTCGAACACCCCCAGAGCGGCTGCGTCAGTTTGCGAAACTACCCATGCCTCAGCGCCATAAAGCAGCACAGGTAGAACGAGCGTCTTGTAGAGTGTTAGTTTTGTCGATCGAGAGAGGGCTCTGGAACTTAGTTGCTTACTGAGCCCGTAGTAGCACCTATTAGCAATTATTGTTCTTGGCTTTATCTCCAGGCTGATTTCGTTTTTGGTATTAATGGCGGTGCCAAGGTAAACGAACTCCTTGACTACTTCAAAGTTATAGCTGCCGGATGAAATGTGAGAGTCTAAACGCCAAGCTCCCTTGTTTGTAGACAGCATATATTTTGTATTGCCCTCATTTATCGTCAAACCCACTTTGGCTGATTCCTTTTCGATAGCGGCGAAAGCAGCGGTAACATCTCTCTTAGTTCTGCCAACAATATCAATATCATCAGCGTACGCAAGGAGCTGGACGCCTTTGTAGAAAATGGTGCCATTACGATGCACACCGGCCTTTCGTACGATCCCCTCCATGATGATGTTGAAGAGATCGCAAGACAGTGGATCGCCTTGCCTGAAACCTCTAATCTAGTGGAAAGTCTAATCAACTTTGCAGGTATACCAAACTCAGACATTGTTGCGTATAGGCAATCCCTTCTCGGGCTATCGAACGCAGCTTTAAAATCGACAAAGAGATGGTGTGTGTCAATTTGATTTTGGTGGGTTTTCTGCAGGATTTGTCGTAGCGTGAAAATCTGGTCTATTGTGGACTTACCAGGTCGAAAGCCACACTGATAAGGTCCAATCAGTGTTTTTGTAATCGGCTTTAATCTTTCACACAGTACGCTTGAGAGAACCTTATATGCGATGGAAATAAGACTGATACCTCTATAACTTGCGCAGATTGTTGGGTCTCCTTTCTTAAGTATAGGGCACAGTACGCTGAGGTTCCAATCGTCGGGCATGCTTTCTTCTAGCCATATTTTGCTGATGAGCTGGTGCATGCGCCTTATCAATTCATCGCCGCCGGTTTTAAACAATTCAGCTGACAGGCCGTCAGCACCCGCTGCTTTGTTGTTTTTGAGTCGTTGGATAGCAACTCGAACCTCTTTATGGCTAGGTGGTGGTACTTCCACTCCGTCATTGTTGATTGGTAGCTCTGAACTGCGCTCTCCATGGGCGGCATTGGTGGAATCGTCGCCAGTAAGTAAATTGGAGAAGTGCCATCTCCACAATCTCAGCACACACTGCGTATCCGTATTCAGATCTCCATTTTCGTCTCTACAAGTGGATGCTCCGGGCTTGAAACCTTGGGTTAGACGCTTAACCTGTTGATGGAATTTTCGTGCATCCTTCTTGCCCTGGTATACCTCTAGTTCCTCACGCTCACGCTTTTCCTGCTCTCTTTTCTTGCGTCTGAAAAGGCGCCTCTCTTCATTCCTCTTTTCGCGATAGTTTTCTCGCACGGCTCGCGTTGCAGCTGACTGCAGCGTTTTTCTATATGCGGCGTTTTTTAATGCAGTCGCAATGCGACACTCCTGATCATACCATTGGTTCCGAGGTTGCGGGCGCCGGAAACCAATGACTTCTTCAGCGGCAGCGCGCATGGAGTGGGATATATGCGCCCAAAGTCCGCCGGCGTCGTCGGGTCCAGAGGTTGGTTGGTTGAGCTTAACCGAGAGTTGATCGGAGTAGGCTTCGGCAGTCCGTTGTAATTGCAGCTTAGCGACATCTAGCTTTCGTTGCACTCCTGTGCGTATGTTCTTCGCATTGCATAATCGCATGCGGATCTTGGCTGCAACAAGATAATGGTCGGAGTCAATGTTGACCCCCCGAAATGTACGCACATCTAGATCACTAGAGGCATGCCTTCCGTCGATTACAACGTGATCAATTTGGTTTCGCGTTTTTTGATCCGGGGACAGCCAGGTGGCCTTGTGGATGTCGAGGTGCTTAAATCTGGTGCTACTAACTACCATGTTTCGTGCCGCGGCGAAGTCGATCAGTCTTAGACCGTTGTTCGTAGAGGTCTCGTGAAGACTGAACTGACCGACAGTGGGGCCAAAGATGCCTTCCCTTCCGACTTTCGCATTAAAATCGCCGAGGACTATTTTCACGTCATGGACCGGAAGGTGGTCGTATACGTCCTCAAGACTAGCGTAGGAAGCGTCTTTGACGGCTTCGTCCTTTTCCTCCGTCGGGGCGTGCGCGCAAATATGGCTGATGGAGAAAAATTTTGCCTTGATGCGGATCGTCGCCAATCTTTCCTTGACAGGTGTGAATCGAGAAACAAGGTGGCGTAGTTTCCGGCTAACAACGAATCCACATCCAAATTCGCGCCTCTCCGCATGGCAGCTGTAGTAGATATCGCAGTGTGCTTGCTTAGAGCCGCCTTGCCCTTTCCATCGCATTTCCTGGATGGCGGTGATGTAAGAGTTTATTGTTTTGAGGGCTTCCACCAGTTGGATAATGGAACCTTCATCATTGTCCGTTTTTCGTTTGCGGTGGTCGTCAACGTAATTGGGGTTCTTATCCGAGGCTAGTTTAGTTTTCATTGGGCAGTAGTAATGTGGCGGGACCCAAACCCTGCGCACATTCCATGTTTAAGGTCTATGGAGTGACCCGCCGCTCAAATTAGCCGTCAAACTGACGGATGCCAGTTTGCCGTTGCCCAGGGAACACCACGAGGAGGTTTGAGTCGACTTGGGACAATTTCGACATGGATAATGCTGGCCTCGCCAGGTTGAGGCGATCAGACACGTTGCCACGTGAAGGTTCGCCCCCTGTTCCCCATTTTTGTTTGCTCCCCAGGATTGTTATACATCAATAAATATAAATTCATACAAATAAATATAAAATATCATGTTAAAATTGGCGCCGTTTGAGTTTGTAACAAGTTAAAGTTGGCGCTGTTTACTTTTGATAGGCAATTAGCTGTTTTCGTGCTTGAAACTAGCTAGAAGTCGTTTTCGTACTTTTGACACTATTCGTAAATTTAATTTTATTCTGTCATATCGAACTTTACTCGACTTTTACTCGAAAATGTGTACGGAAACACACCTACTATTTGTCTAGTTTTATTGGCAACAAATTTTATTTTATTAACAACACAACACATATATTTTATTGCCCACATTCAGCGGAGTCAACAGTTTGCAACATGATCCAACTAACAAGGAGGTAGGCTACTAAGCCACTACGACAAAACAGTTTTAAAACAGTATTGTTTTTGTTTTGATGAACATGTTGTGTGCGCTCACTCAGACAATTTGTTTCGCGGCAAATGGCGTTTTTGTTGCTGATGCATAAAAATTAATTTCGAGAAGGAGCTCTATGTGTTCTTATTCAACGCAGACAAAAAAAAAACAATGGATTCATCCTATTTGAAGAAATTATATATAAAGAAACAACTTTTTCAATAAAAAATAGATTTTTAATATTCTCTTCATCTAGTTTCTTTTTTCCATCTATACTGACGCTATCGTCTTTCACATCGATTTTCACGAATATGCTAAGCTTTGAGACAAAAACTTTCAAGTGAGCGTACACTCATTTGACTCTGTATATAGTGAAACAGTTTTGTTTTGCAAAAGTTGCATGGCTGCGAAACAAAAAATGTTGTAAAAAAAAAATGTTGGCAAAAAATGTGTAGAAAATTGTTGGCGACCATTGATTGTCAAAAATTGTTCAATATAGGAAACGAAAAGAAAAGTAAAAAATAAAAAAAATGCCTAATACACAAGCAAACGACAACCTATAGTCGCCGTTTGTGTGAATGTAGCCAGCTGTCACTACCACCTTGTTAGTCGCATCATGGTTGCAAAAAAAAACAGTTGTATAAAAGTTCGCTGAATGGTACAATTAGGGCGATGCTACACTGGTGGTCAAATGATCCCTGGCAATTTCACTTTTTAAACTCGTTTTTCGTTTGATGATTCAAGCCTTAAACATATCAAGTCGGTAGCTTTGCATTTGAAAATATCAAAATAATGTGATTTTGGTCAATGAAGCCATCAACGAGTCTGTTTGACGCATGCAAACAAATATTCACTAGCACACTCAAATAATTGACCGTGTAAGTTCAGCATTAAGCTTTGACTCTAAACTGTTAACTTTGGCAAAGTATTTGACACTTAGAGTAACAACACATTCATATAAAAACTCAACAAAATTTTTGTGATTATAACAAGTCAGTGTGAATTTCATCACACACAATACAGACTGTCTGCGCAAACACAGCCGAAGATCAGAATATTATAATTTTTGCGCAGACATCTGCGCAGAACAAAAAACAACCAAAAACATTGTTCCACCGTCTGCAAGAACATGTGTTTGCGTAGACCAAGGTATATTAAACAAGGTAATGTGGTCTCGGAGCTGTGGATACAGCAGCTGTTAAGCACATAGAATGATATAATTTGCAAATTTTGTTATTTCCTTTGCTTTTATTCGTAAAAACCTGATTTTGACAGGCGCTGTACCCACCATAGGAGAGAATTTTAATTACTAACACTACCATGATACATTTATAAGGTAGGTCTACTTACGTAAGGAGATTCACCACACCGACCTGGAATATTTAAATTATAAAATACGGTGCTGCCGTAACTTACAAAAAAAAATCCATGTTTGTTCTTAGTGTTTTTGATGAATTATTGTACTTAACTATGACGACGTGTTCTAACTTCGTAAGCTTCGATGTTCGACAATTTGTCGAAAATTTGTATGTTGTAACCAATTCGACAGGTGATAATTATGATAAAAATTGCTTTGCTTCGTTTTTCCAGATAATTTGATGGGGTTTTTTAAAACATACAATTTAATTTAATAATTTAAAACATTAACATTGATATTTCACTTCGATCTTTGCTTCGAAAGTGAAGTTATAATATGTAGCCACTGAAAAACGGTGAAGTATATCATTTTACAGTACATTATATATTAGGAAATTTTTGAAGTTTTTTCTGAGATTTATTCAATTCGCCATAGGCCATTCGCTATAAATTCCTTCTCAGATACAGTAGTGCACATGTTTGGTTTTTTTTTTTGATATATGTGAATACATTAAATAAATATATATATGTATATATATAAAGATACAGTGGGCGAATAAAATATAGCACTTTATAAACATTCCGCAGTTAGCAACAACAAAAAACAACGAAGTTGAGTCTCAAGTTGAACTTATTTTTGTGGTCAACTAGCAAATGTTTATATATTTTTTCAGCAATATAACGGTACCGAAATCGGAAAATCTGTTCTTCAAAGCAAAGAGAGCAAAAATTTAACGCGAAGAAAAGATAGCACTTTTTCTAATAATACGCGCGATCAGTTACATTCCAGACGTCAATAAGCGATGATCTTTAATTTTCTAGATAATTTTGTGCCGTTGATAGAATTGAGTGATGCGTTTTGAACATTAAGCCAAAAATGGGTCGTGGAAAAAAGTATCCCATGCAGAAATGCAAGTGATTCAAAATCTTTCAGAAAAAAATATTAAAGTGGCTGAAATAGCAAAAAACTTGAATAGAAGTAAAAAAGTGATCATGAATTTTCTTAAAGATCCGAAAATTTATGGTAAAGCACACAGTCCAGGACGCCCTCGCGCTATAAGTGAAAGAGAAAAACGTGCTATTTTACGAACAGCCTCAAATTCGAGCTTAACTGCGCGCCAAATTGCTGCTCAGGCTGGTGTCCAAACAAATGTTCGTAATGTTCATATACTCCTTAAAAAATCAAATGTGATAAAGCGTAAAAAATTGATGAAAAAGACAGCCAGATTGGATTTTGCGGACAAGCACATAGCTTGGAAAAAAATGGCGTCGCGTGTTATTCACCGATGAAAAGAAGTTCAACTTAGATGGTCCAGATGGCTGGCAGTTTTACTATCATGACCTTCGAAAAGAAGAAAAAATCCTTAGCCGACGACAGTTTGGTGGAGGCAGTTGTCATGATTTGGGCCGGAATAGGGTACTACGGTGAAACTGAAATAAAATTTGTACAAAGAAAAATGAAAAGCTTAGACTATATTAAACTAATTGGCAATGAATTACTCAACATGCACACACTATCGTTGATCAACCGATGATTTTTCAACAGGATAACGCGGCAGTGCACACCGCCAAAGTTGTTAAAAATTTTTTCAGGGAACACAAGGTGAATACTTTAGAATGGCCAGCGTGATCACCGGATCTTTATATTATAGAAAATTGTTGGGGCTGTTTGGCGCGAGGAGGAGGCGAAAACCGCCAATACTATAATGTTCAAGAACTAAAAACAAGAATTTTAGAGGAATGGGAGCGTTTACCTCAAATAAAAACGTTATTTAAATCTCTTCCAAAACGAATGATTAAAATGTTATAAAACACAATGGAAAATCAACAAAGTAATAAACAATAAAAAAAAAACTATTTTCAAGTAAATTTTCTAATTTTCTGTAAAGTTAAGTATAAAAGTACTATCATTTTTTCGCAGTGAAAATGAATTAAAAATTGATTTTTTTTATAATGTCGTTAGCAATTAAATTTTTAAATATTAACTGGAGTTTGTAACCTTCATTTTACTTTTTTTCATATATATATACATTTAACTTTTTATGTTTATCTCAATAAATATTTGAAAAATTAAAAGTGCTATATTTTATTCGTGCACTGTATACTAAATTTATAAATATTTGGTAATGTCAAAAAAAAAAAAAATTATGCCACCTGTCGTACATTGTGGAACAAAGAAAACTTGAGTTTCTTTTTAAAGTTCAAACAGATTTAATAAAAAAACTAAACATTTGAAATAAAAGCACTTTTCAATTTACAAACACATATTTTAAAGTAGACTATATAATTAAGTTTTCATAGAATTAAGATTTTATATATCAAAAATTTTCATTTTTGATTTTCAGTTTTGTAAAAATGTTCAACTTGAAATGCTTAAAATAAAATTTGTTCAAATAAAATAAAAATAAAAAAAAGATTCCTCGCACCAAAACTGGCTATCCTGCCAGGAGAGAACCTCACGGAACATGAAATCCACCTCAACAAACTCATCACTAACTTTGCAGAAAGCACTGTTAATTATTGAAATCGCAACCGCAGTTGTTACCAACACTGCTGCGCTACCTCAACAAATCGTACTGCCTACCGGCCAAGTTATCACAACAGCATATATCGTAACGCATTCCGGACCTCCGAAAATTACACAGGTATACAACAACAATACATCAACTGCTCAACCACTTCAGCAACTAACGCCACAGCTTTTACAAACAACTAGCGGACAGACCCTTCAACTGATTCAGCAGCCAAATGGTCAACAAACACTGCAATTGGTGCAGCTCGTCTTACTGCAACAGCAACTGGAGCGAAAACAACAAAAGATATTGCAAGAAAAACTACAACAGTAGCAGCAGAATCAACAACAGCATCAGCAACTACAACAACAACAACTGCAACAGCAGCAGAAACAACTACAACAAAAGAAAAAGTCAGCTCCTCGAAAAAGTGCTCGTCAAACGAAAAAGCACCAAACTGTACATCCAGAGCCTGTTGCGCTGCATACAATTTTTGTATACTTTTCTTTTTGTATTATTTTTATAAAACATTTTTTGACAGGTTTTGTTCTAATTTATTAGCTTACCACGAGGCACACGATACACTTAGCTTTTTACACGGTTGGCAAACGATCGGGTCAGAAGGGTCGATCGTTTTACTTCGTAGGCACTCCACTGCACCCAATTTACAGATAAAACGAATAGGTACACAAAGTTGATTAGGTACATAATAGTATATTAAAATGAATCTTCTGCATACACCCACCCTCCCTTCTCAAAAATTCACATCACCACACACATCCAACCCTCCCACATACCCCTATCACTTCGGCGAAGGTGGCCATCAACATTCTTTAATAAATTTAAATCCACTTGATGCACCAGTGCATCCCGAAATACTCGCAACATCAGTCAAATTGCCACAATTCCGGACTACGTGTCCCGACGCATGGTTCGCCCACGCAGAAATTCAATTTCAAACCAAGGCAATTTCGACTGATTAGACAAAATACGAGTACCTAGTCACTGCTCTACCGCAAGAGGTAATTGTCACGGTGCTCGATTTCATTCAAAAGCCCCCTGCCACAAACTTGTACGAAGGCTTAAAGAACATTTTGATCAACCGACACTCTTTAAGTGAGACCAAGAGGTTCGACAAAATATTATCTGGTACAGAGGTGGGAGACCAAAAACCATCTGAATTCTGTAGGTCACTTATCATGCTAGCAGGCTCAACAGAAGATAGCGACTTAATTTACAAAATATGGCTTCGTAAACTTCCCAAAAGCCTTAATATCGCTTTGAGCGGATCTGGTCATAGGGAACTAGACGATCAGTTAACGCTCGCAGATAACTTATGGGAAGTTATCTCAGAATCTGAAGTTTCGGCAGTCAGCAATAATTCCCGTCACACACTGAGATCTGTCCCCAATTTCGACCTAAACATGGGTAACGCAGATGTTTGCTGAAACAACATCAAAGATATTAGAAAGTTTCGACAAAGAAGCGAACGATACAATCGTTCACGCTCAAATTTCAGAAGCTTTTCAAAGCGTAGATCTTCTTCGAGAAGTGTGTCACGACAGCGACCGGCCAACTGGGTATGTAGATACCATTTTAGATACGGTAGTGCACCTAGACGATGCAAACATCGATGCATGTTTGTTCAAAACAAAACACAACTCAACAAACTAAGTAATTCCATCATTGCGACGGCTAATGATGGAAGTCAAACTACACTGACACGCCGTTTATTTATTTACGACAACAACAAACAAAATTAAATTCCTGATAGACAGTGAGGCGGAAGTGTCAGTACTTCCAGTAAATAAGTTCAAAACCCACAAAAATAATTCTGACTTGTTTCTAACTGCAGCGAACGGTAGCACAATTTCAACATTTGGTAAGAAATTACTAAATGTTAATTTAAAACTAAGACGTGAGTTCCCATTTACTTTTATATTAGCAGACATTACAAGACCCATCATAGGAGCAGATTTCCTAACGAAATATGGGCTCTTGATAGGCCTGAAACATAAGAAACTGATCAATCGACTTACAAAATTATCTGTAACGCAATCACTGCATACACCGAAACATCACTACCTAAATTAATTACACTAGACAACAAGTACACAAACATACTCAAAAACTATCCATCATTAATAGTAGAACCTGACTACAATAAACCAGTTAAGCCAGTTAAACCAGTACAATAAACAACAGAACACCACATCACTACAGACGAACAGTTACCATTTTCAAGAACACGACGCTTGGACTCAAACAAATACAAAATCGCAAAACAAGAGTTCGATTTTTTAGTCAAGTCAGGTATCTGTCGTCCATCAGACTCCATGTCAGCATCTCCACTACATCTTGTTCCAAAGAAAGATGCAAACTATTGGAAACCCTGTGACGACTATAGAAGACTTAACGCAATTACAGTCCCAGACCGTTACCCTCTACCACACATTCACTACCTATCCATCGACCTACATAACAAAAATATTTTTTCGAAATTAGACTTGGTAAGAGCATACCACCAAATTCCCATGGCCACTAAGACATTCACAAAACCGCGATTACGACACCTTTTGGAATGTTTGAGTTTCTAAGAATGTCGTTTGGTTTAAGAAGCGCAGCTCAAACATTCCAGTGATATATTAATGAAGTTCTAAAAGAATTCGATTTCATATTCGTTTACCTCAAGGACATTCTAGTGGCCAGCGAAACAGGAGAAGAACATTTTAAACATCTAAATTTAGTATTCGAACGATTAGACAAATACGGACTTAACATTTTACAAAGGACAAACAAAGGACAAAAATCTGGTAGTGTAGCGTACATAGCATACAATGTATAAGTTAGACGAGACGACGGGAATCTGCATGGTCAGCAACTTTCCGTCACTCGTTTGACTAACAGTGAGCTACGTTGTGGAGTCTGTCTAATCAGCATATTCCCACGTAGCTTGGATATTTAGCTGCACACTAGGGTGGGGTGATTTGAACATCTTAATAAGCGCTTCGTGTTTCTGATTCTTGGGATTGTAATGAGCAAAAAAGTCCACTAGACCATACGTCTACGGTGAAAATCGAGCTTCCAGATTTTGACTTGCAGTTTTTTCTCAGACTTTATTTTTTTGGAAAATTTGCAAATTTTCTTGGGCTCATATTTCGTAAATTATTTGAAATTTTGACTTATTTTTAAGTAACGTTTTAAGTAAAGTTGTAGCTACAATTTCTCTGAACACATTACTTAGAAAAAACGTCGTTTTAATGGTCAAAAAGTCGAAAATGTAGAAATTCACCACTTTTTGTCACGTTTTTTTTGGATATTTTGGACTATAACAGCCAAACCATTGAGATTTTCGAGAGTTAAGAACTCTCTAGTACACCGCAAAAGCATTGGAACGCTCTTTCAGGCAGTTTTGGCCTTGTAAAAGTGCAAATTTTTCGTGAAAATATTGATAAATTACCATTTTCAGTTGTTCATAGCGCAAAATCATAAAAATGTTCTATATCTTATTTTTTCCACATTTTTTATCCAAAAATATAATTTTTTTTTTTGTTTTGTTCAATATTTATTTTGAAAATTATGAGAAATTCATTTAAAGTACAAAGTAATTGTATTGGTAGAGACAAGGTATGAATCAAAATGAAAGCAATTATTGTTTTTAACGATTTCACATAAAAATTCCAATTCAGTGTATTTTTCATTCAAAGATTGCCTTCCAAATCTTTTCAAGATTCCATACGAGGCGCTTTCTTTCGGCCTTCAGATACAGATGCCATTATACCTTCACATGACATGACGCTCCGTACCTTGAATATGACAAGGTATTAGTGGGTCTGGAAATGGTGGATCTTCATGCTCATACGGAATTTTTCTGGTAAATGGCGGTTCAAATGACAATGTTTTGTCCTCTAAATCGATCATGTGAACGTAATCCGTACAATCAAAATTGGTGTTTGGTTGTACACATTCGCGAAGCTCAGTTAAATCGCAAAAGTTGTCGCGAATATACAATATTTTTTTGAGTGCCAATTTACGAATTTCTTTACAATCATCAAATAACATCCTCAACAAAACATTTTCACTGTGTGCGAAATAGGAATTATTCTGTAGAACGGGATTTACGATGATACGTAAGTTGTCTGGTAAATATTGCGTCCACTGAATGAATTTTCCAAGCAGAGCACTACCGTATACAGCTGAATTGTAGTATTTGACGTTGAAATACATGGGAACATACACTTTCATGATGTACCTTGCCAAAATTTGTAAATTTTGTGATGGGTTTTCTGTCGCAATATACACACGGAGCAATCTACTAGCTTTTGTTATCCATCTCGAATGCCCTACCGGTCCAGGTTTGATGTTTGCAAGATTAATTGAGCAACTACCATTTGAAACGGCTTGGGCAATTTGGTATAGATATTTAACATCCGTGGAAAGTTGATTTTCAGCATCTGTACTCATTGGAGGAATGTGTTCAAGTGGAATAAGTTGAAAATTTTCGATAATCTGAAAAATGTTTAGTTTATTTCAATAAAAAAATTACAAAACTATATCGTATAGAGAAAGAAGTACATAAAGTTATGATATTTACTTGTAATGTATTGCAAATATCTATCCTTTGAGCTAACGATCCAGTGCTTTTTGTCGGTCCAGTAGTGGCCGATTTTTCGACAGCATTGTACAGATGTAAACATATAAACCAATGTATTGGTCTATCTAGATAGCGTTCGATGAGACGCAATACACCTCCAGATGTGCCAGTGTTTGCCATCTCACCGTCACAACAGACGACAATTAAATTTTCAAGTGAAAGACTTTTAGATTTGAAAAATGCTATCAATTCGGCTTGTTTCGCTTTGGAGGTTTCGCCTTTGCCTTCTAAATTCACATAGCCAATTAGTGACGAATGTGGTTCACGTATTACTACTAGGTGTGGTTCTTTTCGCATTGTAGTGTGATATACTTCATTAATTTTCTCCCGAGTTAATGAATCATTTTGCGACCATCAAACGAAAAGCGATCAACGATTCACCATCGTGATTTGCTCGTAAAATATCGTGTCTCAGTTTTTAACGCTCTCGGCTCACTTTCTTTTATCCATAATAATGGTTTCACCTTGCTCATCCTTGCAAACTGTATGTCAGCGAATAAAGCTGAAGCCAAAACAGATGCTAATCGATCGGATACCCCAAAGCGATCGCACATCATTGCAAACCGTGGTGTACTATATCGTGGAGTATACATTCTTCGCACGTTTGGTGTATGGATTTCCGAACCAGGAGGTTCATAGTTTTCCAATTCATGCACATCTGATGCAGTTGGTTGAAATATTGGATCAGATGATGCACCTGAATGTAAAGATGGTAACACAGTCGATATTTCTGTTTCGATTGGCAAATATTCACGAATTGTAAGTCTGCGTTCGTTATGCTGATCCAACATGAATTCATGGAGTCGGTCAGGAATTTTGCCACAATTACATCGAGCTGTTTTGAGCTGGCATTTACATTTTCCGATGTAAAATATTTTCGTTGTGCTGTCTACAAATTCTCTGAATTTAGCATCATTTTTTGTTTGTCTCTTACAAGCTTCATGGTAATTTTGCAATAATCTGCCCAATTTCTTAATAATATTTTTTTTTCCAATAACCTCAATATTTAATTTGTCCCAAATTTGTATCAATTTGTCGCAAACGTGTGGGGTGAATGTGCCGTATGAAAACATTTTATTTGCGTTTTTGCAACGAGCTGCCAAGAAAAAATAATGTTTCAAAATGTCGCTCGTAGTTGGAAGCGAAATATCGTCTAATTCAGCCTCTAAACCGAATGCCAATACGTTTTGTGAAGGCAATATGTTCTAGATTTGATGATGACGCTGATGATTCTGGCTGCGTCTCCATCTCCACTGGAGATGGATTCTCCAGAATCCACTGGATTATCCATATTTTTTATATCTTAAATTAAAAAACTGTTTTTTATTAGCACTGCACAGTTTATACACGAAATAATTATTTCTAAAACTTACATTTGCGGCAGATATTTTAAAATGCGTATTTAATTTTATGTGTACTTGATGCTGTGATTGTTTACAATACACTAACGAAAATGCGTCAAATGAAGTGAAAACAATAGAAGAATAAAAAATAAGAAATAAAATAAATAGAATAAAATAGAATAAAATAAAAAATAGAATAAAAATAAGAAATAGAACATTTTTATGATTTTGCGCTATGAACAACTGAAAATGGTAATTTATCAATATTTTCACGAAAAATTTGCGCTTTCACAAGGCCAAAACTGCCTGAAGGAGCGTTCCAATGCTTTTGCGATGTACTAGAGAGTTCTTAACTATTGTTTTGGCTAAGATTTTTGTCAATTTTTTGGATCGAAAATCTCAATGGTTTTTCTGTTATAGTCCAACATATCCAAAAAAACGTGACAAAAGTCTAAGAAAAAACTGCAAGTCAAAATCTGAAAGCTCGATTTTCACCATGGACGAATGGTCTAGTGGACTTTTTTGCTCATTACAATCCCAAGAATCAGAAACGCGAAGCGCCCATTAAGATTTATTTCTACTGCACACTCAATTATTTATGTATGTAATAATTATTTTTTTTTTTTTTTTTTTTTTTTTTTTTATTCAATAATACTTATAAATACATTGTAGTATAATTACATTATAGTATAATAACATAATGCTCCATTGCCACGGAGGGCTTTGAAGGAGCTAACCAGATTGGCATAACTAATTTAATTTTGTTAATTTTAGTATTTGATACTTAATCACATTTGATAATTATCCTATTAATTTCATAACAATATATAATTCTTAATATTTTGAGTTTTGATTTGAAAATTCAGAATGAGGTAGCGTTCCTTATTTCAAGTGGTAGTTTATTATATTCTGAGGGTCCTGCGTGCAGATATCGCTGTTTTGTGGTCTCTAGCCTGCATTTCGCTACCACTAAATTGTTAGATCCTCTGGTGTTGAAGCCGTGCGAGTGAGTAAAAAGTTGCGTCGTGTTGTAGTTCAAGTTGAATATATTTTTGTAGACGTGCATTAGCAGGTTCATCTTGTATAACCCTGCTATAGGCAGAAGCGACCCATATTCAAGAGAATACAGTTGGCAGCTAGGAAATCTCCGCGGCAATCAGTATATTTGCTTATTTGCTTTATTTTGAAGTCTTTGAAGTCTCTTCAGTTCCATATTGTTCTTATATGCCCAGCAAATAGGCATGTATGTTAAATGTGACTGGAAAAGCGAAGTATAGATCAGCTTTTTCGTATCCACTGACATTTTATTTTTGAATTTGTATAACAGACCAAGTCCATACGATAGTTTGGTTTGTAGATTTGTTATATGCTGATTCCATGAGAGATTGTTGCCGATCGAAACACCTAGGAACTTGACGCATTTCTCCTCAACAATTTCCGTTCCGTTTATTGTTAACATAAAGTCATCTCCACGTTGACGATTCGGTGAAAATATAATAAATTTAGTTTTTGATGTGTTCATGGATATTTTATTGAGACGAAAGAACTCCTGGAGTATTGAGATATCGTATTCTAACTTCGCTCTTAGCGTTACTCTACTCATTGTTGGGTAGTACATAGCAATGTCGTCCGCAAACAGAAAGAGTTTCCCGTTTAGGGTGATGTTTTTAATGTCATTCATAAAAATAAGAAACAGGACAGGACCTAGTACACTTCCTTGCGGGACCCCGCAGGATGTTATTTCGCTCTCGCTTAGTGCTTTGCCGTTGAATACAATTTGGCATCTTTCATCAAGGTAGCTTGTCATTAGCTCAAGAGTTTTTCCGTTGAACCCGGCGAATTCAAGTTTTTTTAGAAGGATGTTGTGGTTGACACATTCAAAAGCTTTCTGAAGGTCTATAAACAGACCCCAAACTTCAGAGCAGCCACGGTCCAGGGCAGAGCAGATGTCGTCAACAGCTTGTACCAGCGCAGAATGCGTTCCCGATCTATTGCGAAATCCATATTGCCGTTCATATAGAAAGTTAATTTCATCCAAATGCTGACAAATTTGCTTTTTTATAATTTTCTCTACCACATTGTTTAGTATTGGTAAGATTGCAATTGGCCTATAATTATGAGGTTTAGTTTTGTCTCCACCTTTGAATATAGGTAAAATTTTCTGAGTTTTGAACTTACGCGGATAAATAGCGCTCCTCACCATTGCAGAGAAAAGCTTTGTCACAATTTTTGAAATGGAGAGCGACGAGTTTTTAATTACCTTTATGGGAATATTATCGATACCTGGTGTTTTGTTTTCATTTAGATTCAGTATGACTTCTTCTATCTCCTCAACATCACATTCCTTCAATTCAAAACGCCTACCAGCATCACGTAGTGTTGAAAATGCGTGGAAATTGTCATCCTCATCAGGAACAAAAGTTGCGGCTATATCAGTCGCACGATTAACGAAAGTTAAGTTAAGGCTGTTGGCCACGTGAACTGGGTTAGTGACGATAGCACCATTTTCAGATTCAATTTCATCTACTAACGTTTCCTTGTTAACTCTATTGAGGAATCCATTCAATATTTTCCATGTTCCCTTAATGTCTCCTTCTACCTGTGAAAGTTTGTTTCTATAGAAGCTGTCAAGCAATATTCTTTTTGCCGATTTTAAAACTTTATTAATGCTTTTTAGGCTCAGTAGTAAGTCTTCCCTATTGGGGTGCTTTTTCAGTTTTTTAAAAATGCTGCTCTTCAGACGCACTAGAGCCTTGAAGTTGCCATTAGCCCATGGGCACATAAGGTGTTGAAGCTTCGTACGGGTTGTTGTTTCGCTTTTGTTAGTTGCCACTGCATTGCTTATGGAGTATTCAATAAAGTCGTAGAGATCATTGGGATCGGATGGCTCATCACTAACGTTCGCTTGCGCAAATACAGAATCAATTTGAGTTTTAATTTTTTCGAAGTCATAGACTGTTTTCAGCTTGGTTATATATTTTATTTGATAGCAGTTGACATTGATTGTGCATAAGATCAGGTTGTGGTCGCTTAAGGAGCACACTGTTGACGTTATATGCAGTTTATCCGAGCTCAGATTGGAAAAGACATTATCTATTGAGGAATTTGAAGCTGGCCGTGTTAAAAGCGTGTGACAATTTCTCATGCAGTATGAGTTAAGCAAAATATTTAGAGACCGCGTCTCCAATGAGTCTTTCAACACATCAATATTTGAGTCACCCATTAATATGCAATTATGTGTATTCTGATTAATTTCATCTAACTGAGTATCTAACAGTTCCATGAATAAATCCACAGAACATTTAGGTGATCTGTAAAAACCTATGAAATTCAAAGATTTGTTGCTGATTTTTAACGAAGGTATAGTCACTCTTATGATATGGCAGAAGTCGTGATTGATTACTGACACAGTTTTGAAAGTGATCTGATCTGATATATAAATTGCTAGGCCTCCATATTGATCGTCTCTACAACAGCAAACTTTTTTGTAGCCATGAAGGTTGTATAAATCCAGTAAGTCATTAGAAAACCACGTTTCTTGTATACAAATTAGTTGCGGCATTTCGTTAAAGGTAGATAGTTTCATTCGGAAAGAGTTAAATTTATCAAGCGATGTGACGCTTCTTGCATTAAGAGAGAGTATTTTTAAAAATTGATTCATATTATTATTATTATTAAGATTAATAAGATCTTGTGTATTTTATGTTGTATTCATTACAATATAATGTTTTATGATTTAATTCATTTAGATATTATGTTATGCGTACGTGTCAGTAGCATCCACGGTGTCCTCCGCTGTCACCAAGAGCTGACTCCGCCGGTTCCTATTTGTTGTTTGTACCAAGGAAGCAGCTTGAGACTCACTCGGTTGGGGCCGAGTTGCTGAAGTAGTGGATGCCAGGAGCAGCTCATCTATGCGTCGGTAGGAGCGGACAATCTCAGCGCGTGAATTTTCTGATTTCTTAACAAAAACTCTCTTGCCTCTTGTATAGACAAACTTATAACCAATACTTTTTAATGATTTTGCATGGCTAAACAATTGTAAATTTTCTTTGGTTAAAAAATCATTAATATAAATTTGATTATTCAATTCTGAATCTTGCTTGATTTCTTTTTTGGCTGATAAAAGTTTAATTTTTGCTTCCATACTGTTGAATTTCACAAGCACTGATTTATATCTTGTAGATTCTCCTCGATTATTTGTGCGACCTCCAAAGAAACTGGCGTGCTCAATGTCATTGGTGGCGACCTGGATTTTAAGTCGCTGCATTAGACCAATAACTAAGTCCGTTGGTGATTTTTTGTTAGATGGATCCTCTAGGCCACGTATTATGCAGTCGTTGCGTACTTTCTCCTCCATGAGTACCTTCAGATTGCTTTTAACGTCATTCAGCTCATTACGAAGTGCAGAGTTCTCCTTGGATACATCTTCAATTTTTTTATTCGCTTGGTTGAGGTTTTTCAGAAAGTCGTCATACTGTTGAGACAAAAAGCTCAAAGTGCTTCGAACATCGCTAAACTGGGCCATAAGCGTATTGAACTGATTAAGCGGCAGGCTGTCAGTCGAAGAAGAAGATGCACCTTTGCAGTCAGGGCAAGTGTAATCCAAGTCCACATCAGCGACCGCACCCTGGTATTGCTTCTTGTTGAGTCCACTGTAGATGTCGTGGATCCAGGATTGACACTTTCCACATTGTATGCAGTTGTCGTCATCTAGCGCAAGTTTGCATCGCTTGCACTTCAGCTTCACTGGGTTGGTTTGTCTTTTCGGAGGCATTATCGAACAAAGCCACTAAAGATTTTATTAACGTGATAATTTATTGTTCAAAACTCGTTTAATTAGGGTAATTTCAGTAAAAATGATAAAATTTTGCAAAATATTCGCGGGATCAAAAAAAGCGCACAACTTTGACGTTTGAGGACAGTGCTGCCAATCAATTTAAGTATGTGTAGTTTAAGTAGCTCCAGCGGTTTAACCGTGGAGCATAAGTAATCAGTTTGAATAAAGATATTTAAAACAAGACATAAGACTATTAATATAAATGGATATATTACATGGCGATCCTGCCCAATACGGTAGATAAGTGAATATAATGTTTAATAATGTGGTTTCGCAACGGTTAAGAATTTTAGTGTATTGTTTTATTGAAGAAATAAAAAACTGTCAAATAAAAGCATGACAGTACAGAATGTGCAAAAATAAATTGAAAATAATAGAATTTGTAAAGTAGACAAAATAAAAATCAAAAACATTGTAAAAGCGAACAAAAAAAATGTATGATGATATAAATGAAGCAATAAGTGCTGAAAAGTTAAAAGCAAAAAAAAAACACAAACTGTGCAAGTGAAATGCAAAATTTAAAAAGCATTCAAATTTTTAACAAATAATTTAATTAACAGAGCAACGACAGTAAAAAAAAAGAGATAAAAACTAATTATTGAAGAAAGATCACTAGACCTAATGCACCAGTGATATAATTACACAAGTAGCTTTACACTAAGAAGCAGTTGTAAGCTAACAAACATCATAAACAACGACTTCATCGACAACATCCTCATCATAAAGAACTTCAACCGCAAAAAGATAGTAACAAATTATTCATGATGTGCAATTCAAAAACTAAATCAGAACACCCAATCGCCAATGTAATCAACGAAATAGGCGTCAGAACGGAACTACATGGAAACACTAAATAGTATTTATTCATTATTATTATTTTATTAATTCTGTTTTTGTTACTAAAGTTATACATTATGCATAGAAAACAATTAAAAAAAACCATTTTGGAACGAGCAGCATCGACGGCACCACTCTATGTCCGTCATGCTTACTTACTTACTTAGATGGCCGTAACAACCCGTGTCCGGGTTTCGGCCGACCTCATCAGCTCTCACCAGGCGCGTCTGCTTTGCGCGCACCTTTTCCAATCGGATACACCAAGTGCGGTTAGGGCTTCCTCAGCCTAGTCCATCCATTGGTGGCATGGTCTCCCTCGTCGTCGTTTACCAGCGACCCTCGCCTCGAGCACCTTTTTCGCTGGAGCTTCGTCGTCCATACAATGGACATGACCCAGCCAGCGTAGTCGCTGCATAGTTATACGCCGAACTACGTCAATGTCTTCGTAGAGCTCATACAGCTCGTGGTTCATTCGGATACGATAGTCATCGCCGACCCGACCAGGACCGAAGATTTTGCCAAGAACTTTTCTCTCGAACACCCCCAGAGCGGCTGCGTCAGTTTGCGAAACTACCTATGCCTCAGCGACATAAAGCAGCACAGGTAGAACGAGCGTTTTGTAGAGTGTTAGTTTTGTCGATCGAGAGAGGGCTCTGGAACTTAGTTGATTACTGAGCCCGTAGTAGAACCTATTAGCAATTATTGTTTTTCGCTTTATCTCCAGGCTGATTTCTTTGTTGGTATAAATGGCGGTGCCAAGATATACGAACTCCTTGACTACTTCAAAGTTATAGCTGTCGGATGAAACGTGGGAGTCTAGACGCCGCGCTCCCTTGTTTGTAGACAGCATATACTTTGTTTTACTCTCTTTATCGTCAAACCCACTTTGGCTGATTCCTTTTCGATAGCGGCGAAAGCAGCAGTAACATCTCTCTTGGTTCTGCCGACAATATCAAGCGTTCGCAAGGAGCTGGACACCTTTATAGAAAATGGGGCCATTACGATGCACACCGGCCTTTCGTACGATCCCCTCCATGATGATGTTGAGAAATCTCATTCGGTATTGAAGGTTCCGGAGAGGTCATTTCCTACCTTGACGGAGCTGCGTGTGTTGTCATTCTGCAAAGTCTAATCAACTTTGCAGGTATACGGAACTCAGACATTGTTGCGTACAGGCAATCCCTTCTCGGGCTATCGAACGCAGCTTTAAAATCGACAAGGAGATGGTGTGTGTCAATTTGATTTTCTTGGGTTTTCTCCAGGATTTGTCGTAGAGTGAAAATCTGGTCTATGGTGGACTTACCAGGTCGAAAGCCACACTGATAAGGTCCAATCAGTGCTTTTGTAATCGGCTTTAATCTTTCACACAGTACGCTTGAGAGAACCTTATATGCGATGGAAATAAGACTGATACCTCTATAACTGGCGCAGATTGTAGGGTCTCCTTTCTTAAGTATAGGGCAAAGTACGCTGATATTCCAATCGTCGGGCATGCTTCCGCTAGCCATATTTTGCTGAAGAGCTGATGCATGTGCCTTATCAATTCATTGCCGCCAAATTTAAACAATTCAGCTGACAGGCCGTCAGCACCCGCTGCTTTATTGTTTTTGAGTCGTTGGATAGCAACTCGAACCTCTTCATGGCTAGGTGGTGGTACTTCCACTCCGTCATCGTTGATCGGTGGCACTGAACTGCACTCTCCATGGGCGGCATTGGTGGAATCATCGCCAGTAAGTAAATTTGAGAAATGCTGTCTCCACAATCTCAGCCACACGCTGTGTATCCGTATTCAGATGTCCATTTTCATCTCTACAAGTGGATGCTCCGGGCATGAAACCTTGGGTTAGAAGCTTAACTTGTTGATAGAATTTTCGTTCATCCTTTCTCCCTGGTATACCTCTAGTTCCTCATGCTCACGCTTTTCCTGCTCTCTTTTCTTGAGTCTGAAAAGACGCCTCTCTTCCTTCCTTTTTTCACGGTAGTTTTTTCGCACGGCTTGCGTAGCAGCTGTCCGTCATGGTACAGAATCAAAAATTTATTTAAAACAAAAGAATATACAAATAAGTATTTTTTAAATTGTAAAAATATTTTTGTTCACACAAAAATATAATAAAAATAAAAAAAAAAATAAAAAGCCGAAAATTTTTTATATAAATAGAGACAGGATAAATAGGTATTTAAATATTTTTCGTAATTATTAGAAAGATAAAGAACCCATTTAAACAATTTTAATCTTTTCTATAGAAATGTTATAATTTAAATATTGAAAAGCCAGTAATGTACCAAAAATGGTCTGAAATTGTTAACAAAATGAATACTCACAAAATTGAATTAAAAAAATCTTATAAATGTATATCAAAATCTGAATCAGTAAAAATCTCTACAGAAACTCTAAATAAACATACTAATGTAATAATTAGGGAATTGAATGATATACGATCATTATTAAATGCGTATTATAATAAACTATCAGCACCCCACAAATTAGAGGCAAATCAAATTTTCGGGGATCGAAGAGACAAAGTTCTTAAGATCTCAATAAAACGAAAAATTCCATTGCAAAATCCAAAAACAATTGATACAGAATTGAAAATTATTACTGACGACTTCGAAAGTGAAGATAGCAACAGTGACATTGAACTAAAATTGAATACAAACTCAAACACAATGCCTCAATCTGCCGTAGAATTTTTAGGGATAGCATCAAAACTATTGCCATACTTTGATGGTAGATCTGAAAATTTACATACGTTTATTGATGCTCTTAATCTCGTTAACAGCATTAAGGAAGACCATGATCTAGTTGCAGTGAACTTGGTCAAAACCAAGCTAAAAAGCAAGGCCCGAAATTTAATAGCGGGAACTGAAGAAAACCTTCAGGCGGTAATTAATAAGTTATGTACATCAGTAAAGGAGGAATCAGTAGAGCTCATAACGGCAAAATTAAATAATACCAAGCAAAATAACAAAACAACTACAGTGTATGCAAAGGAAATAGAAGAGTTAACAAAAACTCTTCAATCCGCATACATCTCAGACGGGTTACCAAATCCTCTAGCGGCAAAGTACGCAACAAATGCTGCAGTAAATGATATAACGAAAAACTCGATAAACCCAAAATCAAATTAATAATGAAGTCGAGCCAGTTCAACGATATGAATGAGGCCGTTTGCAAGTTCATTAACAGTTGCACTGAAGCAACAGGAAATGAACATTCGGTGTTATATTATAATAGGAACCGAAATAATACCACAGATACGGAAATAATTTTTGTGGAAGCGGTCGTGGCCATGGAAATAACACAAACAGGGGATATAATAACAATAACAGAAATATTAGGGTGACTACACAAAATAGTGTGGAAAACCCGAATACCTCAGATACTCATTAAGAAATCGAAATAATACAAATAAAATCTTTCATCTAAATCTAAATCTGTAAGATACATTTCTTCTAAAACAAATCTAAGCGATATTATTTCATCCTTCCTGATTGACACAGGAGCGGATATATCCATTATTAAAAATAGACGTATTACATCAGTAGATATAGATACTAGTTCTATAACAAGCCTACACGGCATTGTTAAGGGTATAACAAATACAATAGGGAAAATTCAAGCAGACCTTAAGATTGAGAACCTCCTAATAAAACATAATTTGCATGTGGTGGATAACCTTTTCCCTATTCCAGCTGACGATATACTGGGATTTTGTCAAAAAATATAATTGTATACTTGACTACAAAAAAGATCAAGACTGGTTGATATTAAGACCAGACTATTTCCCAGAAGATAGTGCAATACCAATGAGAAATTATCCAAGCATCAATTCAATATCTATCCCAGCGAGGTCAGAGTGGTCAGACGGGTTAAAATAAATTCAAACGAAAAAGAATTCCTTATCCCTCACCAAGAGCTTCAAAGCGGCGTTTTTATTGCTAATACAGTTGCGGCAAGTGCACAAAAATTCATAAGAATCTGAAATACCACAAATGAAAACATAGTTATACCAAACATCCAAATAAAAACAGATAGTCTACAAAATTACGACACTATATCAATTAATAAAAATCAAATTAATAATATAAGGATACAACAACTATCCGAACATTTTCCAGACTTTGCAAATCAAAAATTAATAGATCTTTGTAGTAAATACATAGACGTATTTGCAATGGAAAATGAAAAATTACAGTTATTAATTTTTATAAGCAGAAACTGCGGTTAAAAAGTGATGAACCAACTTACATAAAAAAATGATAGAATACCACATACGCACAAAGAAGAAGTTAAAATACATTTAAAAAAATTAATAGATGGTGAGATAATAGAACCATCAGCATCGGAGTACAACAGCCCGATACTGTTGGTACCAAAAAAATCACTTCCAGGCAATAGCAATAAAAGATGGAGGCTTGTAGTAGATTATCGACAACTTAACAAAAAATTAATTGCTGATAAATTTCCTCTGCCGAGAAAAGATGATATTCTTGATCAGCTTGGCAATGCCAAATTTTTTTCATGTTTAGATTTAACCTCAGGTTTTCATCAGATTGAGCTCGATGAAAACTCAAGAGATCTCACTTCCTTTTTGACGGACAAAGGTTCATTTCGGTTTAAACGCTTACCATTCAGTCTTAAGATAGCTCCAAATTTTTTTCAAAGAATGATGACTATCGCATTTGCTGGTTTGACACCAGCGAAATACAATTTAAAGTTAAATCCAGCGAAGTGCTCATTTTTCAGTCATGAAGTGACTTATCTTGGGCATAAATGTACAAATAAAGGCATTCTTTTAGATGATAGAAAGTACAAAATTATTAATGACTATCCAACTCCAAAAAATGCCGATGAGACCAAGCGATTCGTTGCATATTGCAACTATTATAGACGTTTCGTCCCTAACTTTGCGCAATATTCTCGTCTCTTAACGGGACTATGTAAAAAAAATACATTATTCAAATGGTCTCAAGAATGTGAAGAAGCGTTTCAATATCTTAAAAAAGCACTAATCAGTCCAAATATACTAAAATATCCTGACTTTCGGAATCAATTTTGCATTACCACGGACGCAAGCAAATATATGTGGCGCTAAGCCAAAATTACGGTGATAAACAACTTCCCGTGGCATATGCATCAAGATCTTTTACGAAAGGTAAATCTAATAAATCTACTATTGAGGAAGAATTATCCGCAATACATTAGACCATCACATACTTTAAACCATATGTTAACGGTAAGAAATTCTTGGTAAAAAGTAATCATAGACCAGTAACATATTTATTTACAATGAAGAATCCGTATTCAAAACTCACACGCATGAAGTTAGATTTGGAAGAATACGATTTTATTATAGAGTATCTGAGGGGCAAAGAGAACTATGCAGCGGACGCGTTGTCTCGCATAAACATTTCTGAAATAAATAAAATCCAAGAAACAAAAATAGCTATTTTGGTCACGACAAGATCTCAAAATAAAAATACATTAGTAGAACCAGAAATAATTAAAAAAATTAACCACAAAATCATCAGACCAAATTAAAGTAAACGAAGCATTAAATAACGGGGAGAATAGAAAAATAGCCAGCCTTACATTAAAAAATAACAATTCAAATATAAAAAAAGGCAAAAGAATACTGGGCTCAATAAAATTAGTTATTATCAATCGAAAAATTGATTTGGATCAACTATTTCGACAGCTTGAAAGACTAGCTGGTAATATCAATATAAAGAAGTTGCAACTATCACTAGATAACAAAATATTTGAAAAGTACGTACACAAGAATTTAAAGAAATGGGATCGCTACCCTTAAAACACACACAATAATGCTAATACCAATGGTTACTAAGGTAATTGATGATGAGAAAAATCGAGATATTTTACGTTTCCATAATGA
The DNA here is from genome assembly GCA_914767935.1 of Coremacera marginata. Taxonomy (NCBI): domain Eukaryota; kingdom Metazoa; phylum Arthropoda; class Insecta; order Diptera; family Sciomyzidae; genus Coremacera; species Coremacera marginata. The sequence continues at coordinate 103,877,072 of OU612044.1, forward strand.
TCCTATCTTTGGGGGACACCCTGGGATAACAAGGTTAACCAACAAAATAAAAAGAAAATTCTACTGGAAAAATATGTCGAAAGAATATCGAGATATGTAAAAGAATGTGGAAAATGTAAGAAAAACAAAACTTTATTTTACACAAAAGAACCACTCATTATAACAAAGACACCGGCATTGACATTCGACGAAGTACAAATAGATACTATCGGACACTTTCCAAAATCAGAAAACTCCAATGAATATGCAATTACAATTGTATGCAACCTAAGTAAATACTTAGTAACGATTCCAATCAGAGATAAAAGTGCAAAAACGGTTGCAACGGGAATCTTTGAACAATTCATTCTTACATATGGTCCAATGAAAAAGATCATAACGGATATGGGTACAGAATACAAAAATCAAATTCTAAACGAATTATGCTCCTTATTAAAAATAGAATCAATTACTTCCACACCGTTTCACCACCAAACACTTGGTGCTGTCGAAAGAAGCCATAGGACATTTAATGAATATGCCCGATCGTACATATCTGCCGACAGAAGCGATTGGGATGTATGGTTAAGATATTTCACGTTTTGTTATAATACAACACCTTCAACGGTACATGGATATTGCCCCTTTGAATTAGTGTTTGGAAAAACCCCAAATACATTCCATGAAATCACAAAGAATAATTTAATAGATCCGGTATATAATATCAGGGCATACGACAAGGAAGTTAGATTTAGGATTCAAACAGCAAGTAAAAGGGCTAAAGATATGCTCGATTTATCCGAAATAAAACAAAAACTATACCCGACCAAGCTGTAAGCAGTCTACACGTACATTTAGGAGATTTAGTATATATCAAAAATGAATCCGGCCATAAACTGGAAAATAAATAAAAGGGACCCTTTAAGGTCATTTCATTAGATAATAGGAACAATTGCACCATAACAGACAACAAAAACAGGACACTTACTGTGCACAAGGACAGACTGAAATATGCAAAATTAAAAAAATAGTTATATTAAGAAAAAAATAAAATAATCATAATATTATATATTTTATCATTATATATTACTTATTAATTAAAAACCAAAATTATTAAAAAAAAAATAATAATAATAAATAATTACTAATATAGGAACATTACTAATATCAAATGGTTACAAATATCTACTTACCTTAGTTGACCGAAACACACGTTGGCCCGAAGCGTATCCACTTAAAGATACCAACGCTAGTACTATTGGAGACACACAAAAAGAATATGTATCACTTTTTGGAGTTCCTCTAGAAATTACTTCCGATCGAGGACAATTCACATCAACAACATTTAGAAACTTCGTCAAAAACCTAGGAAGCAAACACGTCACCACTTCTGCTTATCATCCATAAGCTAACGGAATTGTGGAACGTTTTTACCGCCAACTCAAGACTTCTCTAATTGCGAGTAACAACCAAACTGGTACACAGAGTTACCACTAGTTCTTCTAAGGCTCAGGTCCACGACCTAAAAGAAGATATTAAGGCTTCACCGGATGAAATGGTTTTTGGTCAAACACTCAGGTTACCACAACAATTGATAGTACACAATAGTCAGATTTTTAATTCGACGGACACCTTGTCCAAACTTAAAGAGGTCGTAAAAAGTAAACAATCAAACATTGTACATCATAACTCTAACTTCCAAGCATATATACCTCAAGCACTCAGTACTTGTAAATTTGTCTTCGTTCGCAATAACACAATTCGAAAAAATCTCCTAGAGAGAATCCAACATTTTTCAGAATACCTATATATTTAAGAAATTTAGAAAATTATGAGTCAAATATTTTAATGAACACTTTTGAGGAGACAGGCATTTACAAAAACTCAATACTAAATCAAATCGAATCCTTTCATGTCGTTTCAAATTTTTCAGTTGACATGATGCACGACCTTTTTGAAGGGATTTGTCATTATGACATGTGCCGCATACTTATAACACTGAAGCTCAAAAATGTTTTTCATTAGCAACATTTAATTCTCGGAAAGAACTTTTTAACTGTGGAGATATCGAGATTGGTAATGTCTCGGGACCTATAAAATCCAATGATTTAAGAAAATTTCGTCTGAAAATGACAGCAAGCGAAATGAAGTGCTTTGTACGATTTTTACCCCTTATGCTTGCAGATTTAATTCCTTAAGGAGACGTTGTATGGAATTTTTTTCAGTGTTTACTTAAAATCATTGACATTTTGTTCTCTAATAGTTTTTCGCGCACTAATATTTCTGATCTTAAAAACCTTATAATAGAACCTTATAATGGAACAATGGAGCATATTGTCTCCTGTTTAGCGATTCTTTAAAGCCCAAACACCATTTGTTAACGCACTATCCAACCATTATCCAATATTCAGGACCACCAAAACATTACTGGAGCTTTAGATTTGAAGCCAAGCATAAGGATTTCAAATCATATGCCTACGCAACGAACTCGAGGAAAAACATAACTTTGACTTTAGCGAAAAAATATCAGTTAAAGTATTCTCATTATTTAATATCAAACAGATCAGAAACATTGATATTAAGAGAGAAATTTAAGAACACTACAGTAATTAATCTTAGGAATGTAGAACTGAAATCTAACGACCACCTGTGTCTTATTTACAGATCAATTATATGGGAATATGTTATAGAAAGGGGTATTTTTTAAATACGCTAGGAAACCAAATGAGCCTTTTCAAAATTGTGGGCATTTTGATCTTAAAAGAGAGCGATAGAATATTTATTTTTGTCGACGAGATTTTAATAAACTATTTTAACTCTCACTTCTATGCATATGAAGTTGATATTAACCAAACTGTTATAAGACAAAATTTGTGTTTCAACATAAAGGAGTTCAGCGGACCACCGTTTTATTTAAATAAAGTTACAAATGGACATCTAATGTTTCGTACAAAAGAAAACTTTTAAAACATTTTTATTTGTGGTTATAGCTATGTCAGCTTTAACTTAATTTTTATTTATTTTTAATATCGTTTCATAAAAACCACATTTTTTCCAAATCGTAAAAATATGAACCTCTAAACTCTTATTATTATTAAAGTAAATGATCTTAATTTACATGTATTGTCTGCATAAAATGACTGCAATAATTTGATAAAAATCACATATGTTTTTTTATTAAAAATTAAAATTATAAATTTTTTCTTATGCATAATAAAAATATAAGTTAACATAGATTTTTAATCACACAAATTAATAAGAAAAATTTACGCTATGGAAAAGTCAAGGCGTTGCTGGATGAGGCGTTGGATGAGGAGCGTGATTAGATTTTATTGTATACCAATTCATACCAGCGAGATTACAAAGCAAGTCCTGATTTTGTTGACCAATCACAGTTTTTTGAACTTTTAACAGAATGGAGCCTACAAAATCTTTATCAAAAGTGACTGTAATCGAAAGTACTGTAATCGAAGCTGCGTTCCAGTAGTCATTGATCTTGATCTGAATATTAATTTTGTATATTTCGCACACTATCTACAAAAGAGACACAACTCAAAATTTTAAATTTTCAGGAGAAGCAAAAACAATTTTTTTTTCAACGGACTCCATACAATACAAAGAGACAAAATTATTTTTTTTTAATTAGAGTAAGAAGATGAGTGTAAAATGTTGATAGTTGATGGAGGTAATCACTACGAATAGTTTAATATTAAAAAGTAAAAATTTGAAAATTTTGATTTGTGCTTGTTCTGTAGATAGAGTAAGATTTGTATTTTTAATATTAAGAAATTGAAGTAGAAATTGTATCGGAGCGAAAATTTTTGGACACGACCGGGAATTTAAAAGACAAAAATATTTTTTAAATTGTTTGCGTCTGGCAATGCTGAGCGGTGATGCCGGCCAGTGAAGCAGCAGCCCTGGCTCGACATTTTGAGGGCGCACGGTAATTGTGCCCCTGTGAATCCTACACAGACTTAAAGCCAGGGCGCCTGCTGGTCAGGTGACCCGCGGACACGAGGTTGGATACGACTGTACGTGCTGGTTTGCAATCGCTAACAGTTCGGTGAGATGTGGGGGGTTCGTTGTGGCCGTCTACGTGTACCCTCGCCTACAAATAATTACACGTGCATCAAAAAAAAATATAGCGTCTGAGATTCAAACACCAAACAACTGAAAAGAAAGAGAGAAAAAAAATATTTTTTTTTTATAACAATAAAAGGTTGGGCGCCCCTGGCTCAACCATCCAACCACCACTCTCGGGAGTCCTGGTGTTTGGACGCGGCCCACACTTCCCACCCTACCGTGGATGATTAAGGGGCAACAAAAAAAAAAATCCTCCCCAAGCACAAACATTCTGTCCCCCTCTATGAAATAAGAAGAGTTTAAAGATTCTTTTTAAAAATTATAATTTGTAATCTTATAATAAAGTTTTACAAAAAAAAAAGTTTACATTACTTTTATATGACCTTAAAATTCTGTATAGTTAACGTTTTACATTGTTTTTGTTTTTCTCTCTACTAAAGTAAAGTAAATAAAAATTTTTATTTTTGAATTTAAATACAAACTTTTATTTTTCAAATTAATATAACTTTTTGCTTCATTTTTAGTCTTTTTTTTAATAAAATTTTATTTATTTTAAATGTTATCAAAATTTTATTTTAGTTAAAATTTTTATTTTTATTATATGTATGTTATTTTTATTTTTAAATAAAATTTTGATTTTTATTTATATTATTTATTTTTTTATTTTATAAAAATAAATACTTTATTATTTTTTTTATTAATTATTTTACTATTTTTTTTATTTATTATTTATTTTTTTATATTTATTTATTTTTATTAAGTTTTATTTAAATAAAATTGTATTTTTTTTGTATTGTATGTAATTGTATATTATTTTAATTTTTATTGTTATGGTATTTTAATTGTTAAATAAAATTTTTATTTTTATTTATATTATTTTTTTTTTTTCTTTTTTTCTTTTTTTTACTTTTTTACCCTTGATGTAATGTTTATATATTATTATTTTAAAAATAAAATTTTTATTTTTATTTATTATTTAAAATAATTTATTTTATATATATTTTTAATAAAAACCTTTTATTATAGTTTTCTGTTAGTATTATTTTAAATTTTATTTAATCTTATTTAAATACCCGTTTTATTTTTGTTAGTATTACCTTTATCTTTCTATTTTTCCAGCCATATTTTAAATAAAAAAAAATATATATCTTTTTTTTAACTATTTCGTATATCCCTTCGATCAACCAGACCCAAGACTAACCGAACAATCCATCAACCAGTCCTCCGAACAATCAGAATGCTGATAAATCGATTAATCAGCCTCCAATCAATCATATTTCCGATTAAACAGAACTTGCTTTATTCACAAGTGAATAATTTTGATCAAAGTTACTTTGAATGTTTGTCGTCGAGAAACAAACGTCGAGAACAAACAAAAATTTTTCTATTTTTTTATACTTAATCAGATTTTGACTAATCAGATCCCCGACCAATCGAATAATTAATCAAATGATTAATCATAATCCCAACCAATCGATCAATCAGCACTCTGGTCAATCAGAAAACGGACCAACCGACCAATCAGTCAATTCCGAATTCGATCAACCAAAAAAAAAAACCAGCCAATCGATCAATCGCCCACCCCTAGCAATACTAACATACTATATATATAATATTAATATATATATAAGATATCAATATAATATATTAATAGGTAAATAGAAACTAAGAAAAAAAAAAAAAAAACATACAACGAACCCTTGCTGACTAGGATGTCAGTAGTTATGACGTCGTGGGTATTGCTACCTCTGGTGTTGTTGTGAGAGCTTTGCCGCTGCTGCAGTTGCAGTTGTTGATGCTGTGTGTGTGACTTTTGGCTGGCCCCGGACAGGGCAGCCGTTGTAGCTGTGAGCGCTTTGCCGCTACTGAAAGTGCAGTTGATGGTGCTGTAGGCGCTTTGCCGCTACTGCTGTTGCAGTTGTTGGTGCTGTGCGTGTGAAACATAAATTAATAAATAAAGTATCCAAAAGAAAGGAGTTCAGTTCGCGGAAGTTTCGCCATTTGCTGCCATGTCCATTTTACTTTGACATATATATAAAAATGTCCCTTAGGGGTTGTTTCGAAATTGTCTTCGAACAAATATATTTAGGGTGCGCTTACAAGCTTACCTGTATGACAAACTTGCGCAATTAATTAACAAAGTTTACAAACATGGCAAACCTCTCAGCCCTCACCAGATTCACTTGAACTATTCACAGCCGACGCATTCGAAGTGCGACAGCTGGAAAGGACTTGTGACAGCTGCCTGAATTAATAATAAAACAGTCTAATTTAAAAAAAAAATGTCGAATTGGAAAATGAAAAGTGTCAGATTGGAATAAAAAAATGTGAGGATTAAAGTAACGGGACTGTCAGAATTAAATGAAGTGAAAATGGTCAGAGTTAAACAAAATTAAAATGTCAGAATTTAAATGATAGTAAACTGTCAGATTTGAAAAACAAGAAAGTTCAGAATTAAATTAAGACATGTCAGAATTAAATAAAAGATAAAACGTCAGATTTAAATTAAATACAAATGTCAGATTTGAATAAACGAAGACACATCAAATTTAGATGTAAGAGAAACGTCAAATTTAAATGAAAGGAAACTGTCAGAATTGGATAAACGAATAACTCTCAGATTTGAATGAAAAGAAAGGTGAGAATTAAATTCAAAAAGAAAGGGTAGAATTTTAATGATATGAAATGTCGGAAATAAAAATGTCAGAAATAAAAATGGCATACCGTCCGTTTTGAAATACAAGAACTGTCAGATGTCACATTAAGCAAGTAGGTCAGCTGTCAAAGGCAAAGTGGTAACTAACGGTCAAATTACAAAGTTGTAGCTGACAAAGTGTCAGCTGTCAAAGTAAAACTGTCAACTGTCACAGTCATCTGTCAGCTGTCACACCTCGAACGCGTCAGCCGTGGTATGAACAGTATGTCGCTCATGTTTGCATACGACACTGCTATGGCGAATTCTGGCCTCCATGCTTCTTTCCACATAATCAAGTGTGAAAAAAGAAAGTGTAAGTAAATGATATGATATGCATGAAAAATTAATTGTGGCATTTTTTAATTTCTATTTAGTTTTTAGTAATTCTTAAAAAAATTAATTTTTAAGAATTACATTTGTGAGCTTTATGCCAAGTAATTCATGAAGCAACAGGTTGCAACAACAATGTTCTTTTACAGAACAACCACCAGCAGATTAGACAGCTGTTTCGTTGGTCGCTACACCAACTCATTAGTAATCTTCTGTGGCTCCTGCAGTCCATTAACTTTGAAAATCTTATAAGCACACCTTCTGCTAAAACCATTCTGCTAAATTTTTTTAAGAATTGCTAAAAACTAAATAGAAATTAAAAAATGCTGCAATTAATTTTTCATAAATAAGTTTTATTTTTAATTTAAATATTAATCCGTGTACTTTTGTAATGAGGCAAGAAAAGCGCCTAAAGGTAAAATATATTCCAAATATTTCAATCAGCTAAAATCTTTAAAAAGCTGTATGTATGAAGTATTCTTCAAAAAAGGGTAAATCAGAACGAAACTTCAGTATCTTCTCTTAATATACGTTGTATTGATACAAGCGCACTTCGTAAATTTAATATTATACCACAGACAAAAATCGCCAACATAATCACTCCAATTGTGAAATATTTCAATTTTCAATTTATTTCAGATATTTTATTAGCATACAAGATATATTCTTTTAAATGCAACGATTTAGAATAATCTAAGTAAAAGTTACAAAATAAAAATTAAGAATACAAATTTAAAATTTAAAATTCAAAACTTAAAATATAAAAATTTTTAAACTTGCAATTTAAAACTAAAAATTTAAAAAATTCAAAAAATTAATTTAATTATTGGGATAACAACCTCTTAAAAGGATATAACAAAGATACAAATTTTTAATGGATATAACCATAGGAGAGAAAAGTTATTTTAATTTAAATAGAGAAATAGATAAAGTGCAGCATTTGAAGTAAGTAATTAAAGAAAGAGATAGATAAAGAAAATTTAAGAGAAATAATCAAGAATTAAGTGCTTAAAAATTGTTTTGTTGGTAACGCGTTTTAAATTATTTGGCAGTGAATTCCAAAGTCTTATTGCGTTAATGAAAAAAAGACGACTAGATTCATTGTATCTGAACTGTGGAACAAGGAAGAAAACATTTCTGGTGGATCTGCAAAATGTGAGTTTTTGGAACAGGTAGTTGGGGCTTTTCGAAATGATAAGTCTGTACATAAAAATGCAGTTTCTTGCATTGAGAAAACTAATAATATTGCACCCAAGGATGCGTTTACTATTGGCTGATATATGGTCAAACCTTCGTATACCGTAAACATAACGAGCGGCATTGTTATAAGCCACTAATAGTTTATGAGCTGACCTTGAGTCTAGTTTGCTATAAACAACATCGAAATAAGTTATTATTGGCACAATTAATTGTATAACCAGTTTTCGTCTTGTTTCAGTGGGAACCAATGACGCAGTTTTTCGTAGATTTCTTAAGGAATAATAAACTTTACTAATTACACTGTTAATGTGGTCAACACACGTAAGCGAAGAGTTAATGACAAATCCTAGATTGACTACTTTTTCAACGAACCCAAGTCTGGTTCCACTTAGGAAAATAGGAGGCAGATCATTAAATGGGTATCTTGATTTCACTACAGGTAAAACGTACGACTTTAGAGGGTTTAACCTTAGTTGATTATCACTAGCCCATCTGCTGATTTCAGTCAGGTCTTCGTTAACTCTGACACATAGATCTTCTATGAGGCATGTGGGTCGGGACAGATAGAGCTGCAGGTCATCTGCATATGCATGCATTGTGACATTATGACATAAAGAAAAAATATCGTTCAGGAACATAGTAAACAGGAGTGGACCAAGTACTGATCCTTGGGGTACCCCGCTAACAATAGGTCGAAAACCCGAGTATCTATTACCCACCTTAACCCTTTGCGGCCTTCCCTCTAAGTAGCTTTTTAGGAGTTGAACAGTAGTATCTGAGAAGCTGAAGCAGGTTTCTAACTTTTTACATAGCATAGGGTGGCTTACACTGTCAAAAGTTTTCGAGAAATCTAAGAGACAAACTAAGGTGATATGACCCTTATCAAAAAAAATTCTGATATCCTCTAATATTTTAACAACAGCAGTGGAGCAGCTATGCCCTGGACGAAAACCCGACTGGAGGGGAGACAAAAGGTTGTTTGCATTAAGATGGTAAGAGATCTGTTCAGCCATGAGAGATTCAAGCACTTTTGAGAGTGACGACAGAAGACTGATTGGGCGGAAATCGCAAGGTACAGATGCCGTTGGCTTTTTGCCGATAGGTATTATCGTAGCTATTTTCCAGATTGAAGGAAATTTAGAACTAGTGAGACAGTGATTATATAAGTGGACGAGGGGGTAATGACATAAGGCAAAATTAGCTTGACGAACTTGATATCAATCCCATCTTCGCCGATAGCATTAGATTTTATCTTTAAGATGCATCTCACAATATCAGACTCATTAACCGCGGAAAACTGAAATTTCTGAGGCAAAGTGGAAATATAAATGAACGAGTTAGAGTTAGGAGCTCCGGTCAGGGGACTAGATACGAAAAATTCATTCAGAATATCAGGATCTAAGCAACAACCTCCATCTTGAGTGTTACCTATTCCAATTTGCTTTAAGTTATTCCACAGCTTCTTTGACGGTAGAGAAGTACTTAGCTTCGAGAAAAGAAATTTTTTTTCGACCGTTTGACTACAGATGAAGCATCGTTTCTAGCCCTTCTATATAGCTCCCAATTAAGCGCGGTTGGATTTCGTTTCCATTTAGTATAAGCCTTATGCCGTTTTTTCAGTGCTTGCTTGATGGAATTCGTGAACCATGGACAAGAATTGTTAGCAATTCGGGATGAACGAAGAGGCACATGAGTGTCGTATAAATGAGATAATTTGCTCAAAAAGAAGTTCAATTTATCATCAACTGTATTAAAGAACCAGCATTCCATCCAGTTAATACTAGACACATCAGCAAAGAGAGCGTTGAGATTAATTGATTTATAGTCCCGATATGTTAATGATCTGCTCACATCAGCAGGCGTAAGATGAATATTGAGCGAACAAAAAATAAGGTCATGTTCAGATAGAAACGAGATCTGATCAAATAGCAAAACCGTTAAGATATCAGACACTGCAAAGAAGTCGAGCAGACTAGGCGATACATTATTTCCGAAGCGAGTTGGCTCCTCACAGTTGACAATAGATAGACCGACTTCAGACAAATTGTCAAGAAGTTTGTTGGATAAGCTATCTGTGCAGAGCAGATTAATATTGAAATCACCACATATTATCAAATGGTCATAGTCATTAAACAGTTGGATATGGAAGAAAAAAATGGATCAAGGCTACAGCTGCGGTTATGATTATACACACAAGAGAGAAGGACTTTTACTCTGCAATCATAAATTTCGATGTTAAGAAACTCAACCCCAGATCCACAGGATTCACTCAAAAATTTGACATTTAAATTTAATTTGCAATATATTGCAATACCTCCTCCCCTCCTATTCAGTCTGTTGTGTCGGTAAAGCCTGTAGTTTTTTATATTTAATAGTGAGTCTTTTAAATTATTATCAAACCAGGTTTCTGTGACACAGAGTATGTCAACAGAAGAATCTGCAAAAATGTAACGCGCACAGTCTAATTTAAAGTCATTAAGACTTCTGGCATTAAAATGTGCAATTTTCAAGCCAGATTGTTGCTTACAGAGGATATCAATCATAATCTTCTGATTTCCATTAGCGTCTAGATTAGAATTATTCAGGGACACAATTTCTTACGAGGAAAGCAACAAAACAATAAGCTGAACAAAGTAAGGAAGAAAGTAAGATAGCTGTTAAGAAAAATAAATATGTAGCAAGGGCAGAAAGTAAGAAGGATAGAAATTTTGAAATATTGAAATAAAGACAAAGAAAGTAATGTGGTACATTAAAAATATTGAAATATAGAATAAATATAAAAATAAAAATGAATATAAAAATGAAACATGAACTAGGAAATAAATATCTATGCATCCTCGGAGGCGTTGTGTACAGCATTGCGTAGTTCATCCATACTGCAAATTCGAATGCTATCCCCATTTCTCGCCAACCTGATATGGATAGCACCTCGAAAGGTAAATGCATTAAAGATGCTTATCTGGCGTTTGCAAACAATCGCTGCTTGCAGTATTTTACGATTGTCAGCATTCAGACTTTCGTGAATATAAAAGTTGTTGTCCGATTCGAATCCAGCGGCTCGCAGATTCACAGCTGACTTTGTACGTCTCCTGTAGTCACCAAAAGCTTTTAAGACGCGGTTGCGGTCGTATGGAGAGAGAAATTTGACTACAATGAGTGAATTAGGAATGCTCTCATTCGGCTTGATACGAAAAATGTCTTTCAACTGCGGTGGCTGGAACTCGATGAAATGGCAAACACGATAGAAGATACTCTTCAGATTCTCATCTCTTGAGTACGGCACACCAAACACTACAGCGTCGGATACAATATCAGCGTTGCTTGCGTTGTTGTTGTATTTGGTCTTGAGTTTTTCCAAATCGTCGCACCGCAAGGTTAAAGCAAGTAGTTGACTATCAAGCAAAGCAATTTTTTTATCGCACTCACGTATGTCAGCTTTGAGTGCATTTACTTCTGTCTCAATTTTGGCAGTGACCTTCTCTTCAAGACTAGCAATTTCTGTTGAGAGGCGCTTAGAGCAATTTTCAAACTGCTCAAAGAGGCGGTCTTCTAGATTCTTGATCTCTTTTTTTAAGTTGTTGCTCAGGCGCTGTTCCATTTCCTGAAGCTGTGAGCGTAATGACAGAGATATTAGAGCACTCTCTGTCTTTGGCGTACCATCATTCTTATTGCTCATGCGAATGCAGTTTTGCTGTAGTTGTTGGCGCGTCAATCTGGGTGACAGTGACATAGGCTTGCAGAGACTTAAACTGACCGCAAGAGAAGATACAAGGCAGAATAGGAGCAGAGCAAGAACGTAGCAGCATGCAGATGCTTGCACGCGAATGTGTAATTCTACTCACGAGTAATCTATGTTGACATTTGCGTTCAAAGATCGAAACGGAGTTAACAACTGTTGCAGTTTCAGATTTACGTTTAGTGGGTTACGTCTTGGTAATGATGTTTGCTGGGTTGCGCGGGATGTGGAACATATGTCGTGGAACATATGTTTTGACAGCTCAGTTTCAGCGTATATATTAGTTTAAGTTTTTGTTTTTGTTTTTCATCAAAGTGACAAGTATCGAAACAATGTTTATGTTTTTAGTGTTAATATTGAAGTTATTTGCTGTGTTTTATTTTGTGTCAATAAAAAGTGCAGATATAGTGAGACTCAATGCGTGACCATGCCAAGCGTTAATCATTCAGAGACAGCTTGCGCAGCCCGAGACAGCAGTGAACTAGGCCAGAGCAGGACAGACGTCAACAGCAACGAAGTCAGCAGCACAGCAGTAACACCTGCAACAGCTACAGAAAAAAAAACAAACAGCAGCACAAGACAACAGTATGCGTGTAAGTGTTTAAGGCAAGTCCAAAGCTTCCAAAAATTAGAGAGACTGTGCTTTATTTAGTTGACAGACGACCAATTTATGTTGAAAAGATGCGGAAGATCTTTATCTTCAAAAACCGGAGGTTCAGTGCACCTTATAGGAGCTTTTTAATTAAAAATTCGAAACAAAATTGTTTTTTATTATAAATATTTTTTTTATATTTCCTCCCGGAAGTTGTAAAAGGGAGCTACCGTGTTTAAGATGACAGATAAAGTTATCTCATTTTTTTTTATTGTATTTTACACTCATGAATATTGACGGTTGATGAACAAATTTGCATTAAAAGTTTCCAAAAAGTTTTTAAACTTTATCTTAAAAACGGATGTTTCACGATTGGGGTGAATGTCAAAAGAACGTAGTTCCATGGAACTTTTGATATAAGAAATTTAACTACGTTCATATGTTATAATTATATAAAACTATATTAACAAATATATTTCTGGAATCAGAAGAAGATATTCAGGATCATTTAGAAGCTATACAACCGATATGACTGAATTAGAACATTATTACTTAGCCACTTCAAACTACCACCTGTTAACTATTTAAAAAGCATTGACGACTGATAAAATTTTAGAACAATGGAAGCATTACAAAAATCTACAGGGTTATATATTAGTAAGTTTAAATAACAGGTTTGAAAGATTTTTGAATTAGCCGAATGTTTTAGTACCTTAAGGACCTGTTTAACATACCATTCTTAAGGTATAGTTAGGAGAAAGCTGTATATATAAATAAATATATTTCCGTTATCAACTTATTTGAGTTATCAACTATATTTCGTAGAGCATTGATTTTGATTTTCACGATTTTGATTTTGAAACTTCAGCACATTCTTAAGTTTATCCTTTTATTTTTTATCTCTTATTTATTTATAGCAGCTCCATTTCATCCGCGCAAAAATGAAGTTTAACGTACTATACAGGGTGTCCCGAGACTGAGTGCAATTATTTACTGCAGTGATCGTAACTGTTGACTTTAAAAAAAAAATGTTATTTTTTGACCGATTTTATTACGATCTAAAATAATAGTTGAAATTTATGTTTAATTTTTTCGATAAAAAAAAAGCTGTAACTACTAAACAAATTATACTTATTTAAATACAATGATATTATCTACTGCAACTCTAATTGTAATGCCATTGTATGTCATTGTTTTCTAATAAGTAAAATTTTTTAAGTACAGCCAACTTTTTTATTTTTACTTTGAGATTCACTTTCAGATAATTGGAAAATTGTATTAGATAATTTAAAAACAAACAATTAAAATTACAGCAGTAGGAACACACTGACTTTTTGGAATAATTTTTTATTTACATGCTTACTTGATGATTTGTATGTTTTAATGTTAACAAATTGTTTTTCTTTTTTAGATTGAGTTCGACTTTAAAACACTGTACCCAGAAGTTTATAATATTAATTTTCGAATTAATGAATATGTAGACAAAATCTTCAATATTTTCGAAAATAAAATCAAGGACGCGGCTAGTTTATTGCTTCTCAAGGAAATTAATAACATGCAAAATCTATCGGTAAGTAGGCATAATACAAAGTTTTTAATGTTAAATTGATTACTTTTGTATTTTATTTAGATGGGCGATACATGGCAATTTTTTATTTGCTTCATGCTGTCTTTGTACCTACTTCCAAAGTTATAATGCTTGTTAACGGAAAAAAATGCATGTAAAGTACTCAATAACAGATGCACAAAACACTTTTGCTATAATAGGAAAAACCGTTCAAGAAACAGAAGCCATTTTGAAGAGAAAACTCGAAAAAAGAGAGCCATACAACCTAAACAGATATGATTAGATTTGTTCCAGTGACTCCTTTTGTCACAATTCTGCGAATGAGTTGCTGGAATGGAAAACAACGTCAGCGCCTAGAGTCTGCGTAGAAACTTCGTGCAATTTATGCTCGAGTTTATGCGCAGAAGAAAACCAAATAGATAAACACCAATTAGTAGGAATGAAAATTTAAATTTTAATACCTGTAAGATCTTATTTTTGATTCTTCAATAAGTGAAGATAAAATTCTCCAATATGGCGGTAGAATAAAATAAATATATGATGTATATATATAAACCGAGACTGCTTTTAGAAAACACAGCGTTTGCCGATGATAATCAATAGGTGATTAGCAAGAAGGCGGCAACAGCTCGTCGGATGAGCCGAACGAGCGGCTCGTCAGAGGATCGATACTGGAGTATAGATACTCGAACGAGTCGATAAGTAAGTATATTAATTTCTATTAATCTTTTACATTCTTTAGGGTTGCGGCCTAAACATGCTGGCCCCCTTGAAGTATAACTGCAAAATATTTCAATATACTACATATACCTTAATCTAGTAAAAATGCGTTGATTAATTTAAAGTGTCTCTTTCAAAATTCATTATAATATTTATTGAATGATTTATACATTTAAAAGCATGTGCAAGTTCTTCCTTACAAAAATAGATATATATGTATATAAAAAACTCATTGAGCAACTGTGCCCGACAGCAACCAGCCAAATATCGAATTCTGCGTGACTACTCCCCCCAAACCACTCGGAAAAATCCCTGGCTGGATATTTTTCGGGTACACGTCTACCCCTAACACTATGCCGACCGGAGACGAAACGAGAAAGTCGGGATCAGCAAGCATCAGATTCGAAAAATGTGCTCTGATAGACGTGTCTAAATTTTGTCGTGGAGTGATTCGCGTAAAATGTCGCAAGACCTGCGCTTGGGCTGTCACCGATTGGTTCAACTCGTAGTTAGCTCGGAGGGTTAGGGAGCAAACCTCATGCGAGTCAACCATCCGCGATGACAACCCAAGTTGTCGAACGAGGCAATGCGACACGATTGACATTTCTGCACACGGGTCTATCAGAGCACGAACCCGATGGATGTGACCCTTATCGATCACCTTGACGACCGCCGTGGGGAGGAGCGAAGTCACCTGTTGCAGACATGGCAACGGTGATGGCGAGGGCAGGCGCTGAGCGCCAATATAAGAGCGGCAGTGAGTTACTCGAGGACGTCCCTGCAAACGATTGCGACGCTCATCTCTCGATACGCGAGATCTTCGGTTTGAGCGCCGCGTAGTGCGAACTTTCTGAGTGCTGCCATGCAGCGGTGGATAAAACGTGCGCGATTCTTCAGCATTTTTAATGCATCGCGCCAATCGCGTCTCGTCATCTTCTTTATCAGTTGCCGAATCCCCCTCAACGCTCAATGTGGACGGCAAAGAAGGCCGATCAACACCACTCCCCTCGATGCCAGTCCTGCGCTGACGATAAGGCTCAGACTAATGACGCCTGGCCCCGCCTTGCGCCTTGAGTGGTGACGACTTTTCCTCGTCTTGAGACCGGCCTAGATGCTGCATGGTGTGATGCTCTCCGTTACAAGTTCCGCATCGTCCGCGACAGGCGCATCCGTCCGTTCTATGGTTTGGGGAGAAACACTTTGAGCAGTATTTAAACAGCAGCACCAACCGCAGCCGATCTGCTATGTTTCCCATGACAAACGCTTTGCAAAAACGTAACGGGTGACGCGCTAAGCATACGCGACACTTTTTTAAGAGCTTGTTGGCCTGTTTCACGGTCGACATTGTTCGTTGTCTAAAAAAAAAGAAAGAGAAAGGAATTACGTTAATTCCTTCTTTACGGAAATGAGGACAACACGTAAACAAACAAAACACGGACGAATAAGTCTAACTACGAAGATACTGGCAAAACTATCAGTTTAACTACCGGCCGCGTAATAACTCCGCGTTCAGTGCGCAGATCAGCAATTCGGACGCATTGATCTGAACCTAAATACGTTTTCACGACTCTTCCTAACCGCCACTCTGTGACCGCAAGGTTGTCCGCTTTTATCACCACCAAGTCGTCAACTTTTAAATCTTCGCGGGGATGTTTCCACTTATTTCGCTTATGGAGTTCTTTTAGATAGTCGTTTTTCCATATTTGGCAGAACTTCTGATTTAATGCCTTTAGCTTTTGCCACCGATTGAATATGGACATTGGATTTTCGGCAATATCCGGTTCAATTGGAGCCAGCAAAGGTCCCCCTACGAGAAAATGAGCTCGAGTTAATGATGCAAAATCATAAGGATCTCAAGAGATGGGGCTGAGAGGACGTGAATTCAAACATGCTTCGATAAGCGACAGCAATGTTGAGAGCTCCTCAAACGTGTATTTCGTTTCTGCGGCGACCTTGCGGAAGTGTAATTTAAAACTTTTAACTCCTGCTTCCCACAAACCTCCCATATGGGGAGCACCTGCAGGAATAAAGTGCCAAGTTAAAGTGCTGGTGGGCAAATTTGGACACCACCTTCTCTTTCGAATCCTGGAGAAAAGCTTTAAAATCTTCTTGCAAGGCTCGCGAGGCACCAACAAAGTTGGTTCCATTGTCCGAGTACATTTTCTCCGGACAACCTCTACGTGCGACAAATCTCGAAAATGCTGCCAAAAAAGTGGCAGTGCTTAGATCGCTTGTAGCCTCTAAATGAATAGCTTTCGTCGCAAAACAGACAAAAACACAGATATAGCCCTTAGTTTTGAGACACGCGCGCCCCGTATAATTTTTAATGTCAAAAGGACCAGTGAAATCCACTCCAGTAGACGCAAACTGCCGAGATAATTTTGTTCGCTCTGGGGGTAATGATGCCATCATTTGGGTCTACAACCGCTTGCGGTCTATCACACAGATTTTACAATTGTGAATGATGGACTTTATCATATTTTTGACTCTGGGAATCCAGTATTGCATCCGAATAAGTCGCAAAACAAGCTGGTTCCCACCATGCAGGGAAATTTCATGGGTAAATTTTACGAGTAATTTGGAAAACTGGCAGTCGTACGGTAAGATTACCGGATGACGTTCATCATAAGAGATGTGTTCTGTCTCCGACAACCTTCCTCCAATTCTAAGAACATGGTGGTTGTCGAGGAAAGGGTTCAAATTTAAAAGTGAACTTTTCGAGTCGATTAAAATCTTATTTGTTAAGTTGGCGTACTCAACCGGGTAACCCAACTTTTGGCATTCAATCAAAATCCTTCTCGTTGTCTCTTTAATTTTCTGCTGTGATATTTTCACAGCTTGATGACGGAAATTTTGTCTAAGTGCCCTGTGAGTTCTGCGATAAAAACGTAATACGTACGATAGAACTCGCAAGGCTCGAGGCAACGACGAAAAACGGTTTAAAATAGTGTTAGTTTCGCAACAGGCCACATGAGTCTTGAGGGCTTTTGCTGCGATAGTTGTATTATATTCAGCGCCTTGCTTTGGCCATGAGCTAGGCTCCTGCCGCAGCCTTACTGGTCCATGACACCACAACGAACTATCCGTTAAATGTTGCGGCTCCAAACCTCTGCTGGCCAGATCTGCTGGATTGTCCGCTGAATCTACATGACTCCAGTTCTCCGTCCCTACCTTTTCGCTGATTTTCGTGACGCGATTGGCAACAAAAGTAGTCCCAGGCACATGGTTGTTTTCGAAGCCACGCCAGCACAATGGTTGAATCTGTCCACAAGAACAGCTGATGATCGTATGTTTCAAAATTTGTTAGAAACGCTTCAACCATTTCCGCTAGCAGCAGCGCACCGCATAACTCAAGCCTAGGTAACGACACAGTCTTAACTGGTGCTACTTTAGTTTTCGCGATGAGAAGATGGACGCTTATTTGATCCAAAAGTTTAACGCGAATGTAAACGGCAGCTCCATATGCTTTCTCGGAAGCATCGCAAAATCCGTGAAACTGCACATCGCCATCAGGAGAGTAATCGATCCACCGTGGAATCCGGATACTGCTGATATGAGGATAATTTTCCGAAAAGGTTTGCCAACGTTGCAAAGTAGACGGGGTGAGCTGATCATCCCACCCGATGCCATCCAACCAAACTTGCTGCATCAGCATTTTTGCGATGACCACGATCGGGAAGTTGGAAGTCCATTTTCGCAGGGCAAAACCTGCTGACTCCGCTGCTTTTTCAAGCTCCGTTCGAGTTTGAATTGCTGACTGCAAGTCATGACCTCCCGCCAATGCGTCATCTACGTACATATGGTGACGCAGAACTTTAGATGCCAATGGTAAGCTGCCTTCTATATCGTCGGCTTGCTGCAAAAGTGTCCGAATTGCTAGAAATGGAGCACAATTCACTCCAAAAGTGACGGTTTTGAGCTGAAAATCTGTCAGCTGATCCCCTGTTGCATCTCGAAAAATGATTCGCTGGAATCGCTGATGCTTTTCACTCACTAGGATCTGGCGATACATCTTTTCGATGTCACCATTAAAACCAAATTGGAAGAACCGCCACTTCAAAATAAGCAAAGTCAGATCACTTTGCAAGACGGGCCCTGCATGAAGAACATCGTTAAGGCTAACGCCATTTGATGTAGGGCTAGACGCGTTGAAGACCACACGAACTTTTGTAGTGGTACTATCAGGCTTTGTGACGGCGTGATGAGGAAGGTAATAACTCTGAGAGTGTCTCGGAGTTACACTAGCAGTTACTTCCGTCATATGTCCCAGCTCCAAATATTCCTTTAAGACACCATCGTATACCTGTTTGGCATCCACATTTTTACTCAGTTTCACCTCATTTCGAAGAAACTGGCGGACCGCAATATAACGGGAGTCACCTAATCAGGTGCTCTGAGGAAAATTTTCCTTGAAAGGCAAGGTCACCACATAGCGGCCATCGGTATTACGCCTTGTCGTATTCACGTAATTGTCCTCACAGAATTTGTCTGTAATATTGGACACTACTTTTTGAGGTACCTCTTCTAGCTCCCAGAAAGCTGCTAACTGCCGATCTAGTGACACTCCACTAAAATAAAAAACGACCGAAGCAGTGGAGGGAGGATTTTTTGATGTGGAAGGAACGGAGCTGGTCAATATCCAGCCGAATATGGTCTCTTGGGCAATAAGTGACCCGAGCACATGCCGATAGATACCGTCAAAAAGAATTTGGGGGTACACATCCCCACCTAAGAGCACATCTACTTGATCGCTGCAGTAGAACCGTTTGTCCGCAAGAACAAGCTCTGGGAAAGCTTGCTGCAACAGTGGATTCACTGAGCATGTGGGAAGATTTCCTGTTATCTTCGATAGAATTAGGACGTTTGTCGTAAGCTGAATGGTTGGATCAATAGGTGATCCTATGACCAAAGTGCAAGCTTTTTGCACTTTAGCCGAAACTACATTATTAAGTCCGGAGACTTGGGCACAAACTCGACGAGTAGGGAGCTGAATAAGTCGCTGCACCCTCTCAGAGATAAACGAGCCCTCTGAGCTAGAATCAATAAGAGCTCTGGCTGTGTAACTGGCTCCTCGATAGCATATATTGATCATCGCGGTTCCTAGCAAAATACCTTTGCTGCTGGAGGCGAAACACGATTGAATATTACCGTTAGAGCGTGCAGGTGCCTGCGATGACGCTGCGGCTTGCTGAGTGGACTGTATCGCTGCACTCGTGCTTGCACCTCCTCCATTCAATTGATTATTTGCACCGCGAACCTCTTTGTGTAACAACGAGTGATGCCGTTGTCCACATGATGAGCAGTTACTAAGCTTTTGCAAGCTTTTACCATGTGGCTCGTTGCCAGACAGTTCAGTCAGCAATGAAAACGCCTGGCAGTCGATGATCGCTCATTAACTTTCATGGCTAAAAATCTTGGGCAAGCCTTCAAAACATGCTGCTGATTTTTGCACAGTTTGCAATTATTGTGCGTCACGTTGACCTGAAAGGTGTTGACTCTATTGTCGTTAGTAGAAGGTGCGACTGATTTTTGGCACCGCGCCTCTAAAATCAGACACAGTTTCTAGTGTCTGAAAACGACTTGTCAGAAACTTATCTAGGACGGCCCACCTGGATATTTCGGCCTTGTTTTCAATTGATTGCTCCCATAAGGAGAGCGTGGTCTCAGGCAATTTTGTTGAACACAGATAAGTAAATATCGCATCCCAATTGCTTATGTCAACTTTGTGCATAGTTAGTGCTGAAATGCAGTTGTTGATGTCTCTTTGTAACGTTTTTATGTTATTTCTACACTCCTTGGTAACGGCTGGCAGATTAAATAAAACTTTCAGTTGGTTATTCACCAAAATCCGCTTATTTTCGTAGCGGTCTGTCAAGTTTTGTCACGCCGTCGCAAACCCTTCATGCGTGAGGAGAGATTTTTGAACAATCTCTTTGGCCTCTCCGCGGGTTTTTTGATTAAGGTGGAAAAGATTTTCGACAGGTGTTATCCGATTATTCGAAATGTAAATGGCGGAAAACATATCCCTGAACGAAGGCCATGTTAAATAATCACCGTGGAATATCTCAGTATCACACGGTGGCAACTTGATATTATGACGAGACATTGTCATTTCCTCTTGCGAAACATCAACTTCATGTAGTCTTTTTGCCGTGGACAACTTATCGCTAAGTTCGTTAATCTTTGCTAGACATCGAACATATGTTTGATAACATGAGCGATACTTGACTTTGACTAGGGTGACGTTTTCATCCTCTTCGCCACTCCTACCACTAATTTTAGCAAGCAACCGTCATAAGAAGACTTTACGTTAGCCCATTGAGACTTCAATTCATCCTCTTGAATTCTCAGAGCGAAAATTGTATGCTCATCGTGAGGAATAGCATTGAAATCTTTTTCCATATCACAAATGGTGTCGGCATTTCTCTTGAAAGAAATTAATTTCGCGATTATTTGTTTCTTGATCGAAAACGTGCACTAAAAAAACTATAAAAATTGACGAAAAAAACCCAAAAAATTCTTTTCTAATAAGTAAAAAATTCGGTTGGGATCCGATGCCAGAACAAATTTTCTAAAAAATAGAAAATTGTATTGGAAAAAAAATTTTTTTTTTGTAATTTGTTTCTAATAAGTAGAAACTCTCAAGATATACTTTCAAAAAATCCACACAAGTTTTCAGAAAATGTTTTGAAATTTTTTTTTTTTTTGATAATGAAAAATTGTTTCTAATAAGTAGAAACTCCCTAGATATTTTTTCAAAAAAATCAGCAAAAATTTTCTAATCGTAGAAATTTTCTTAAAAATCGTTGCAGAATTAAAACTGGTTTCTAATATGCAGAAACTTTCCGCATTGATTTTTTAAAAAAATCGGGAAAAAAACAAATTTCTAATGTATTGAAAATATTGTATTGATAATGAAAAACTGTTTCTAATAAGTAGAAACTCCCGAGATATTTTTTCAAAAAATCAGCAAAAATTTTCTAATCGTAGAAAATTTTCTTAAAATTCGTTGCAGAATTAAAACTAGTTTCTAATATGTAGAAACTTTCCGCATTCATTTTTTAAACAAATCGGGGAAAAAAATTTCTAATACGTAGAAAATCCTTTTTTAAAATCGATGAATAATTAAAAATGGTTTCTACTACGTAGAAACCCTTCACGATTTATTTCCAAAAAAATCGGAAAAAATTTTCTAATACGAAGAAAATTTTATTGAAAATTTAAAGAATTTTTAAAAATGGTTTCTAAAAATGTAGAAACCTTCACGATTTATTCTCAAAAAAAATTGGAAAAAATTTTTCTAATACGTAGAAAAAATTTTATTGAAAATCTATATATTATCAGAAGTTGTTTCTAATACGTAGAAACTTCCACTATATATTTTCCCAAAAAAAAATCTGATAAACTGTTCTAATACGTAGAAAAGAAAAATCTTTCACGCAAAACTATATAAATAAATGGTTACAATTTTTTTTTTCAATAATTTTTTTTATAAAACAAATAAATAAAATCCTCCCAAAAAAATCGCTTTAAAAGTTTTGCAATTATTTAAGATTGGAACCCAACAAATAATTTTAACTTTCAAGCCAATCCCCAAAATCCCGCGAAAAATTGATCGCTTAAAAAATCCTTACAAATATTTCTTCGATGACGACTTGGGGTTAATTTGATTAAAAACGTGGGCAAATTTAAATAAATTTCAAAAAAATGCCAATCGCAATATGTGCGATACTTTTTGATCACACTGGCAAAACTTTTTTGAAACCCACCACAGCTGTTTGGTTCCGTTGATTTTTCTTTGTTTCAAGTTAATTCATCGCGTTGTTTACTTGAACGTATTTTTTTTTTTTTTTTTTTTGTTTAATTTTGTTAATTTCGCGTTGTTTTCGCAGTTTATATTATTAAAGGTGTAAAAAAAACCTCAATAATATAAATAAACAATATAATACAAAATAAATTAGAGAATATACCGGTGTATTAAACAAAACGCGACGTGAAAAAGAATTAATTTGTTGCAGCAATAGAGTTTGCTTAATACGAGTGTGTGTGTGTGTGCATTTGTCAAAAAAGCCGGCGGCAAAACACTTCTCGTAAAAATACTTAAAAGGTATCGCAGTAAAAGTATGCAAAAAGTTTATTTGTTGGTGGTAAAATATAATGTCTCGTTAAAGCAATCGAACTGCTTTAAAATACGTATGTGCGTGCGTGTGTACATTAATGCCAAAACCAAAGCCGTCGGCAAAACACTTCTGGTAAATTGACGCAAAAAAAACACCGACGGACAAAAGCAATAACAAAATACATATAATAAAGTAAAAAAAAAATGCTTTCGTCAAACGAAAATCAATCACTATTATTAATTGCACTCATATAGTGATGATTCTTCCCTGTATATTTTATTAAAATAATACTAAGATATTATTCTTAACTCAAGTTCTTTTATATTCCTGCATTTATGAAAAAAAAAAAAATTTCCAGCACATTGTCTACTTGTGCGTGAGTGCTTATTTTTAGTTTTTGCAATTAACGCTAATTGCCGTCAGCAAAAAATCTGTTTAATTATTTTCTTTTTTAATTAAAAGTTAAAATTAAATAAAATTGAAACTGTTGAACGTTATTGAAAACAAATTAAAACAAAAATGTCCACTTCGTGCAACATTGGCACAAGAAAAAATGGCGCACTTTGTGGAATTAAAATTTTATTTCTCAACAATTTCAAAAAACACAAACTTTTTGCAAAAACCAATATTTTTTTTTTGCTGTTCGTAAAACAAAAATCGCGCACTTTCACACACTTCTTTTCTCTTTGAATATTAAGATTTTATAGATTTTAGAAAAAAAACACTTGCACATACAAATTTTTATTATCGTAAGAGACACTTGAGAAAAAAATCAACTCACCTTTTTAGCTGGTGACCGGTGAGTTGATGTTTGAATTTTCCTTTCTCCTTAGGCGATTAAATTTTCCACACTAAAAGGCTCTTGAAGGACCATAAACAGATCTGATTGGATTTGTTCCAGTGACTCCTTTTGTCACAATTCTGCGAATGAGTTGCTGGAATGGAAAACAACGTCAACGCCTAGAGTCTGCGTAGAAACTTCGTGCAATTTATGCTCGAGTTTATGCGCAGAGGAAAACCAAATAGAAAAACACCAGTTAGTAGGAATGAAAATATAAATTTTAATACCTGTAAGATCTTACTTTTGATTCTTCAATAAGTGAAGATAAAATTCTCCAATATGGCGGTAGAATAAAATAAATATATGATGTATCTATATAAACCGAGACTGGAGCTTTTAGAAAACACAGCGTTTGCCGATGATAATCAATAGGTGATTAGCAAGAAGGCGGCAACAGCTCGTCGGATGAGCCGAACGAGCGGCTCGTCAGAGGATCGATTCTGGAATATCGATACTCGAACGAGTCGATAAGTAAGTATATTAATTTCTATTAATCTTTTACATTCTTTAGGGTTGTGGCCTAAACACAACCCTTAATTTTAATAACTGGTAGTGTCGTGGAGCCATAAATTATAATTGTTTATTTTGACAGCTTCAAAAATAAAATATATCCAGCTTTACACGCAATCGATATTTGCTTTAAAATAATGCCTATTTTTAGTTTAGAGTATCCATTCGAATCAATATTAACTTGGAGTTTTATCCAAAACTTTTTTTATTTCTTGAAAACCAAATCTGATAAATATCATCCTAGTGTGAACCTTCATTGTACTGAGCTGGAGCGTCAACCCTAAAATATTAATTCTGTAATATCTACAACTTCAATTATTTTTTCTTTTACTTTTGAAGTACTTTTAATTTTAAGAATTAATTTCAAAAAGGAAGCGAATTATTTTTAAGTTAATCATAAGAATTCACATTTATTGTTCTTTTATAATGTTATAAATTTGAATTATTTTCTTAGAAAACTAATGTAAAAATTTCATTTTAAGTGATACATTACTAAAGCCCCTATTATGAATTACAACTCAACTAAGTTGACTATGTAGATTTAGGCGCAGTCGCCTTTACTTTGCTTGTCTGCAAAGTGGCCATAGCATGTTAAACTGCCATAGCAAGCAATCCTGTGGTGTAAATGGGTGCAAGCGAGTTCTTCACCAGTTACTACACGAAGAGTCAAAGTAAACGCAGGTGTTGGGATCCTCCCTGTGAGGATACCCGTAGGTATCCGCTGTCGTGGCCTAAGCTTTCTAATTTGAATGGATACGGTTTCTGGCCGTATCCTGTTATAAGGGGTGGCTGCAGGCGATACACCTGAGCCGCGTTTTCTAGTGGGCACCTGGCACTTGCTGAAAAAAATACTATAAATGCATGCAATTACAACAATAAAATATTATTAATTTAAATTACCACAACTGTATGCATGTAATAACAACAATAAAATATTATTAATTTAAAATGCTGTCGACGCATTTTGTTCTCAGAAGGCTCAAAGGTGTCAGTTTATTTCTCACGACAATGATAACAACAACATGCTAGCGGTATTGCTAGTTATTTAAGCTGCTCGCTTGTTACGTTTAAGTTATGACACGCGTCATAGCTTAAACAGTTTTGTGCATTAATGCTGATACTGCACTTTCATGCAGTCGCACTTGGACTTGGCATTGGCCTTGAATTTAGAAATTCAAGGTTATTGTATGGCACAAAAGGTAGTGCCTACAAGTATGCATTGGTTATTTGCTTCGTTTGTAATTGTATTCACAACACAGGGCACGGCACCAACGAGTCATGTCTTCAATTGTCGTCAAGATCAATGTTCCCTCCTGTTTAAGATATTGCCAGTAGAATTGTCTGGGCCACTTGGTAGAATAACCGTGTATGCTTTGCTGGATGAAGGATCTTCGGTGTCTTTGTTGGAAGAGCACGTTGCAAATGCGTTAGGTTTGAAAGGTCAGGCCATGCCTCTCACTCTCCGATGGTACGGTGAGGAGAAGTAACTGAGCAGTCGAAAAAAGTAGCTGTCAATATAAAAGCCTGTGGTACAGGTCAGCATTGCGACGAATTTAATTTGGAAATGTGAGAACAATTAAAAGGCTGAATTTAGTTTGAAAGGCTGAATGAAGTTTCAACAAATATGAATACAACCACTTGAAAACGTTTCCAGTTGCCGATTATAAGGATGTCAAGCCCGTGCTACTGTTGGGACTGGACAATTGGTTTCTCGGAGTTTTTACGTAGATGGTCGAGTCAGGGCCACATGAGCCGGTGGCAGCTTTGACTAAGCTAGGATGGATGGCTTTGGACTCAACCTCAGCCTGAAAGCACACCAAGTGTTCTTCATGTACGAGAAGCGTCAAAAGTGAAGTCTTTACACAGGTTAGTTGAGGAATATTTTGATGTTGAGAATTTTGGGGTAAGGGCTGCAGCCACACTTGAATCTGAGGAGAACATGCGTGCCAGACGAATACTAGCCGAAACAACTGTAAAGAGAGACTCAAAATATGAAACTGGTCTGCTTTGGCGCAAAGATGACAATGTGATGCTCAATTGCTCAACCTTGAAAGGAAAATGAGCCAAAATACAATTTTTGCCGAAAAATATGAAAAACAAATTGCCTCCTATATTAACAATGGTTATGGTGAGTTGCTGACGCCGGAGAAAGCTGAATGCGAAGGCCCTTCGACATGGTACCTGCCACATTTTGGAGTCGGATAAATTTAGTTCGGATAAATTGAGAGTCGTGTTCGATGCGGTGGCCACTTCATCAAATGTTTCATTGAATAGCGGGTTTTTGAAGGGATCCGAAAGCGCTAAGCCGCTTTTAGCTGTCATGCACAAAATTCGCCAAGGTGTTATTGCGGTTGCTGGAGACGTTAAAGAAATGTTTTCGCAGGTGCGTATTAGAGCATGCGACCAGGACTCTCAGCGTTTTTTGTGAAGAGACGGAAACTTTGCCGAGCCGGAACGTGTGTATGCAATGGTTTCCATAATTTTTGGAGCAGTCTGCTCTCCATGCTGCGCAGAGTGCGTGAAAAATATTAACGCTGCTGACCATGCCATCACCTTGCCAAGGGGAGCTAAGATAACAATAGAGTATATGTGTGTCGACGATCTTGTGGTGATTTTCAAGAATGAAATGGAAGCTGAGGTGGTAGCTTTAGAAACCATTTCCATCAATGCTGCCACTGGGTTCAAACTGCGCAATTTCATTTAAAACTGCAAGCCACTCCAAGAAAATCTTAACGATGATGATCCACCTCAGTTACAAGTCATCAGTATGGAACGGCAGAGTACTGGGAAGGTACTTGGAATGTTTTGGAATGCAGCGAATGATTCTTTCGAATTTCATATTAAATTTGCTAAAATTGCTCATGATGCTCATGAAGGAAAAAGGCCGCCTACAAAGAGGGAAACGTTAGCGATAGTCGTGTCAATATTTGACCCATTTGGATTTCTATCCAACTTCACAATTTTTACAAAATTATTGCTGCAGGCTACATGGAAGTTACAGATTCTCTGGGATGAGGCGTTGCCGATACAATTATATGCTCAATGGACTGTTTGGTGGAAAGAGTTTCAGTGTGTTTCCTGTTTTACCATTCCACGCTGCTACTCACCTTTATTGTTAACAGCTGATGATGTACAGCTGCACATTTTTGGGGGTGCAAGCTCCAGCGCGTATGCCGCCTTCGCTTATCTTCGGATCAAGAAGGGAAGTAGGATTAATGTCGTCTTCGTTGTAGGCAAAGCTTGATGCTCGCCGCCTAAGGGAATGACCATACCATGCTTAGAGCTATAAGCCGCTGTTCTTGCAAGTCGACTTAACGTGTCGGTTAGAGAATGCGATGATTTCCAGGTTAGTAGAACAATATTTTGGACGGACTCTAAGACGGTGACCTTGTGGATTCGCTCAACTGCCCGTGACTATAAACAATTTGTCACTTACCGGATAGCGGAAATTCTTGAAACTTCAACGCATGATCGCTGGCGCTGATTGCCAACCAACTTAAATGCCACCGATGATGCTGCAAGAGCCAAGCAGCCACCAATTTTCGAGTCGCCGTCTAGATGGATTACTGGGCCTGAATTAATGCAGCTTGATGAGCAGTTTTGGCCAAAAGAAGAACAGCCATTAATTTCACCACACTGCACTGGGGAAGAAAAGCCAAAACTTCTGCTGTTGACACAAGTTCAAGGTGAGAATTTAATAGATTGAACTAAATATTCCTCGTACTTAAATATGAAGCGGGTCATGGCTTGGGTGCTTCGTTTCATAAATAAAGCTAGAAAGAAAGACTACGAACTACCACAAGAAGGGGAACTAACAGCTAAAGAACTGCTCAACGCTGAATATTGTGTATGCCGCCAAGTCCAGGGTGAAGCCATCACCTGTGAAATTGCAATTCTACGCTCGGAAAAAAGTGTGCCGAAATCTTGTGTCATATATGTCTTGACACCTCTTACTTAGAAGAGGGACTCTTAAAAGTGAAAGGCAGACTTGACAATGCTCTCTATCTTCCAATCACAGCCAGGCGGCCGATAATTCTGCCAGGAAAACATCATGTGACCCGATTAATCCTGAGTCGTTTCCATCAACAAGCACATCATCAAAATGACCATATCACCATCAACGAAATGCGTCAAAAATTCTGGCTGCCAAATATACGCATCCTGCTTAAATCAGTAAAAAGAGAATGTCCGGTTTGCATATGCCAATATGCAAAGACAACAACACCATAGATGGGCAAGCTGCCCATGGATCGCGTAACACCGCATGTAAGGCCATTTAGTTATACCGGAGTGGACTACTGTGGTCCGTTCAACATTTCGATCGGAAGAAGGAGAGAAAAACGCTGGATTGCACTATTTACCGAAATTTTGTAAATCGTCGAGGTACGCCTGTAATACTAACAAGCGATAATGGAACAAACTCCATTGGCACTCAGAAGGTTTTAAGCAAAGGAAGTCGTTTGTTCGACTTAGATGATATTCAGCGCCACATGGCAAAAAATAATATCGAGTGGAATTTTAATTGCCCAGCCAACCCTAGTGCCGGCGGATGCCGAGAACGTCTCGTCCAGTACGTCAAACGCTTGTTGTATAAAGTCATTAAAGAAGAAGCACCAAAGCTGGAGACATTTCGTAGTTTGATCATCGAAGCTGAGAACATCATCAACAGCCGTCCGTTGACTGACTTGCCACTAAGCTCGGAAGATGAAGAACCGCTGATGCCTAACCATTTTTTGGTTGGTTGCCTGAACTCAACTCAGACACCAGCATTAGAAGAGGATAAAAAATGCACTCGTAAGCAGTGGAGAATTTCCCAGAACATCAAAGTTCTTCCAAAGAAAGAATTTCCCAACTGCTGCGGCAGCACTGCTTTGCAGTGGCGCAAAGGTCGAATAACAAAGGTTTTTACTGCCGCAGATGGTCAAGTCCGAAGCGCAAAGGTTAGAACACCCCAAGGAGATTTTCGCCGTCCAACCAGAAGGCTAGCCACTTTGAACATTATTGAATCCCTGGAAGGATCCACGGGGGGTGGAATGTTAGAGCCCGATGGCAACCCATAAAAAATAGTATATTTTATTTTTGTAACTTTTTGTAACCGTGTGCTCAACTCCGTACAATTTAAATTTTGTTAACTCATTTTGTTTAGAAGTAAAATAAGTGGCGGAGATAGAGCACCAATTTTTAAACATCCACACTAATTTACTCTGCTATTTTCATATATTTTTGGTACCTTAAATAAAACTTTATATAATTGAAAAATTTTGACAATATATTTTGACGCCGCCGAGACAAAGGTATATGTAGTTAAGCCGAGTTTAAGTTTTTCAGTACGAGTTTTAACTTTAGTTAAATTAAACCGAGTTTAACTCACTAAAATTGGACGTTTAGGCTTGGATAAGTGTAATATTTCAATTCTGTTTATTAAAGTTTAATTAAAAAAAACTTAAACAAAGAACTTCAATCTACTTTCTTGTTTGTTTCAAAGATCACAAGATAGGCATTTTAAAAAACATAACCTCCCAATGTTTCAGCGTTGTAAAAAAATAGTACTTTTTAATCATACTAAAATACTTCATTATTTGTAACATCCTGGGCCCTGGTATTGAAATCAGTTTGATTTGGTATCTATAAGACACAGCTTCGTTATCTGTTGTCGATATGTTGATGCCGCGGTTCGGATGTCTACTACTCGTACCTCCTTATCTGATCCAGGATAAAGCTTCGTCACTATCCCTTTAATCCAAACTCCTCGTGGTAAATTATGGTCTACAATTAGTACGACGTCACCGACCATTGGCTTTCGTCCTGAAGAGAACCACTTTATTCTTCTATTTAGACCTGGCATAAAGGACTTTATCCAAATTGTCCAAAAATAATCAGCTGGAAATTAAGCTGCTCGCCATCTTTTTCTAAGAAGGAAGTCTTTATCATTATGTTGACTCAATGGTGCACTTTGTGATGAGCGTCCGATGAGAAAATGATTTGGTGTTAAAATTCCACCGTCTTCTGGATGCTCCGACACTTCAACAAGCGGTCGAGAGTTCAAAATGTGCCCTACTTCACTAAGTACTAATAAGAGCATTTCTTCAGTTGGAAATCGTTCCTTTAAAGTTGCATGTAGAGCATTTATTGTTGTTCGAATCAATCTCTCCCAGACACCACCCATATGAGGGCTTGCCGGTGGATTAAATTTCCACTTGATACGATGCGTCGTCATAAAGAGAAGGAACTCGTCTTTGTCAACTTCTTGCATGCTTGCTTCAATCTCGTTCCTGGCACCACGAAAATTCGAACCATTATCTGAAGTGATGTGACATGGACATCCTCGACGTGATATAAACGTCGTAGCGCCATTATGCAAGTATCAGTTGATAAATTATGTGCAATTTCTTTATGGCCTGTTCTAGTCGTCATACAAGTAAAAAGAACTCCGTAGCGTTTTTCATGATGTCGTCCACCTCGGACTGAAAGTGGACCAAAACAATCCATTCCAGTGAAAGAAAAAGGTGGAGAATTCGCAGCAAGTCTTGATTTTGGTAGATCAGCCATAATTGCTTGCATTGGCTTTGCTCGCTGAATTTTGCAATATTAACATCGTTTGCAATCTTCTTTAATGTTGTTTTAGCTTTTATTACCCAGTATTTTTGTCGCATTTCGTTTAATACTGTGAAGTCTCCCATCTGCTTATAAAAACAGTGATAGTGTTTTATAAGAATCTTTGTGTAATCATCTTTACCGTCAAGAATTATAGGCTGCTTTTGCTGAAAGGCCAATGTTTATATTTTGTTAAGTCGCCCAAAAATTCTCAGTTAGCCTTCAGTGTCGCATATTGGGGTAAGCTTATACAATCGACTGCTTTTGTCAACTTTTTTTGTTTTTTTCCAATTAGCAATTTCATTACAAAATGAATTCTTTTGAGACTGTCGAAGAATTATAATATCAGCTTTGTCGAGCTCTTCCACGGTAAGTTCTACTTTGCGGCGCTTAATGTTAGTCGACATAATACTAAAAATAAATCTGTTTACCCAGGCAACAGTTCCACTTAATCGAAGCCAGCTTGAAAACCTATTTGCTTCAGGAATAACTATATCATTGGAAGTTAGAATAACATTAACATCTATCATTTCTACTGTTTGCTCAGATATAACTTTTATATATTCTATTTGTGGCCATCTGCAATTAGGGTCAAATTATTTTTGTCGTGACCTTGTAGCGTCATCGGCTACATTTTCTTTAGATAGAGCCCACCTCCATTCTATGATTTCTGTTAACTCGGCTATTTCACCGAGCCGATGGGCTACGTATTGCTTGAACCGTCTAGCGTCTGCTCGAAGCCATTGAAGCACAGTCGTTGAATAGCTCAAAAACACTTTTCGATTAACGTGAAAGTCATGAGATTGTATAATGGTATTAGCCAGTCTACTTCCGATTAGAGCAGGTTGCAATTCTAACCTCTGTATTGTGGTAGGTTTCAACGGCTGACTTTGGCTTTAGCAGCTACAAACGCAACTTTAACTTTTCCAGCGTACTCTATTCTATAAAATGATACAGCTGCATATGCCTCCGCACTAGCGTCAACAAATGTATGCAATTGTATATCAGAGTTGTTGGAAGATAGTGTTGAATAACATCTTTTTATTTTAATACGTGATATCTGTTGTAAGTCGTTAAGCCAAATATACCAGTCTAATTGCAACTCATACGGCAGTTCAGTATTCCAATCAATTTCAATTCTCCAAATTCGTTGTAGCAAAATCCGACCAACCACTGTAAAGTGAGCTATAAGCCCTAAAGGGTCATAAACACTCATCACAATCTTAAGAACGTCATGTTTGGTTGGTATCTTGTTGCCTTTCATTAAATTCTCATCGATCTTTGCAAATTTCGTCGAAAATGAGAATTCGTCTTCTTTCAAATTGCATCTTATACCTAACGCTCGATTAACGTCGCCAACTTTGTAGATGATAACTGACTTGTCCGATCGAGTTAGCTCCGAGGGAACGTTCGCAATAATATCTGGAGACGAGCTCGACCAATGCCGAATAACAAACCCGCCTTCATGATGTAGGCAGAAACATCTGCAATCAGCTGTTGTGCTTGTTCGATTGTGTCCGCACTTCCCAGGTAATCGTCCACGTAATGATAATACTTAATCGCCTTCACTGCGGACTCAAATTTGTCCTCAAATCGTTCAGCATTTTTATTTCTAATATATATTGCACAACTTGGTGAACATTTAGCACCAAATATCATCACTGTCATCATGTAAGTTGCTGGTTCACCGTTGCCAGCTTGTCGTCACAAAATAAGTTGACTGGTGCTGTCTTCTGCTCTTATTTTCACCCTGTGAAACATTTTTTATATTTCACCAATAAACCCATAGTGTCCTTGTCGAAATTTGTATAAAACGCTACGTAACACATACGGACTGGAATATGCACCGGAATATCCTCCAGTAAATCCGAACATTGAACAAGTGCACCATTTAGACAGACGCCGTTTGACTTTGAAGCAGCGTCAAACACAATACGGACCTTGCCTGGCTTCATTGGTTTGAGTACCGGAAAATGAGGTAGATACCACATTCGTAAATTTGGTACGCAAGATTCAATCACCCTTATCAACTAGCTTTTGTAAATATAGTCATTTATAATTTGCTGATAGTTAGCCTTTAACTCCGGGTCTCTATTAAGTCTCCGCTCCAGAAATTCCAATCGACGTGTTGCCAAATCAATGCCAGACCAATTTCCCACCTGCCATCTGTTGTCTGCTTTCCGGTGTTCTCCATTACTTTAAGTGCTTTGATCTTCTCGTGATATACAGGTCTCACGATTTTGTCTCGTTAAATTTTTATCACATCGAAAGCTCTGCTTCACCAGCTCATGCAAGTCGTTGTCCGTTTGGATGTTTTCGATGTGACAAACCGTCGAGTTGTCGCAGACCTGACCGTGGTTGCCACTCACAACCCATCCTAATAATTTGTGCCTGGCTATAGGTGATTCAGCTTTGTCATGAAGTAGCTCTCTTGTTGCAGTTAACAATCCATTATCTTCACCTATTAGAATAGTTGGTTGTAGATTTTCATACCCATTAAAGTCACCATTGTCAATGGATTGCGCTTTCAGAGGCATGCAAGTCACAGTATTTAATCTTGTACGTCTTTGCTGTTGAGAAAACATCTTTTATTTGTAATACAACTCCTGAAGAATCATTTTCAAAAGGAACGTCCCCGTTAGCCCATTTAATCATTAAAGGCTTTATTTGCCCAACCAGACCTAACTCCACAGCCGCTTGATTGGTAAGTAGCGTTGTATCAGAGCTGAATCTAAAAGCGCGTATGTCCGCAGTTCCTTAACACCGTTTTTTCAAAATAATTGGCAAAATGCGAAGATGCGTCTTCTGATGAAATAATTGGCAAAACGCGAAGATGCATCTTCTGATGAGGTACGGAAACTATGCTTTCAATGTTGGCACAATTTGCAACATTCTCATACTCTTGATTCATCTGGTTGTCAGTCAGCAGCTTGATTGGTAAGTAGCGTTGTATCAGAGCCTGAATCTAAAAGCGCATATGTCCCCAGCTCCTTAACACCGTTTTTCAAAATAATTGGCAAAATGCGAAGATGCGTCTTCTGATGAGGTACGGCAACTATGCTTTCAATTTTGGCACAATGTGCAACATTCTCATACTCTTGATTCATCTGGTTATCACGATGCGAAACTTTATGAAGAAGCTGATTGTGAACCTGTTGGCAATTGTCAATATTATAGTTCTTTCGTTTCCTGCCGTTTTTAGTTGTGTGATTTGAGAATAAGCACGAAAAGCATAACTTTTTATCAGTAACAAATTTCCAGCGTTCATCCACCGACAACTTTAAAAATTCACTACAGGAAAAGCAGCATATTTCTTTGTGTTCTCCTTGAGAGCTGACTGCATTTATTCTTACCATTTTTGTCTCTTTTCTCTGACCATTCTTGTGACTTGTGTCATAGAGTGTTGCTCGGCGACTAGCTCCTTACAAGTCACGTAAATCAAAATTTGGATGTTCATGAACATAGTCAGACCACAAAATACTCAAGAACGGAGGCAACTTGCATTCAAGCTCAGCCAACAAAATTGGATTCATCATGTATTCTCGTCTATCTAGCAACTCCAACATTGTCCACTTTGATTTTCCACAGCTGTAGCGAACTCGGTAACTGATATTGGTCTGTCATCTCTCGCAGCTGGTATTGCTCTTGTTTTCGCAACGAATGCTTTTATAATGTATTCATCGAGCCCAAAACGACGCTCCAGAATATCCATAATTCGCTCAGAACTATTTGGCATAATGAGCAAAGCTTTAACACAGTCGTAAGCAGCGCCCTTGAGTGCATTATGCAAGCGATCAACATTTTCGCCATCTGTGTATCTGCAGTCTCTTGTGGATCTATAATGTTCGAAGCTAAACATCAGCCAGTTTTCTTTGGCAACTCACTTTTTGCTTGACGTGTTAGCAATGTCTTAACAGCTTCTATAAATTTATTATTCTACACATAATAACATAATACAATTGTTATAATACAAATTGTTATATTTGTCTTGTAATTCTTTGATTTGTGTCTGTAAATCATCAACTAAAGCATTTCTGTTCTGTTCTTAACAAAATTAACGAAATGATGATTTGAAATTTAAATTCTTCTGCTGCAACGTATTTGTGTTTGTTTGAAGGTTGGCTGCGCTGACTGCGTGGCGAATGCCGTATTCTTTTTGCGAATTGAATGACATGAAAATGCTTGCGACTGCTGCGTCTCTGCCTGCTGCATTGCTACCCGTCTGTGGGCTATTTCCAATAGATCTACTGCATGACTGCTGGACTGGAACAATTGTCGAAGTTCCGTCACCATCCTCAAATCCATAGAAACTTTTCTGCGCTGCAATGCTCGGCGTGCTTCTATACAGAGGCTGCGCTACCTTTTCCAAGTTGTCTGCCGACGTCATTTGGCACCTGAATGTAATGCAATATCCACGAAGTAGTTCTATCCGTTTCGAAGGACCAACAATGCAATATTTAAATTGTATTTATTAAAATTTAATTAAGAATAACTTAAACAAAGAACTTTAATCTACTTTTTCGTTGTCTGTTTCAAAGATCACAAGATAGGCAACATTAAAAAACATAACCTCCCAATATTCAGCGTTGTAAGAAATAGTACTTTTTAATCGTACTAAAATACTTCATTATATGTAACAGATTAGGGAAGAAATAAACACATGATATGATAATTTAAGTCAATTTAAATTCAGCGAATGCTAAGATATCTAGTTAAGCCGAGTTTTAACGTCCAATTTTGTTGAGTTAAACTCGGTTTAATTTAACTAAAGTTCAAACTCCTACTAAAAAACTGGCCCCAAGCGTCAGAAATTTTGTTAAAGTTTAGAGTTTTTTGAGTCAAGGCTTTACCCTTAACTGGTATTCTTGGGCTGTGGGACCATGCTAAAGAAGGAAAAGAATATATTTCCCTTATTGTGTCACCATTCATTCTTTAACGCTCAATACATTTCAAGCATTCAGGTGTGTGCATGCTTTCGCATTGATCAGTCGAGTTATTATTTAAGGCGTTCTTTAAAAAAAAAAACAAACTTGTAACTAAATTGTTTGAGGTGTATCAGTTAAGTGTTAAAGAATTCAACAGTTGTGTTCATGTATCATTGAATTTTTACTCTATTAAATGGCGCCCGCTACCTGGTTGCGGGACTCCCAATCGTCTTAACGACGATTGTCGTTGTTGTTACTAGCGAAAACTGTAATTTACTATGAAGCTGTGCATGCACAATGACCGATAACGACAACTATTATTTTTGTTAACTTTTTGGGAATCCTGCTACTGAGCAGTTTAAGTAATCGCTTGCATAATTGTACCCGCTGAATGCGGCCTATTTTTTTTTTTGACAATTGTGCCTTCCACTCGCAATTTTTCTTATTATAAATGAATGCAATTCACTTTGACAGATAGAACCCAGTTGAATCTCACAAGTTTGAGTTTATATGGACTTAACGAAACTTAACTCAACTCGCATTTTCATAGCGATTTAGCCCCGAGTAAACTCGTTATGGAAACACTGTAAGTAAAGTGCTGATTACCCAAGCGTAAGGTAGCGTAGCACTACGTTGCCAATTGTCACGTTGAAATCTGTTTAATGCCGCGTTTCCATGTGATCTTTCAGTATCTTATCTCATCCCATATCACAAAACACATGCTATATAGAGCTAGATGCATTTATGTACTTTTTCCTATAAAAATTTGACATTTGCAAAATATGTAAACAAATCATAAATTTATCAATTTCTACAAGTTTATTGATTGCAAGACGTGCTTATTGAAATAACTTCTTGTCTACGTACCCTAAATTGTTTTATATAATTATTATTGTGCAGACAGCATCAGGTGTTACAGGTAATCCAATTCGTGTGCCACAACTGCAGCAGCATCAGTGAAATACACACGAAAAAACATATAAAAAAAAAGTTTTAAAAAATAAGTTTTGGTGAATCTACCAAGCACCAAATTAATGAAAAAAATCACTGATGCTCTCCATAAATGCGATTAGGAACTCTCTGGCCAACTCTAGATTGCATACTCCCGAGTCGGGAAATCATCTGCCTTAATTGCTTAGCCACGCGATGGTTAGAAAAACCAAGAATGTTTATTTATTTTAAATCATACCCCTTGACCTGATTTGATATTCTTTATTTTCCAATTTGTATTCGTATTTCTGTACTATTTCAAAACAATTAATATTGGCGCAAATAAAATTGACAGCACAAAAACCACAACTATAAAAATTAATGTCATATTTATAGCATGTGATCAACTTTTATAGCAAAAGTTCAAGAAGTTGAACTTTTTCGATCTCCTAGCATCACAGGAGTGCTAAAACGTAGTGCTAGAGGTGCTAATGGATGATGGTCTTGATATGGCTATTAAGGAGCACATTTCAGACCTCATTCAACAATTGCAAGGAGCTTTGTTCCAGGAACGTGGACAAAGTAAAGTTCGCAATAGTGGCTATTTTGAAGCAACGATTCCTATCTCTACTGATATACAGTTTAAGGAACATTTTCGAATGACAAGATCTACTTTGGAGGTAAAAATAATTAATATATAGCTTTGGTTTTTTTATATTTAATATACAGTATTTTTCGGTTAATTGCACATCAAAATTTGCACAACTTTTTGTTCAATTAACCGGGGAACCAATTAGCCGATACCCGCTTAATTGAACAATTCGTTCAATTACAAGAATCCCGTTTAATTGAACAGTTTGTTCAATTACAGAAATCACGCATAATTGGAACTACTAATGAATTAAAAGAAATCGCATATGTGCACTTTAAGTTTTTCAAAATATGTACATAATTTTTTTTTACCTTAAACGAAAAAAATGCAAGTAACAGAAAAAAATGTATGTGTGTATACGCAGGTATTTATTATTGTAGGTATGTACTATTAAATGCACTATTTATGTGCACATTAGTTTTACAAAAAAATAAAATTTATAAACTAAAAAGCAATTCATATATTGGTTTTACAAAAAAAAACATAAACTTAAAGAATAAAAACAATTCATATGCATATACATACAGCTCTTCCATTCACGTAAGTATTAAAATATTACATAGTGCTTAAAAAATAAAAAAAGGAACAAATAAACTCATGTTGTACATATTCACACTTTTCGAGATCATTATTTAAAAAAGAAAAATAAACATGTTGTTTACATTTTAAAAGAATTACTTGAAAAAGTCTGTAATTTTTGTTTGTGTATTTTTTAATTTATTTGAGACAATATAAGACTTCATATTACCTAACTCACATAGGAACTTGTTTTCGGTACAAAAAAATGTCTTAAGTTCTTGTTTGTATTTTAAAGCTTCTAGAACTGATGGAGGTTTTGGATTATCATGTTCTTGCTCTTCTTCCTCAACATCAGCCCCATCCAAAATATTTTCAGTAATTTCCATATCAGTAAGCACTCCATTACATTCTTCGTTGTCGTCACATGTTACGAATTCTTCAAATTCTTCTCTTAAATTGTCCGCTATTTCAAACTCATCGGAACTTTCAGTTTCCTCATTTTCTTCTTCGGGGGACGTCTTCACAAATTTCGCCCATAAAATTATACCAAGCATTACTAAAATGTACAATAACAAAATCCGATAGCTTAATACCTTTTTAAAACAATTTTTAATAGACGTTGGTTTAACCATCCAAAAACTGCGCTTTGTCATATGCATTGCATGTAGAATATTAATTGACTTTGAAAACTCTTCAACTGTTTTCCCTAGCTCCATAGCTACAATCTGTTTTCTAACAATATTCTGTCTATAATATGACTTGAAGGCATGAATTATACCCTGATCTAGGGGCTGGGTTATTGCTGTAGTATTTGCTGGTAAAAACTGTAGATTTATGTGCTTTAAATTTAGGGGCTTCTTGTGGCAAGACGCATTATCTACAAACAGAACAATGTTTCGTTTCTGTGAAGCCATTTCTTCTTCTAAATTAAGTATAATTTCGCTCCATAGATCTGCTGTCATCCATGCTTTTTGATTCGAATAGTATTTTAAGGGTAATACTTTATTTTTCAGGCAACGTGGGTTTTTAGCCTTTCCGATTATAATACCTTTTTTGTATTCACCCGTGGCATTGCATATAAAAAGTAATGTTACGCACTCCTTAGATGACTTGAATCCAGTGTTACGGTATCCCTGTTTGCAAAGGCTTTTTGGAGGCAATGCTTTGAAAAACAAAGCGCTCTCATCCGCGTTGAAAATGTTGGCCTCCTCGTATTCTGATAATATATTTGGTACAACTGAACTTACAAAATCTTCTGCCGCATTTGAATCCGCAGATTTTTGCTCCCCATGTATTTTTCTGAGCTTAATTCCTTGCCGATGTTGCCAGCGCCATAACCAACCTGTTGATGGAGTAAAATCACAATTCATTTGTTGAGCCAACTGCTGCGCTTTTTCCATCAACATGTTTGTTGAAATCACTGCACCAGATGATTGCCTTTGTTCGAACCAAGTTTGAAGCGCTCGTTCAACTTCAATATTGTTTCCATGCCGTTCACGCTTGCTTGACAATTTGCACTTGGAGGCTTTTGATTTTATTTCGAACTCATTTCGCAAAACTCTATTCAATGTGGTAAGAGAGCTGTTGTCCGGATCTTCCAATTTTATGAGCGCTTCGTGTACCATTCAAATTATCAAATAATAGTCGTGGGTTGATAGGCTTAACACGAAGTTTATTGTCGCTTTAAAAAACTATAATTATAATTAATAAAAGTAAATTTATATCTTATTCATTGTACCTACTTTGGTCACCGATGCTGCCGTTAATTTGATTTGACAAAATTTAAAAATGAACAACGAAAAGACAAAGAAAAACGATAAATAGCGAAAATAGTTGCCATAAGGGCATAATTCAAACAGTGTTGCCATAGAGATAAACTTAAACGGAGTTGGTGACATTCAAAGCGAGTTTATACGTAAGTGTTTTGAGTTTATACAATGCAATTAAAATAAGTTTTATTAATGAGTGGCTGCGTTGGTAAGATTCTCCCCCCCGGTATTACGATCCATGGGAGTTGATACCTCACAAGATTGACCGACGCTGCCACAAACGTTGCCGACATCTAGGACCGCTATTTTGGCTGCTGGGCGGTGATATTCGCCGCTTGCCGTGCGCACGATGGCGCT
Source organism: Coremacera marginata (assembly GCA_914767935.1). Classification (NCBI taxonomy): domain Eukaryota; kingdom Metazoa; phylum Arthropoda; class Insecta; order Diptera; family Sciomyzidae; genus Coremacera; species Coremacera marginata. Next base: position 103,917,191 of record OU612044.1, read on the forward strand.
TCTCACCTGTCCATTCTTCGCTGGAACAGTACTCGTCACTATTCCTTTCGGCCAGCAATGGCGTGGTTGGTTCGGGTCGACTATTATAACGATGTCCCCTGTTTCGATGGGCTTGGCTTTTTCAAACCAATTCGTTCGTCTAGTGAGAGAAGGTAAAACTTCCGCAACCCATCTCTTCCAGAACCTGTCTGCAAGTAGCTGTGACTGGCGCCATGAATACTTAGTGTATTTGTCTGTTACGTCAAAAACTCCTGGCGGTTTGCAGCCTGATGAGGAACCCAGCAGGAAGTGGTTTGGAGTGAGTGCTTCTTGTTCCGCGGTGTCCAGGGATAGATACGTGAGTGGTCGACTATTTACTATACTCTCAACCTCTAGCATCACATTTAAGAGAGTCTCATCCGTCATCTTCGTATCAGGTGTGATTATTTGATACAGCACGTTCTTGATTGAGCGCACCATACGCTCCCATGCCCCTCCCATGTGAGGGCTTGCAGGTGGGATGAAAGTCCACTTGGTGTTGGGACTTGTAAACTCCGCTTAAAGACACTGGAAATCTACTTGCTTATAGGCTTCACGTAGCTCTTTCTCAGCAGCTCTCAAATTGGTGCCGTTGTCGCTGTATATGTGCATAGGAGTGCCTCTTCGGGCGATAAAATTTCGTATAACAATAGCGCACGAGTTCATGCTTAAACTATGTGCTACCTCCACGTCAATAGCGCGGCATGTCAAACATGTAAAAACAGCGCCGTATCGCTTTTCTGAGCGTCTGCCAATGGTCACTAAAAATGGGCCAAAAAAGTCTATTCCAACATAAGAAAAGGGTTTTGTGAACGCTGACAAACGTGCTTGTGGTAATGACCCCATTTCCGGTGCCTTTGGAATAAGCATGCGAACTTTGCACATCTGGCAACTACTTCGAATTTTTCGTAGCAGTGTGCGTAAACTAAAAATGTAATAGATCTGGAAAATCTCATTGATCACAGTCTCGTGGTTAACATGTTTATATCGTCTATGGTACCAATCTACTAAAAGGCTTGTAATGTAGTGATCTTTGGGCATTATTATAGGGTTTTTAGTCTCGTCACCTATTATCGTAGCGTTTTCTAAACGACCCTTTATACGGATTATCATATCTTTGTCTATGAACGGGGACAGTTTTCTTAGTGGACTTGGCTTAGGCAATACATAGCTGGCATTCTGAATTAGCATGCGTTTTTCCGAGGCAAAGGCTTGGGTCTGGGCAAGGCGATACAAGAATTTTTGGCTCCAAAGCAACTCATCAGTTTCCAAATGGACTTCATTATACGTTTTCGTCTCAGGCTCAGCAGATTTTTTTTAATGCTATTGCTAACTGTAAGCGCGTGATAAATTTCCTTACGTAAGCCATACATCTGAGGAGGCGCTCCAATTTAGAAAATCTGGTTAAGTCGACAATGTTGAATGTGATCTTTTCCTGTACGGCCAGCAGTTGCGCTCTGGAAGCCACTTTGAGTTCAGCGTCTTGTTCGTTGTTTTTATCAGGTGGAGGTTTGTTAGACCACTGTTCTGCCGGCTTCCGCAGAAATGTTGGTCCTGTAAACCATGGACTAGTTAAGTCAAAATCGGGCTGCTGGCTCCACTTGGTAGCTAAATCGGCTACATTCTGCTTTGATTGGACATAATTCCAGTTTGAGATCGCGGTCGTTTCTTGAATCTCTTGAGTCTTGAGTTTTTGAGTCAGACCAGTAATACGTCGATTTAATCTCCAAATCATGTGCTTTGATAATAGCGTTCCCTAGGCGGGCTCCAATTACCGCGGCAAGCAGTTCCATGCGAGGAATAGAAATTGGGCGCAAGGGTGCAACTTTTGTCTTAGCACAAACTAAAGATACTTCTATTTCTTTTCCACTTGCTTTTCTAAAAAATGCCACTGCCGCGTATGCGCTTTCGCCAGCATCAACGAAAACATGTAGTTCTATCAAGCTTTTGTCTCGTCGTAGAAAACCAAAGTAGCATCTAGGTATGTGAACGTCTGGCACCTTGCCGAGCAGAGAAAGCCATCGTCTCCAAGCATCAACGTAAATCTCAGGTATGGTTTCGTCCCAGGAAATTCCGCTGCGCCAAATTTCTTGAAGCAGTGTTTTCATGTAAATGCAAAAGAAAGACAAAAATCCTAGTGGATCAAAAATCGACATGAGGAGCCTAAGCAGCTCTCGCTTGGTTGGCAATTTGTCGCCGCACAAAATCTCCTCGCTTGCTTTAGTATATTTTAAATTGAAAGTAAATGTATCACGTGTGGTCTCCCACCACATCCCGAGTACCTTATCAGCCTCTACAACTTGCTCGACAGTTTTCCCAGCTTGACAGAATTGAGCTGAAGTTCCTGCTTCTCCAAGACACCTTGTTACCTCCGTCGAGTTCGATAGCCAATTTCGAATATGAAAATTTGCATGCTTGTGCACCTCACGAACATCTCTTGCAAGCTCGATAGCTTCTTCGACGGAGTCGACGCTATCCAGCATGTCGTCAACATAGTGTCTTTCTAAAATCGATTTAGTAGCTCTAGGATACTGATTACTGATCTCTGTGCTCGTTAGCGTTTCGGTTCTTGACATATTGAGCTAGGGAAGGCGAGCAGCTTGCGCCGAAACTCATAACTTGTAAAACATAAACTTTTGGCGAAAGGCTGGAATCACCATTCCGCCACATAAATCGCTGAGATTGTTGATCATCTTTGTTAACAGCTATGCGATGAAACATTTCGCATATGTCTCCAGAGATGCCAATCTTTCCAACTCGGAAATTAAATAGCACATCAGTTAGCGATGTTAAAAGATCAGGTCCTTTTTCAAGACAACCGTTTTGTGAGATGCCATTGCATTCCGCGGCAGCATCCCACACTACTCTTATCTTTTGCGGCTTGTTTGGGTTCCTTACCACAAACAACGGTAAGTACCACCTTCGGGGGTAATGCGTGCTTACTTCAGAATCACTCAACTTGCGGATATAACCTTTCGATTCTAAGTTCTTGATATGATTTATTACTTGATCTTTTAATTTGGGGTCTTTATTCAATCTTGATTCGAAACAGGTAAGTCTGCGCATAGCTAACGCCTGGTTATCTGGCAAAATAAGATTATTTGACTTCCACAGCAATCTTGTAACGAATCGGTCACCATCTCGTTGAACGCACTCTTGTAATTTTATATTCTCGAAATGGCCTTTTTCCTGCTGTTGTGTTTCGGAATACTCATTACCAACCTTCATGTTTTCTAACATTAACTTCTGTAGGGCCACGTCATCATCGCATTCGCATATATGCAGTTGAAGATTCGCATCGATGTGCTTGAAACTACTATCTCGATCCAACTCACCATATATAGTCCAGCCCAGTCGTGTCTTGGTAGCAGCAGGTTCATCTAGCCTTCCTTCAAGGAATTTTAATGGCATCGCTACACATCTGTTATTCAGGCCAATAATGACTCTTGGAACTATATTTTGGTAGGACTCTATCGGGAGCCCCCTCAAATGCTTATATTTTTCTGTAAGCTCCGATAGCATTAATGTTTGAGATGGTAGATCAAGCTTGTTTACCGAACGCACGTCGCGCAAGGAATACTTTTTGTTCTCTTTTCCCTTGGGTGATATTTGCAAATCAACAAGTTCAGAATTTTTCTCAGTCCGAACAGTGCCGTCAGTCCACCTAAGACACAGGTCAGACCTTGTGCCTCTCACTTGAAGTTGATCCAAAACGCTTTGCTCAATTAGGGTTGGAGCTGAGCCATCGTCAAGAAATGCGTAAACATCAATGGAGGAGCTTTTGCCATATATAGTAATCGGTACAATTCTGAAAAGAATTCTTGAAGTCTGGTGCTGATGAACAGCAACGACTGCCGGCGAAGCGCAATTTTCCTCTTTAAAGCTATCAGGTTTGTGCAGAAGAGGATGATGCTTAGCAGTGCATCTGTTGACGCCGCATTCCTTTCGCTCTTGACAATGATTTAAATTGTGGCATTTTAGACATGTTCGGCAAAGCTTTTTATTGTGCACCATGTTCCATTTTTCATTGTATGATAACTTCTTAAACTTGTCACAATCTAATATTAAATGAGCTTCCCTACAAACGAAGCAGCTTGGCGATCTTGGAGGACATTCGCTTGAGTCAGTTACACCCCCGCCCTTGTCCTCATGAAAATTAAGGGATGTGCTTTTCGCTTTTCAGAATCTGCCTGAGTCGTGTTTTAGACTGAAAATGATATTACGCTGCTGGCCGCTTCTGCAAGTTCGAAGAGCCAGTCGCTAAGAATGGTCAAATTAACACACTTAATAGGTTTTGAAAAAATCGCCCAATCGAGTCGCATTTGAGCGGGAAGCTTCTCAATAAGCTCTTGGATAAGCATGGGATTATTAAGGTGTGAGTGCAGGCCTGACACCTCTATCGTAGCAGCCATATTCTTTACTTCTAAAGAAAAGTTCACAAGCGTTTGAAGCTTATTCGGGTTTACACCTGGTGATGATCGGAGGCTTGCCGCAAATTGTAAATAATTTGTTCTGGCCTACCAAAAGCCATACGCAAAGTAGAAATAATTTCAGGGACTAATGCTGGCAACATAAGCCTGCTACCTACATAATCAAATGCTTTCCCTTTAAGAGCCCGTTGTAGCCGGAGCAGATTCTCATCATTACTGAATCCGCACAATCTTGTAGAGTTTTCAAAACTGCTGATGAATAGGGGCCATTCTTCTGGCCGTCCACTAAAAATCGGTAAGTCTCTTGGAACTACTTGGCGCGCATATATTTGCGCTGGAATAATTGTAGCTGCCGCTGACGTTGAGTGCGCTGCGCACTCGCCTTCATGGAATGCGTTTTTAGGAAAATCTTTATTATTGCAAATTTCGGCGCCACCCCTACAGCGCATGTTTTCATCTTGTTGAGTACTTGCCTCAAAGCCCTTGTCGCCCCCACGCACTGAACCACAACCTACCACTTCATTACCCTTCTCTGCATCGCCAATGCCATCAGCCCACTGTTCCACTCGTTGTAGCTTTTCCACAGCTGCCTCACTAAATTTACTATCGACCTCAGAATCATCTGAACCTTCTTGCATTTGCAGCAGGGCATACTTTTTTCTTATATAAATCATATTTGCATTTTTCTCTTCCTCCAGCTGCAATAATTGCAACTTTATTTCACGCTTTGCTTTGGAGGAGCCGCACTTACTTATACTTGGAGATTTGTTTTTAAGTTTCATACATACCGAAGCTCTTTGTGCTTGCAGCTGCTCACTGGGAACTGCTGCTATTGGAGACTGAAAATCCTCGCTGTGTGACACTTCAGACTGCTGCTCTTTGTCCTTCATGGTCGATATCGATGAATCGGAGCACTTTTTGCAAACCCAATCTTTGTTCACAACGTCATCCGAGACTTGCACGCACTCAAAATGATACCACTCATCGCATTTGTCGCACTGAACCATCCGCATGTTATCCGGCTGCTTACAAACTGAACAACTTCCATCCTTGTTCTTATTCCGTGCACCTTGTCTTGTGCCAACCATTGCTACTCGTTGCGTCCGCGTTGAAAGCAACAGTTTGCAGTTCGTAGAAATTACTTGGAGTTTTTCTTGCTTGCTTGTCCTTGAGCAGCGCTTGCAACAAATTTTTTAAAGAATGTTGTCCGGATCTTCCAATTAAATGAGCGCTTCGTGTACCATTCAAATTATCAAATAATGGTCGTGGGTTGATAGGCTTAACACGAAGTTTATTGTCGCTTTAAAAAACTATAATTATAATTAATAAAAGTAAATTTATATCTTATTCATTGTACCTACTTTGGTCACCGATGCTGCCGTTAATTTAATTTGACAAAATTAAAAAATGAACAACGAAAAGACAAAGGAAAACGATAAATAGCGAAAATAGTTGCCATAAGGGCATAATTCAAACAGTGTTGCCATAGAGATAAACTTAAACGGAGTTGGTGACATTCAAAGCGAGTTTATACGTAAGTGTTTTGAGTTTATACAATGCAATTAAAATAAGTTTTATTAATGAGTGGCTGCGTTGGTAACAAGAGCTCCCATACTTTTTGCACAGCTCAGACTTCTGCTTGTATTTAGCGTATTGTTTTCCACTCATAGTCTACAAAAATTAACAATAAGATAAAATTTATTTCCAATGTTATTGTCAAATACAAATTAAACACTTACGCTTTCTCACGGATTTTCCTTAGCAATAAACATATGTTTCAATTAGTAGAGATGCCACCCAGTGTTTTTCACAAATGATGTCAAATCTGTATGTGCAAAAATGCCAGATTATTTTTCAATAATAATGCAATTAACCGGTGAAAAGTAAGAGGAAATTTATTTTTGATGACATGAATTTTGAACCAATTAAGGGGGAAAATCAATTAACAGGGTTCAATTATCCGAGGAAATTTACATGTGTTTTCGTATGCAATATTTTTTTGCCCGATCATGTGGTTCAATTAAGCGTGGAAACCAATTAACCGTAGGGTCAATTAACCGAAAAATACTGTTTTGAATATCCTATTAAGCTGCTGCTAAATGTGGTTGGAAACCATATGAATGGGACTATACAGCCGAACATGGACATTCCACTGCAATAGAAGTTGCTTTTTACCATTTGGCTGCTAAGTAAACCAGAGTCCTTTCTCGCAGCAGGTGATCGGTTTGATATACCAACCAGTTCAGGACATAGAATATTTAAATCGATGGTGCATGTGTTGGCAGAGTTAATACCAAATTATATTAAATGGCCAAGTGCATCAGAGCAAGCTTTATCATCACAGGTATGGTCCAGGAGTGGTCCTTGTTTTTTTTTCGAAAGTAACGAATTACGCACCGGGGTTTTGTTCCTTAAGATGACAGAGGTAAATTGTAAAAAAAAAATCGCAAAAATCCAAATTTTAAAATAATTCAGTGAAATGCCATGGAAATATTTTTAAAACTATACCTAATACAGAAACAAAAAATGGTGCAATTACGTTCAATAATTTGGTAGTTACGAAATTTTTTGCTAAAAGTATGCCTTTTTTCACAGCTTACCTCTGTCATGTTAAAGAACAAAACCTCGGTGTGTAATTAAAGATCAGTAAAAAAAATTTTCCTCCATACAACTAAGGACCACTCTAATATAAATAAAAGCTTTTAAAGACTGCTGGACCTATTTCTAATAGTATATGTTAGATATTTAGGATATGAGATATTTGAGGAACGTTCCCATGGAATCTGCAACGTTGTTGGGGCCATTGACGGATGCCACATTCCAATAAAACAACCGGTTGGAAATGCAAACGATTTTTTTAACCGAAAACAAGTCCATTCTATCATACTGCAAGGTAAATACGCCCGTATATAAAAACATGAATCTTAATTTATTGAAGTTTAAATATTTCAGGAGTTTGTGATCACGCTGGACGGTTTATAGATGTTTTTATTGGAATGCCAGGCAGAATGCATGACGCACGCGTGTTTCGGAACAGTGAAGTTTTTAATAAATTGACTGCAGTGACTCCACTTCTTTGGCGCGACCAGCACTTACTTGGAGATGGTGCGTATCCCTTAATGGTCACCTGATGACTCCATTCAGAGATAACGGACACCTTCCCGTCTCGCATGTTCGCTACAATATCAGATTGAGTTCAATACGATCAATCATTGAACGGGCATTTGGTTTGTTAAAAGCTAAATTTCGACGACTGAAATACCTCGATATCGCTGATCCAAGCTTCGCACTATAGGTAATTTGACCAATTTTCGAGGCAAAAATAAATAACAGCAAACTGAAAAGATTATTTTGAAAAAATTTTTGTTTAAAGGAAATATAAGCTGTAAGAAAAGTTAAGAGAATAATTTTTTTAAAAATTTAACCTTTGTCTGCGACAAGTCCCAAGTGGAACATTCCGTGCAAAATTTTTTTTATTTTAATAATTTATTAAAAATAACTTTTTAACATTTTGTTTTACAATTCATTATCTAAAATGATTTCATTCAATTCATTTGCATATGCGTAGCTCAACAGTTCCAAACTATCATCATATTCATCGGCACACTTGTTCAAATCTTCAGGAGCTTTAGGAGTAGCCAGCATTTCAATTACTTCTCGTGGAAATTGCTGGCGCCTTCTCTGTTCGACTCGTTTATGTAAACATATTGATGAAATAAGCGGATCGGACATGTCCAAAGCCCTATTAAAAATATCGGAAAGATTATTTTTACGGCTGTTTTTGCGTGCATGATGCAGTCTATCTGACTTGTATAATTTGTTGCGAGACTCAGCAGCGTCTTCTCCAAAACATCCTACCGGCAGTAATGTATTTTCAATAATTTCTTTTGAGTGAATTAACACTTTGTGTACTGTAGCAGTCATGGGGAGCCAAGGGTATTTCATTATTATCATTTTGGCTGTATTGTGGCAAAAAGCTTGAAATTTTTCGTTATTTAACGGGAATTGGCAGCATATGGAAATAAGAACTATTTTTAAGGAATATATTAGCTCTACATCAATGCCAGTTATTTCAGAGAAGATGAAATGGTTCGTAAAAGCTCTACGCGCAGTGTTGCCATCATTACTGCCACCAAATCCACCTGTTTTTGGCTTGTCAACTTTAAGGCCCATTTTTTCCCAAAATAACTTCTGCATATCTGTTTTTCTTTCGGAAAAAGCCTTACGATCGTCTTCTGTTCGAACTTGCCATTTTTTTATATTGCATTTGTAGCCTGCATGCAAAACAAATTCGAAGAATCGTATCCAACAATGCAAGGGGCTTATGCCGTACTTGAGGTTACCTTCCTCGCAACCTTCTTACCTTCTTCTCATATTTGTTGTGTTCATCGAACCAAACTTTCGCCATCTCGCTATATTGCAAGCGGAGGCTGCCTACGAAAAATAATATTTTTCAATAAACGCAATAAATCGCAACATGATATTAACGAATTAAACTCAAAATTCTTCACTTTATACATTCCTGATACTTTTTAAATGGCCAAATACGGCCAACATTTTAAAAGCTTATCCAAAACTAATTTAAAAAAAAAAATAATAATTTAAGGTTAAGTCAGAAGTATGTGTTTTTTTCACACAAAAAAACAATTTTCAACAAAATCCTTCTTTGAACTTGCAAGCACTTACTATCACTTTTCTTTTCCATATTAAATTGAAATTATTGTTTATTTATTGATTATTTAAAACACCGTCAAAACTTTGACAAAATTGCACTGCGCACACTAAGTTGAACACTTTGCTCACAAACTATGACTTTTGACACCTGTTAAGTAGTCGTCATTAATTTTTTTACAAAAACAAAACACACAGTTATTTTTTATTATGTTTTCTTTATCCAATACCAACAACAAATAATGTATTCTTGCAAGTGCGAAAAATTACTTTTTGCCACAAAAATGGGAAAAATTACCTATAGCGCTTCGGTAACAAAATAATCGCTGCCTCTTGTATGCTCATAATTTCATTATTGGAAGTGAAAATTGTGAATTAGAAGAAAACAATGAGGCAGTCGAAAATACAACTTACGGTGAAGATCAACTTGAAATTCAAGATCGACCTCAAGTCCAAGAAGCAGCGACTAAGCTTTTAGAAATTGTTTATAGCTTATAGTTTTATATATCGTCGCTTTGCTATCAAAATTAATTGTGTTTTTGGTTTGTTTTTAAGTTAACAATAAATATGGTTACCTTAAAGGCAGAGCATCGTATCAAATATTCCGGAGAAAAACGTTTTGTTACATAATTGGGATAACTCTATGTTATCTTCCAAACTATTTTATTCCAAACCTTATTACAAAGGCCTTAAAAAAGAAACAATTTAGCGTATCTGCCAATTTTCATATAAAATTTAACGGAATTTTTTAGCTTCTTCTGAAAAGTTTGTAATTTGTTGGATACGATGTTTTGGCATTATGAAAATGAAGAAATAGTCTAAAGAATGACCACAATATAAACTCTTCAGCTTCTTATGTTCTCAGAGCAAGCATGAATCACCATGTAGCAAAAAAAAATACTTATCAAATGTGCTTTAAGCAGCTAAATCACCTAAATATGTGAAATGTAATATTTTGGCTCCACTGAAAAGTTGCTTTAATTGACATAACTAATTTAGTGCAGCGACGATATTCTTATTTACATAAAAGTCAAAAAAACTTTTCTTATATAAAATAATATATTTTTTAAATATTTCATTAAAATAGACGTTAATTGTACTTTTAAAGGGAAAATAAATACACAGATTACACAGTAATCAGTTCAAAAATATTTTAAATTCTGTTCTTTCTACAAAGCATTTTTAAAAATTCAAATGGCTCTGCATTTAAAAAAAATTAAAAAAACTTAAAATTTATTCCATTTATCAAAGTGTAAATTATATAGAACAATAATAGAAGAAAACATAAATTTCTGTCATGTGCATCTAAATAACGTTTTAGAAGTTCATTGCGTTCTTTTTGAATGATGTTACTTTCCTCAATGGCATTTTCCAATTTGTGTATGGCTTCAACGCGTTCGCTTTCTATTGCAACTATTTTTTTCGTAAATTATACACTTCCTTTGAATTACGGGATTTTTCAGTATGGTCTGAGTTGGGCGACTGAAGTGCCGCATATGACTCGTTAGCTACAGATTCGTTAAACATTTCAGGCAATATAGAGCTGCTCGTAGTGGCAGTAGACAACAAAGGTGACATTGAACTTGAAGATGAGGGCTCAGTCACTGTTATTGGACGAAATGACGATATTGTTTGTCCAAAGTTGATTGTGGAATCATTTGAAAACATTTGTTCAAATGTGTCGTAAAATTCCCAACTTATGCGTCCCCTTCCCGTCGAACTTTTTCTATTGTTATCTTTAATAGTTCGGTAGGTTTTTTTCAAGTTTCTCATCTTGCGATCAAGCATGTCCTCGTTGAGTCCTTCGCACCCGTTATCCTTCATATCTTCCTTAATTTCTGTCCACAAGCTTCTCTTCTTGCATTTAGGGTCACGAAATTTATCCTTACGTTCCCTATACAACTCCAAAAATAGCTTAATTTTGTTCGATGTCCAGGAACCTAAATGATTTGAAGAGTCACAGAAATCATTGGACGAAACGCCATTTTCATGCTCAGCCATCGACACATCAGCCTCTAAACAACCTTCATTGCTCCGAATGTATGATGCAAAAAAATTTGGATCTAAAACAATAATTTCTTTGATTTAATTAACTTTTATAAATACAGAGAAACATACCGCTTTCTAACAGGCAGTGAACGTCCACGGTATCGACCACATTGTATTTAATGCCATCAAAAACGTACAAGGCACTATAAGTTTCTTCCACTGCATTCTCGTAATCCATAAACACGATTAAAATAATAAAATCTTTAGGTAATATTTAAAATAGCACAAGCCACGAAAATTTGCTTTTATTTTAAGGGTTTCATTTGAGTGTTTGCAAATTGATGCAAATTGGATCGCAAACAGCTGTTAAATGACATAACTTGCAACTGTTGAGTAGAAGTAGCGTAATTTATTTCGCTACGTAAAAAGCACATCGCTCGAGCATAAACAGCTGCCAGCGCTGTCAAAAGTGTAGCCATTCATCCGAATTTTCTTGAGCGCTCGCCTTGGCGGAATGCAGCCAATGATAAATGTGTACAAGTCGATATCGAAATCGTAACGTGGCGGGACGTAGCGTAAAAATCTGTATAAAATAGATTTCTACGTTCCGTTACGTCTTTTGACAATTCGACAGCTGTGAAACAAGCAAAAAGTTTTGTGTTCTTCAAAAATTGTAAAATTTAATACTTTAAAAAAAAAATATGCGGTCTTTAATTGACGAGTTCATACTAGTAGAAAAAGCGAGTGCCGTAAATAATTTTCTGCGGGCTACAAATCGGTGCATGCAAAACGTTGCATTACGATTTCGGTATTCGTTCATCCTCGAGTCAATGTCTCGCTATGATACGTCCCGTTACGCCATAGCATGTTATGCTTGTCTAATCAAGCCTTTACGCTGCGTTACGTTTGCATAAAGCTGCGTTATGCTTGATGCGCGATGCCTGCAATGTGTTTTGCCCTTAACTGCGCCTTTAGGCGCTTCAAACCGCCCACATTCAACAGTTGCACAACAGTTGTATCTGCTGAACGCAGCCGTTTTCACTTATTTATATGTTAGTTAAAAGTTCATTTTATAAAAAAAAGAAAATATGGTTGCAGGCATTGCTGTAAATGTTAAGCAGAAAGGTGATTTTGTTAATGGAATTAATGCTGTTCTGCTCGGCCCCCCTGGCTCTGGAAAAGGCACGCAAGTAAGAATGTGTAGAATAAGTCCAATTCGTTTTCATGTGGTTTGGATCCAGTGTGAAATGTTTTTTGAAAATTGAATTTTTATTTATATACATTTGCTCACCAAATGGAGCATTCAGCATTCAAAATTATAAAAAGCTTGGCATTTAACTTTATGGGCCGGGGAATTATTTACTCTTAGCTAAAATTCATTCTTTTAATTTTTTTTTTTTTTCATGGATTATATGTATTAAGCTTATATTGAATCTGGGAAAATTAATGGCCGCTCTCAATTGGCTTAGTAGTTATTAGGCTCGAAAGTTGGGAAAAATTACATAAAAAACTTGTGATTTTTCTGCTATGTAAATACTATGTGAAATGTTATCTTTTAAGTATTTTAATGATTGATAGCTCGTTGAAAAGGGAATAGCAAATATGATATAAAGATGAGCCACGTAGAACATTAAAGGCTGAGTTTACAAGTCATTCAAATTGAATAAAGAATATCGCGTTTTTTGTTCTCTTTGTTTGTTTTTTGTTCTTTTTGTACTCTGAGATATTTTATGGAATAGCTGCTCACACGTGATTTTTTGATTGAATGGCCCATGCCGACTAATAGCCTAATTAGCCAAATATAAGGGCAAAACACATTGCAGGCATCGCGCATTAAGCATCGCCGTAAGGCTTTGACATTTCAGTTGAATACACGAATGCTCACGGGGCAACACACATTAGGTGTGTTTCCGTACTCTACACTGTGTAAGATTTGTGTAAGTTCAAACTGAGAGAGTAAAAATGAAATGTGAGAATAGTTGCAAAAGTACGGAAACAGCTTCTAGTAAGTCTCAAGTACAAAACAGCTGATTTTGACTGCGGACATGTCAAACGTAAATTGCGCCAATTAAAATGATGTCAATTTGCTTGTGAAGTTGATGCTTGTTCTTTTTGATGCTTGTTCTTACTTTACTCGGAGTCTTGAGTTCTAGCACTCTCTGTGCACTTTGTGTGCTCGAGAGAGCGGTTTTATGCTTGTTCTTCTTCTCCCATTTTAAGCACAGAAAGTACGGAAACAGAAAATAGTGTCCCACAAGTTACACAGTGTGAGTACGGAAACACACCTATTGTACTTCCAGGCATGTAGGCATCGCATGCTTGATGCCTGAGGTATGCAACTTTTCAACTTTTTTCAAGCTTTGAGGCATTGACAGCTAGAAAACAGCTGATTGTGAAAACGTTTTTGCAGTGAGTTCATCTTTTTTTCGCTGGGAAAACAACGAATTTTGAATGATCCTTCAATTTGAATAACATGTAAACAGTGCCAAAAAGTAACAAATATTTTTCAGATCAATATGTAAGCTTTTAACCCTGATTATAATAGACGGATCGGAATAGAGTCTAATGTCATCGTAGCGTGGCGAAACGTTGACAAACTGTGTAGCGATTATAATAGCAACGGCAGAAGAATTTGTTATTTTTGCACAAAATTTTCCTATTTCACAACAAATTTCATTAAATATTCATATTTTATTATTTTTAAGCATTAATTCAATCAAATTTTATTGCAATGTAAACTCATGCAATAGGTCGCCAAGTGACATTTCTCAACGTTCCGTTCCGTCTATTATAATCAGGGGTCTCATCATGAAGAACGAGAATCGTTGAACGATATCGTCTTGACGATGCTTTTATATCACGTAACTCTCAAACTGCTGATTTGTTTCTACGGTATCGCTTAAACGATTCTACTTTTGCTTCATATGATGCTATCGTCTGTCAAATGCAATCGTTTCGTCGATGGAGTTTGAACGATATCAAATTCAAGATCGTTTTTAATTTCGTGTCGTTTTTTCATTAAAATATATTTTATGTTAGCTTTATTTAACGCTTTCGCCTTACGAAAGAGCCTACCTGATGGTTTTAGAAGCAATTAATCTTGAGAGTGGGTCACGCATTACATACATTCCTCCAACAGTACAACTCGCCGCAACGTTGGAAGTTCTAGGCGAAGGTGGCTATCAGTTGCTAACAGGAAACACGGAGGTCATCAGTATTACTTTTTCTTCGAGTTCAGTTAATGGAACTTCATCAGATGGGCCTCCTCCCGTATTTTGTAGGGAACTTAGGTTGTTGCTAACTTTTTTAAGCTCGGTATTTAAATCAGTCCAAACCTCGGAATAAAGACAATTTATGTGATTCGAGTGCAGACACTTGTAACTTACTTTTTGCCAGGAGACAACCAATTTTGAAACAGCGAAGGCCATGGGCATTTAATTGGTTGGTCAAATCTTCCCACATTTTATTTATAGTACGTCTTCCCTGAACAGACTTCTGTGAATAATTTTTGGCTAATTCCACATGCTCCTCCATGTACTTAGTTAAGATATCCATTTGCTTGGGCGTCGCTGACCTCAGAATCATTTTAACTAGCTTGAATTGAATTTAATGCTTATATATACATACTTACATTATTAAAAAATCTTATCAAAAAATTGTTCCGAATATAGCTGCAAATTCAAGTGAAACGATTTTTTTAATTTAAATTTTCTTTGAACTTTTAAAAATTACATTTGTATTTTCGGCATTTTCCAGTAGCTTTCAAATTTTGAAAATAAATACGAATATCGATACGATAAACGATACGATAGGGAAGTGTTTATGTGATTCAAATTTCTGACGATAGCGTTCCATGAGTATCGTTGAGACGACAATCATTTCCAAGTTACGTGATGCATGCCCAGCCCTTTTGGGAGCACCATGCGAAAAAAGCTTTAAATTCTTGCTTGAGAGAAAAGTTTTCTACCTTTGCATGACTTTCTCTCTGCAATGCTCTTTCACTCTTCTCATGCTTTATCACTCACCAGTGCTTTACAGCAGAGATCACAACTGCATGCTTTCCCATAGGTAGCGAGCGTCCTGTGTTTTCGTGTTGTATTTTTCTGTTGTTGCTTGATCCATCATCACAGTAACAAAAGTTTTTATTTGTTTGCATTGTTTTCATTATTAGTGGATAATATAATTTGGTAAATGCAGGGATCGCAAATAACAAGTATAGCATCAATCAATAATTTTATAGCAATTATTTTTTGACCAATATTTTTTTAGATCAGAAATAAAAGTTATTTTTCGATCAGGAATAAAAATCATTTTGTGATGGTTTTTTTTTTTATTTTAGAAATAAAAAAAATCATTGGTCGATATTTATTCAATGAAATTAAAAATATTAATTTTTGATCGTAATTATATCAATATAGAAAACATGTGTATGCACATTAGAGTGTTACTTATTTTTTTTTTCGAAAGTAACGAATTACGCACAGGGGTTTTGTTCCTTAACATGACAGGTAAACTGTGAAATTTTTAGGAAAAAATATTCATATTTTAACGTGCCTCAAGCGACCCCTATATCTATATCTGATTTATATTGGGAAAATAGTGCTGTTATCACAAAAAAATCCCAAATATTTTATAAGCTTAAATTTTCAAAAAGATGGTACGCACTTCTTTTTAATTTAATTTTTCTTCCGATCAGCTTTACGTCTTTCCTCTTGAAAACGATGAAAAGAGTGATGGTTGACTGTCTTGACAGCACTTCGCTGATGCATAATCCTCTGAGTAGATGCCAACACGCGTATACAGCAGGCAGGTCTACGGAGAGTGCTCTTTACGAATTAGTAAAAGTGACTGAAAAGGAGTTATTTGTAGGAGGTATTGCGATGGCCACATTTATGAACATCGAGGGTGCTTTCGACAAAATATGCTTTGGAAGGCTGCAGCAAGCTCGGACAGAGCGCGATGTAAGCCCAGTGATAGTAAATTGGGTAGACAATATGCTCAAGCACAGGACGGTCAACATGCGGAATGGTAGAGTCAAGACTAGAGGTAGAGTAAGTAGAGGATGTCCCCAGGGCGGTGTGTTATCGGCAACCCTGTGGAACATAACTGTGGACTCACTACTGGTAAGACTGGAGAATCGGGCATACACATGAAGGGTATGCAGATGACATTGCGTTGGTGGTCTGTGGTAAGTTCATTGACAAAATCAGACAATATTCTCTTTACTAGAAAGAGGGCAGTTCTGAGGAGAGAACCTCAGACCTTCCGACTTATTAGTGCTGAAATCAACATGTCTTTGGTCTTCTCCGTCTTCGTCTTCTGCGTCTTCTTCTTTTTCTTCTTTGTCTTTTCCTAATTCTATTCTATTTTCGGCTATTTTAAGCTGATCTGAAATTAATTGTTGTGAATTTGTATAAATGCTACTGAACTCTAATTTCAAAGCTATTACGTAGGGTGCCTTTTATATTTCGGGATTTGGCAACCCTGGTGTGCAATCTGTCAACTGAAAGCTCTATCGCAAAGTTTGACATTTGTTGGCTTATACGTACTCAGAACGTTTTGACATACGAGCGCTATTTGTGTTGTTTATAGTAACTTAAAAGATTCATCTCGGTCTAAAAATGGAATTAAATCGTGAACATTTTCGTGCGATTATTTTTTACAACTTTCGACGTGAATTAACACAGCAACAGTGCATGGATGAACTTAATTCAATTTTTGGCGATGAAGCTCCATCAAGGACCAGTGTTTATCGATGGTATGGTGAATTCAATCGTGGTCGTAGTTCACTCCAAGACGAATTTCGTGAAGGTCGTCCGAAATCAGCTGTTGTTCCGAAAACCATTGATGCTGTGCGCGAACTGATATTGCAAGATCGTCATGTTACCTATCGTGAGATTGAGGCAACCTTAGGCATAAGTGGGACCAGCATACATTCAATATTGCATAAACATTTGACTGTCAAAAAAATTTGTTCGCGTTGGATCCTACGAAATGCTCAAAAAATACGATCGCGGTGCTTCGAAACACGTCTATGACATCGTGACAGGTGATGAATCGTGGATTTACGCGTATGAGCCCGAAAGTAAACAGCAGTCGACTGTATGGGTGTTTCAAGATGAGCCAAATCCAACAAAAGTTGTTCGCGCACGAAGCACTTCCAAGCAAATGGTCGCCTGTTTTTTCGGAAAATATGGACATGTCGCAACCTAGTGGTACGGTACCTAGTGGTACGAACAACGCAGAACAGTCAACTCTGAGTGGTACACAACCATTTGTTTGCCAGTTGTCTTCCAAGAAATCAGGAAAACCAACCGCCGAAGACGGATCACTCTTCACCACGACAATGCGAGCTCTCACACATCGGCTCAAACAACTGCATTTTTGAGCACCCAAAACATCGATTTGATGGGTCATCCGCCGTATAGTCCTGACTTGGCACCGAATGACTTCTTTTTATTCCCAACCGTGAAGAATAAACTGCGTGGACAACGATTTTCGACGCCCGAAGAAGCGGTTGCGGCATTCAGAATGCATGTTTTGGAGATACCTCAATCAGAGTGGCAAAAGTGCTTCGACAATTGGTTCAAACGCATGCAAAAGTGTATACATCTTAATGGAGAATATTTTGAAAAACAATAAAGTGATTTTCGATGATTAATATTTGTTTTTGTTCTCTAATCCCGAAATATAAAAGGCACCCCTCGTACTTCTTTGCTGTCTGTGTTTTGACTTGCTAATAAGTCAAATTGTGCTTTAAATTCATTTAGCTGGTTTTGTTTTTCAAGTAGTGTGGTTTTTGTGTAGCCTCTAGTGTAACTTTTTTTTTATGTTTCTAAATATTCTTGCAACTTCTTTGATAATATTTTCCATTTATTACAAAATTCTATTGACTTTATAAGACCATTTTAATATGTATTTTTTTTTTTTTTAGTTTTACAAAGTTATTTTAGTTTAGATGAAGTGATATTTATTTCTGTATACGGTTTTACTTATGCTTACATTTTTGTTTAATTGTTTTTTTATATATTGTATTTTTTAAAACATTTAGTTATAAAATGTAATAATGTTATTATTATGAATACAATAATGTTATTATTATGAATACAATAATGTTATTATTATGAATACAAAAGTAATGATTTCTATAATGTTGTTCGCATTGTATGTGTTGGTGTTGCTATTGTTGTTGTTATTTGAGTTCATGATAATTTCTTCTTTCATGATTTCGTCTTTTTCTTGTGGGTTAACAATCGCATCTGATGTTGCTAATATGCTGAGTTGAGTTTCTCTCGAATGCTGTCTATTTCTTACCATATAGCGTTAGCAACGTCCCAGATTGGTTTTCCTTCTTCCCTTGTTATGGCTAAAAGGTACGCCAAACGGTTGCGTAGTTTAACCTTTGAACCTCCGCGTTTCTTCTGGTTCTTTGGGATGTTTGCTATCGTTTTTGTTAATCTCTTCTCAGTTCATCGCACTTGACGTTTTTTATAGTCCTCGATTGATATCGCTTTTGGACCTATACGTAGAGGTACGTAGACTGGAACTGGATTTTTGGTTGTTGTCGTCGTTGGTTGTGGTATATATTCGTCCATTTATGGGAGATTTTGAAAATTTTATAAGCGTCTGGATTTGTATCAAAACGATTTTTGGATTATTGAAGGTTTTAAAGTTTGAAGTTCATCGAAATGTAGAAGTATATCTTCGTGGTTCTCTTTTATAGAATTCAGTTAAAATGTTTCTAAGACTCCAAGTCGGTGTGGCAGGATCGCCATGTAATTAAAAATCAAAGCAAGGCAGAGATCTGTCCACTTGAATTGCTAGTTAAATTCTGGGTTATTTGTGGCGAGCTCGGCTCTTTTAAACATTTTTACAAAAGTGTTATACTAAATTATTAATCTATAGTTATTCTATGTTTGCAACTTTGGTTGCCTATATTACATGTAGCGTTTCTTCATTCTCGCACATAGCATAGAATTCCAAGAAGGATTAAAATTACATAATTTTGGTTGACGAATGAAATTTGGGCTCGGCCATCAAAATTGAGTGAGTATTGAAAACGCACTCAATTCCAATAAGCAGCGTCTTAATCATTCGCATGCATTGAGTGCAGCGCGCGCCAATAGTGCAGTGCTAGCATATCGATGACTCAATGCATTGCCGCACATTTATGATAATGAAAATGTAGGGTCAGCAGTGTGAACATGTAAGAGCACACTACACAGGCTCGGCATAAATGGCAAGTAAACTTGTTCAATTTAACAAACTATAAAATTATTTTAATAGGAGAAATTTGAACCATGATTAAAGAATCAGGCGGGATTAAAATATTGTTTTTCAATATTTTGAATGTGAAGACATTAAATCTGTGTTCACAAGCATTAACGACATAACTCAAAATATCGTAAAAAACGATATTTTAATTGAACTAACACGATCATTTAATCTGAAATATACGACCCGTTACAAAACAAATATTTGCACACATAAGTGGTAATCTATTCTGTACAAAAAACGGATTTCTGCATCCTTCCAAAGATATAGCTTTTTTACGATATTTTGAGTTATGTCGTTAATGCTTGTGACCACAGAAATATGATTACAAGTCGTATTTTAATTATATAATTTCTCGTTTTTTAGTTACTTGGTTTGTCAGAAATTCATACTTAAAATTGTTAATATATTACTTTTTTTAATACTTATTTTCAAATTAAATAGACTTAAACTATTGGGGGTTGGAATTAGTTTTAAAGGTTTTCTAAGAGATGGCGTAACTATCAATAGATCGCATCGGGCACACCTGTGACTATAATCATTTCAAAGCACATTGTCTAAGCTTCATTTTTCAGTATGTGTCATTCCACTGAAGTGTAAACAACATATATTTTTTTCTCTGTGAACATGTCGACTTTCGTTCCAACAAAACGCAATTTGCGGGAAGGTTTACTTTTGTGCTTCCATTTGAAGAAAAAAAGCGGTTGAAGCACAACGCACGCTTACTGAGGCTTACGGGGACTATGCTCCATCGATTTCTACTTGTGAGTACTGGTTCCGTCGGTTTAAAAGTGGTGATTTTGATACGGAAGACAAAGAGCGTCCGGGCCAGCCGAAAAAGTTTGAAGATGAGGAATTGGAGGCTTTGCTCGATGAAGACCCGTGTCAAACCCTTCAAGAATTGTCAGAATCATTGGGAGTCGACTTATTAACGGTCGGCAAACGCCTGAAGCCCATGGGAATGATTCAAAAGCAAGGAAATTGGGTGCCGTACGAGTTGAAGCCGAGAGACGTTGAACGGCGATTTTGCATGTGCGAACAACTGCTTCAACGGCATAAAAAGAAGAGTTTTTTGCATCGTATTGTCACTGGAGATGAAAAGTGGATTCATTACGATAATCCTAAGCGAAAAAAATCGCTTGGCCATGCATCAACATCGACGTCCAAGCCGAATATTCATGGCGCCAAGCTTATGCTGTGTATTTGGTGGGATCAGAAGGGTGTCGTGTACTATGAGCTGCTAAAACCTAACGAAACCATCACTGAGGAACGCTACCAACAACAATTGATGCAATTGAGCCGAGCATTAAAGGTTAAACGGCCGGAATATGGCAAAAGACACGACAAAGTGGTTTTTCAACATGACAACGCACGGCCACATGTTGCAAGAACCGTCAAGGAAACGTTGGAGGCGCTGAATTGGGATGTGCTACCCCACCCGCCTTATAGCCCAGACATAGCCCCTTCCGACTACCACCTATTCAGATCGATGACGCATGGCTTGGCTGAGCAGCGCTTCACTTCTTACGAGGATACCAAAAAATGGGTCGATTCGTGGATTGCCTCAAAAGACGAGTCGTTCTTCCGGCGCGGAATCCATATGCTGCCAGAAAGATGGGAAAATGTTGTAGCTAACGATGGACAATACTTTGAATAATATACATTGTTCCGTTGTTTCTAAATAAATGCTCAAAAACCGAAAAAAAAACCTTTAAAATTAATTCCAACCGCAATAATAAAGGCCATTATTGGTCATTCCTTATATTAGGTTTGTCGTCAAGATGGATGTTTATAGTTTATAAATACATTAAAATATTCATGCGCACTCTTGCGCACTTCTAAAATTTTGAACTTTTTCTAAAATGTTATAATTTTTTTTTTGCGCAGTCAAATCTTTTGAGGCATAATAAATAAAATGCCAAAAGTCTCTTATTATTCTATGTAAGAATTAAGATATTCGGATCCAAAGTTAACCAAAAGTGGTCATCCGTCTATATCGCAGCACCTGTTTGTCGGACAGTTGTCTGTATAGATAAAAATTGTAGCCCTATGTGAAAAGCGCATAGTAGGAAATTCATACCTAGAGTGTTTATTTCGCAACTGGAGACTATTAACTCAAAATTTCCAATAAATATCGACAAATTCGATGAACACACAAAAATTACTAGGGAATTGTACATTACAGAATTATCATGGTATCCAATACCAGTAAGTGTTCATAAAATATTCTGGGAAATATCATGTCGTCTTACATTCTTCCAATAGAACAACTCTCGGAGGAAACTCAAGAGGCAAGAAATAAGGACAATAGAAGATACCGAGAATTATTCATGCGAAAGACCTAAATGTTATTTTCTTCCATTAAAAAAACAATTTATATTGATTTAAGTTTTTATTTAAAAAAAAAATTAAAGTACTTGATAAAATAATATTTTCCCTCAAAATTGCTCACAGATATATAGTATTGTCTTAATGATGTCACGCTCTTTGTCGTTTCCCACCCATTTTTTACATGCTACTTACTAAACATGCTACCTATTCTTATACCAAATTTCAGAAAACTTGGCCCACTAGTTGGTGGCCCTGGAGTTATTAATTTTGTCCAGCTAGATTCGTGAATTCTGACACTGTGCCTCGTCTACATTTCGTCATACTCATTAATACAAATACTTTAGAAAAAGCTCGGACAAAGTCGTCAATGGGCAGTAAAACCTTATTATTTCTTTTTTTTTATTACAATTTTTTGCATATATCTTGCATATAATCTGCATATATTTTGCATATATTTTGCATATGTTAATAATTATAACAATAGAAACAGAAACTAACAACAGCATTTTTCATCAAAATTTCACTAATAAGGGCTCACTGGTTCCTCAAGAGACCATTTGCATTTTTGATAAACTTAAGCAGATAGTTTATTAAATTTTTAATTTTTAAATTTCCATAAGTGCTTTTTCATCTTTTTTCAATTTTCGCTGGTTATTGAAAACATACAAACTAATATAAATTTGTGTAAATTATTATAAATTAGTAATCTTCTATTTCTTTCAGGCACCTTTACTCAAAGGAAAATTTTGCGTGTGTCATTTATCCACTGGAGATATGCTACGTGCTGAAATTGCCTCTGGCTCGAAGCTCGGTACTGATTTGAAAAAAGTAATGGATGATGGAAAACTTGTTTCTGATGATCTTGTTGTGGATATGATAGAAAGCAATCTGAATAAACCAGAATGTAAAAACGGATTTTTACTTGACGGCTTTCCTAGAACAGTCGTTCAAGCCCAAAAAGTATATCTATAAATATATATATATATATATATATATATTATTATTATTATATATTATTATTATTATATATTATTATTATATATTTTATTATATAATTATTATATATATATATATATATATATTATTATTATATATATATATATATTATTATCGATATCGATTATCGATATATATATATATATATATATATATTATTATTATATATACATATATATAAGAGCGGAGCAATTTATTGGAAAGAAATGTCACTTAAAGATACATTTTCTCTGAACTGATAGAATTTTATGTTCAATTCATTTTATACGTTCGAGGAACCCAATTTTTTATTTTAGATTGTGAACCGCGATATACAACATCGGAAGTGTTCAAATGACATACAATCTAAAATAAAAAATGGGGAGCCTCGAAATTTATCGTACACCTATGGCATCCACCTATGGCGTCCACGTCTGTGCTTCAGATTGAACGTTGGATCAGAATTTGTCTTTAGGTCGTAAGAAATGACTCCGCTCTAATACATATAACACGGTGTCCCGCGACTGAGTGCAACTATTTACGGAAGTGAAAGATGATATTAAGTTGATCGAAAAATCGTATGGGGAGGGGGAGGGTGGTTTATTTTCACATTCTTAGGAGCTCAGGGTTAATTTATATTTCACGACTTCGATTCACATTATTGCTTCTAGCAGAAAAACTAACTCACTAAAAACTTATTTGAAAACTCATTGCAAATGCAATAAAATCACCTCTCTAACGGTATATCAACAAACTCCACCGGCTTAACCGTTACCGTTACAAGTGATGTACAAAAAATAACTTTGTATGGGAGGTAGGCGTACTTTCGTTCCGATCACGTCAATTTAATACACATCATACAACCACTATAAATAAAAAATACAACCAAACTTTCAAAAAAATCTCTTCACTAATAAGGGACAAAATGAGAAAACCTTCCACTTACAACATACAACTTTACAACACCTTGTGAATTGCCTAATAACTTATCATTGTTTTCTAATAAATATAATTATTTTAGTACAGCCAACTTTTTATTTTTGGAAAAATGTTTATGTTTTGGTGTTATTGAAAATAGAATTAAATAAATAACAAAATTGATGACAAAAAATTTTATTTATTTCGCAAAATTCTGAGAAGTTAACACTAAAAAATTAAATTTAGTAGTTTCGACCGAATGACATGAGCACAACTCGGTAACGGTTAAGCCGATGGGGTTTGTATATATATACCGTTAGAGAGGTGATTTCATTGCCTTTGCAAAGAGTCCTTAAAATAAGTTTTTTGTATGTTAGTTTTTCTGCTAGAAACAATAATGTGAATCAAAGTCATGAAATATTAATTAACCTTGTAGCTCCTAAGAATATGAAAATATCCTCCTCTTTCGATACGATTTTTTGCTCAACTCGACATCACCTTTCACCTCCGTAAATAGTTGCACTCAGTCGCAGGACACCCTGTTTAAATGGATATTAAGAATGATCAATCTACATTTAGTCACAAGTTTTATGGTGCCCAGACAGTCTCGATATAAGCTTTGATATTGGGGATAAGGTTTCATAATCATGTTTATATCTCGACGCGTGCTGCGTAAGTGGTTTATATAATTTGTGAGTCTGGAACGCCCATAAGGAGGCGTGATAGGTCTAGCCAAGTGTATATATTCATGATCAGCATCACTACCTGAGTCGATTTAGCCGTGCTCGTCTGTCCGTCTGTCATCACGATTACAGCCGTTTCGTTTAGAACTATCGTGATGAAATTCAATAAAAAAAGTTAAATGGAAAAAAAAGATAAATAGTTGGAAAATACCCATCATCCATACAAAGTGATTATCAAAACAGTGAAATCTTTAAAAATTCCACAAAAATGAATTTAACGACTTGAAATTTTGCACAAAGCATTGAACGCACTCTGAATTTCAAATCTAATGAAAATCAGGCCTACTTGCCTATCGTAGTGACTTTATCAAATCGGTATAATCTCTTCAAATTTCACATAAATTCATCGAATGAATTGAAATTTTCCATATAAGCTTAGATCTGAAATATGCAGCCTGAGTTTGAAATTTTTCAAAACCTAAAAAAAACTCCGCCTACCTTCCCTACAAAGTGATGCCATCAAAATAGTGATATGATATTAACTACATATGTTTTTATACTAAAGGGTGATTTTTGAAGCGAAGCTTTTTACTCCTCGTTCTGTGATTTGCTTAGAGTGAAATCTGAAAAATTTTCGACAGATTTTTTCTTGGAATTTTGATGATTTCTTTGTTGCTAGCGCTTATTACAACAAGAAAATTTAATACTTTAATATTAAATACTAAAAATATGTTTTGGTTCCCGTGGGGATCGAACCCGTGCCCTTTATAACGATAACCCAGCACACCACCCACTAGGCCACAAAGACCTGTGGGAAAAGGTTGTTAATTTAATCTTAGTTATAACAGAAGCTATACTGCAGTAGATCGTCACCATCTATCAATAGGTAGAGGTTTGTGTATTTGCTATGCTACAAAAATTTGCTTTTATTTGTCACAAGGCGTCTCCAGCATCGGTGGGCTTGTACTGTGAATGCGTTTGTGGTGTTGTTGGCATATAGTATAAATTATTATGTAGAGATTGCATCAACTCTGCTAAATCTCTGGTATGTGTTAACAGAGGTTAACAAAGTTTTTTTTCTACATGTTTTTAAGTGAACTAACTCTGTTAACACTGTTAGCAGAGTTGATGCAATCTCTAGCTAAAAAATAACACTCTATGCTTTAAGTGTCAAAAAAATAGATGATATCAATAAATATGGAATTAACAAACGCATACATGAAATCGGCAAGGTATCTAAAGTGTTTGTTAAATTTTGTTTCGTGTGCGTTCTTTAATATATATTTTTGAAGCGAAGTTTTTTAATCCTCGTTCTGTGATTTGCTTGGAGTGAAATCTGAAAAATTTTCGACAGATTTTTCGCTACGCAGTAAGCTGTTAAGGGAAAAAATTTGTTCAGTGCAGCCAAGTGTGGAGAGTTAAAATGGAGAGTCGCTGGCATTATATGCCCGTATATGTAATTGGCGTGGAAATTTGACATTCAACAATAAAAAATAAGCAGTAAATACCCTAAAGGAACAAACTAACTTGTTTTTAAAAATTAAAAAACTAACTTAAAATAAACCAGTATATGAACTAGTTTGTGAATTATATTAAGGCGGCAACTACTCTGATTTTGACATGTTTTAATTGCAAATTTTTATTAGATTACAAGTTTATATATATTTAACCATGTTAGTTCATCAAATATTATTATTATTAACTTTAGGCCATCAGTAATAGTTTTCAATTGGTTACTTTAAAGTAATTAAAAAAATAATTTAAATATAACTAATTTAACAAATAGTTGAAAATATATGCAGACGAAAGTAAATTGACTTATTTAGCGGACATCACCATACAAAATTTATTAGTTCGTTCTATGGAAAAAAGTTAGAATTTCAACTAGTTGTGGTTGACAAAAAACTACTTTATCAACTATTTTAAATTAGTTGATTTTCCTACAGGGTATGTTTTCTGTATATATGTAATAAATTTTATGTTATTTTAAATTTTTGAATTTAAAAGTTAATTTATTAAAAAGAAAAAGATTATTAAGCTATCAAATCTATGTAACTGCGAAAAAGCTTCGCATCTCTCGTGTGTCCAACGACGCACCTGTGTTTTTTTTGTTGTTGTTTGGTTTTCAGTGCGGTTCACTTAACACGTTCACGGGTGATATCATGCAGAAATACCATAAGCAGAAATCATAGGCGCAGTCTGCTACGACTCTTGAAAAACTTATACTGCTTCAACTTACGAAAGTTCAGCAACTGCTGCTGCTTCGACTTTAGACTTTTTCAACAGTTTCAGTCAATCAAAACGACGACTGCCGAAGCATTTTGCAAACTATTCAAACTAGTTTTCTGCTTCTGCTTATGCTGAGACTGTTTGATTTTTCGCAAAGCACAAGCTTAAGCAGTGGTATGCTTTGAAGTTATGAAAACAGTTAGTGCTACAAAAACAAAACATTTATCGACTTTTGCTTTTTTGACTGCAGCAATTTAATCACTGATTAAATCAATGAAAGAGTTACACCGGAACAACGCTTACAAATTTTTTATTTTTCTTTAATTTTTAAAATTCGTGCTCTGTGAGAAATGTTCCTTGCTCACTACAACTATTTTATGGTCGTCATAATGGACCTTCTGAGGAAGCAATTCAAGACTAAGTAATAAAATTTCGCACCAATTTGGGTTGGTCAAACTATTTTCATTATCCCACTTACTCATATGCGTAGAATGCCTACAAAAAAAAAATATTGCTGCCGTAGGCAACAGCGTTATTGAAGACCGCAAATTGTCCATCTGGAAGATTTTTCGCAAGGACTACGGTCTAAAAGTGTATAAAAAACAGCACTTTTAAGAAGTGAAACCGGGCCATCTACCACAGCGTCTAACTATCGGTGAGTGGGTCTTAGAAAAACTTGAGTAAGATACACATTTTTACCGAAAAATTGTGTTCAGTGACAAAGCTCATTTATGGTAAGCGTAGAAGCAGAATTGTCGCATTTGGTCTTAAAAGCAATCACAGACAATACAAGACCTGCCAATGCAAAAAAATGCACTGTTTGGTGCGGCTTATGGGCCGGTAGAATCATCAGTCCGTATTTTTTCAATGGAGGCAGTTTTTCAATTTGCTGAAAAAATATTGCAGTCGATAGCCGTTTTCTGGGGCTTGGTGAGTAAATTTCAATAGTCGAAGTTCATGAAGAGTTGTCGTAGTCAATATTTGGCTGCTGCTGTCTGCTTCGTAAAATTTAACAGTCGAAGCAACAGTTCACGAAGAGCTGTCGTAGTCGGTTGTCGGCTGTTGCTGTGGCAGTCATAGCAGCTGCTGTTGTAGTCAACTTTACAAACTACATACATAACCAACCTACTTACTATTTTTGGAATGCTGTAAAATATTATTTTTTTCTGCTTTTTTTTACACAAATATATCCCGCGTTAAAAAAAAAAAAAAAAAAAAATCAATTTACGACTTATTTTACGATGTCTTAATTGACTACGATCGCTACATCAATAGCCGACCATCGACTGCGACAATTCTTTGTGAACTGTTGCTTCGACCATTAAATTTAACGCAGCAGATAGTAGTAGGCGATTATCAACTGTGACAGCTGAGTATATGCTGCTGCTGTAGCTGCTGATCGCTTTTACTATTACAACGCAGCCACAGCACAATTTTTGGTGCTGTTGCTATTTCTTTCGCAGCAATTTAAACAGTGAATGGAGGCCGTTATCGATCGATGATTTCGAACTTTTTATCTTTGTGTCGATGTTTCAGAAATCGATGACTTCTAACTTTCGAAAGTTTTTACTATATCTTACTTGAACACGTTCCCGTACTTGAAAAAAAATGCCCGGGTGCTCGAAAATCGAGAGCTCATACCACTTCAAGTAATTGCTTTTTTTGATCATTTACTTATTCGAAGTCTAAAGCTTTACTCAATAGGTCTGTTTCCGTACTCACTTCAATTAAACTTAGTAATTGTTTAGTTATAATGAAAAGCTCGAGTAGTCAGAAGAACCCTGGTTCTTCGGATTCGAACCATGGTTCTCTGGCGTTTAGGCCACACACTCTACCCACTGCGCCACGGCCGCCACTGTTATGGCAAAAAACCAAAAATCGCTTTAATACAACTTATATGAAGATTTAAAACTTTGAAGAAAGATTTCTCCAAACACAGTAGAATAGAATGTAGTGTATTGAGTCGATTAAATTTTCTTTTTGTTATTGTGTACCTCAACTGACAAAAAAATTTACACTATTGTGAAGTTTTAACTGACTTTTCCATTTGGCATTTTGTTAACTTCCCAGATGTCTCCACACGACAGAAAACTTGATAGAATTTCTAGAACGTCATTAAAAAATCTTTGATTTTTCCACTTGTCCGATTTTGGCATGACTTTTTATTGTAAAATGCCTCCGAATCGTCAACAACATCAAGCTTTTATTTGCTCAAAAGCGCTAAAAGAATTAGAAAAAGCGGAATATAATGAAAAAAGAAAAACAGCAATATGTGGGGTCAATCCATTTTTCATTAAACAAGAATTTTTCGATGGTGAAGCAAATTCAATAAAAGACCTGAATTGGGAGATGAAGCTGATTACAAAAACTTTATGCTAATGAGAACTGATGAGTTTCACGGAAATCCCGCACTTTTTATTAGATCTGTCAAAATTGTGTTTCGATTTCTGTTCATAGAGATTTCAGTGATTTCTGGCAGACTTTTCAGTCGTAACATCTAACATTTTGGTCTCCACAGGACGTTGTCCACAGCTGCCGAGACACATTTTCTGGCGTGTGTAGACGGCAGGTTCAAACTTTATATTCAAACTAGTTTATACCTAAAAGAGGGTGTAGCTTTAGTGAAGCCATACTTTTATAGTAAGTTCGCACCGTTTATTGATGTGTTTATTGAATGTTTTATGGATGTGTGACTTATTTCGAAAACTATACCGAATATTTGGGGTGCTGAAAAAGTACCACGCCCCTTGTCCAACGCCCATAAAATGTTACCAGTGGAACGGCATATGTAAATTGATTTCGAATACTGAATTCCGAGGCTGTGCGACCTAAAAAAAAAAAAACCAAAACTGTTCGATATCGAAAATTTTAGGTGTATTTAATGTGCCTTTTACGATCGGCACAGACTTCATAGGAACCCTCTCAAGGCTTTGGTATAAAAATTGGCTTAGCGGTTTCGAAGTCTTTACGTGATATACATATATACCCACATACGTATATACATTAACTCGCCGCACGCTCCTTAGAAAAAAAAGTTGCTTAGTCCGGTTATTCAAAATAATCCATGGCTTATGTTACGGTGATCCCCAAAAAATTTCGACTAAAGAATTAAAATTATTTCTAATAAACACACATTTAAGCACGAAATTTTTCAATACTTTTCTTAAAACAATCTCTGTCTTTGGCTTTTAATATTATGTTAGTTTAACTTTATTTTAAGTCTCAATTTTTAATTGGGTTTTATTTATTTTTTTCTCTTATTAAATTAATTATATTCAACTTTGTTTTAACTTTTATTTATATTTTTCTTGTTGTTTATTAGCTGTTGAATATATAAATCATTACTTTATGCATTTAAAAGACTATGTCTTACATGTAAGCACTGCTTTAAATAAATAAAGTAAAATAAAAATAAAAATAGTGCCTGGTATGGTAGTTAAAAAAACAAACGGTCAGAAATAAGAGTAATGATATAATTCTTTTGCATCAAAAACTCTTAATTTTTTTCCGTTGGACCAAATTGTTTTAACTTTTTTCATATTATTTTCACAAAAATTCAAATGAATTTTTCCCATACTACTTTTAGTCAAATAAATTGTAAAATGTAAAAAATGTGTAAATTTTTTTGTAATTTCATTCAATTTAATTCTTCACTTTACACTATATTTTATCATCAATAGATAATTTATTTGACCAAAAGTAACATGGCAAGACCAAAAAAAATTTTAATTTGAATTTTAGTGAAAATAATATAAAAAAAACGTTAAAAAATTAATGAAAATCCGCATTACCTCTGATCCGACTGAAAAGTGATTGGTGCAGAAAGCTATTAAGTCTGACCGTTTCTTATTAAGAACATAAGAAGATCGGTCAATGTCCTTTCAAGGCCTGAAATGGCCATTTCTTTTTTGTTTTTTTTTTTTTATTTCAAACTTTTCCAGCTCAAGGATGGCTAACGCTACTGTCGAAATATTTGGGAATCATCATAACATAAGGCGTTATTTTGAGCAACCGACCCAAACACCTTTTTTTTGTGAGGAGCCTCAGTAGTATGCAAACATACATTTTTTACTGATAGATAGATGAGCAGAAAAAGTAGGCATGGCAACATTTATACATATAGTGACCGCCACTTGGACCCATTGCACCTACATATCAAGTTTCACTATCAAAACATGTACAGCTCAGAAATTACAATGATTTCTGAAAAGTCGGCGTGGATAAAGTGCGACACGCCAATTTTTTTAAGGGATCTGGCAGTAACCATATGAACTAATCTACCAAATTTTATTCTTTTACTGTAAATTTTGATTTATATACTTTTTACGGATTTGTGGGCGTGACAAAATTTATATAAAAAGTGACCGCGACTTGGACCCATAGCACCTACATACCAAGTTTGACTATCAAAATGTTCACATCTCAGGAATTAAAATTATTTCTAACCGATACCCCTGGCAGCTGAAAAACTTGCCTGAAACCTCTTTCGGTATTGAAGGTTTCGGAGAGGTCATTTCCTACCTTGACGGAGCTGCGTGTGTTGCTCAACGTCATTCTGCAAAGTCTGATCAACTTTGCAGGTATACCGAACTCAGACATTGTTGCGTATAGGCAATCCCTTCTCGGGCTATCGAACGCAGCTTTAAAATCGACAAAGAGGTGGTGTGTGTCAATTTGATTTTCGTGGGTTCTCTCCAGGATTTGTCGTAGCGTGAAAATCTGGTCTATGGTGGACTTACCAGGTCGAAAGCCACACTGATAAAGTCCAATCAGTGTTTTTGTAATCGGCTTTAATCTTTCACACAGTACGCTTGAGAGAACCTTATATGCGATGGAAATAAGACTGATACCTCTATAACTTGCGCAGATTGTTGGGTCTCCTTTCTTAAGTATAGGGCACAGTACGCTGAGGTTCCAATCGTCTGGCATACTTTCTTCTAGCCATATTTTGCTGATGAGCTGATGCATGCGCCTTATCAATTCATCGCCGCCGGTTTTAAACAATTCAGCTGACAGGCCGTCAGCACCCGCTGCTTTGTTGTTTTTGAGTCGTTGGATAGCAACTCGAACCTCATCATGGCAGGGGCTGGTACTTCCACTCCGTCATTGTTGATTGGTAGCTCTGGACTGCGCTATCCATGGGCGGCATTGGTGGAATCGTCGCCAGTAAGTAAATTGGAGAAGTGCCGTCTCCACAATCTCAGCACACACTGCGTATCCGTATTCAGATCTCCATTTTCGTCTCTACAAGTGGATGCTCCGGGCTTGAAACCTTGGGTTAGACGCTTAACCTGTTGATAGAATTTTCGTGCATCCTTCTTGCCCTGGTATACCTCTAGTTCCTCACGCTCGCATGTTACTTTTGGTCAAATAAATTATCTATTGATGATAAAATATAGTGTAAAGTGAAGAATTAAATTGAATGAAATTACAAAAAAATTTACACATTTTTACATTTTACAATTTATTTGACTAAAAGTAGTATGGGAAAAAATTCATTTGAATTTTTGTGAAAATAATTTGAAAAAAGTGAAAATAATTTGGTCCAGCGGAAAAAAATTAAGATTTTTTGATGCAAAAGAATTATATCATTACTCTTATTTCTGACCGTTTGTTTTTTTAACTACCATACCAGGCACTATTTTTATTTTATTTTATTTATTTAAAGTAGTGCTTACATGTAAGACATAGTCTTTTAAATGCATAAAGTAATGATTTATATATTCAACAGCTAATAAACAACAAGATAAATATAAATAAAAGTTAAAACAAAGTTGAATATAATTAATTTAATAAAAGAAAAAAATAAATAAAACACAATTAAAAATTGAGACTTAAAATAAAGTTAAACTAACATAATATTAAAAAGACAAAGACAGAGATAGTTTTAAGAAAAGTATTGAAAAATTTCGTGCTTAAAGGTGTGTTTATTAGAAATTATTTTAATTCTTTAGTCGAAATTTTTTTGGGATCACCGTAACATAAGCCATGGATTATTTTGAAGAACCGGACTCAGCAACTTTTTTTCTAAGGAGCGTGCGGCGAGTTAATGTATATACGTATGTGGGTATATATGTATATCACGTAAAGACTTCGAAACCGCTAAGCCAATTTTTATACCAAAGCCTTGAGAGGGTTCCTATGAAGTCTGTGCCGATCGTAAAAGGCACCTTAAATACACCTAATATTTCCGATGTCGAACAGTTTTGGTTTCTTTTTGTAGGTCGCACAGCCTCGGAATTCAGTATTCGACCTCAATTTACACATGCCGTTCCACTGGTAACATTTTATGGGCGTTGGACAAGGGGCGTGGTACATTTCAGCACCCCAAATATTCGGTATAGTTTTCGAAATAAGTCACACATCAATAAAACTTTCAATAAACACATCAATAAACGGTACGAACTTGCTATAAAAGTATGGCTTCACTAAAACTACACCCTCTTTTAGGGGATAAGCGCTGAGCGCAGCGAAGCGCGCCGGGTATAAGCTAGTAGTTATAATTGTTAAATTGTAATTAACTATAATACATAAATAAATAAATGAAATAAAATTATTTCTGAAGAGTGGGCACAGATATAGTGCTACCATGCACATTTTTTGCAAAACTGTCGAGAGTAAGCGTATGAACTTAATTACCAAATTTTAGTATTTAACGATGAGAATCGTCTGATTTATAGAAGTTCTATTGATTTGTGGGTAAAAAAAGTGGCGGCCGTGAGTTAGTGGGTAGAGTGTGTGGTCCATATGGGAGACAATTCTGGTTCGAATTCCACCTGACACAGAAAGTTTTTTCATTTGAATTAATTTTTCTGTTCGGCCGTCACCTCTCTGCTGACAATGGCAAACCTCAGAGTGTAAAAACTGCCATGAAAAGCTTCTTGAGAACATAAGCCGTAGGTCCAGTTCTCGATCATTTGTGTTCAAACATTCCACAACACGCACAACACAATTCATCATAAGAAGCTTGGTTAAAGTCCTTTCAAGGGCTGAAATTGGCCATTTCGCGTAGATTTTTTTTTATTTGCGGGTGATACAAGTTGGCGTGGCAAATTTTATATATATATTAATATATATATGTATATACATTGACCGCCACTTAGAGCACCTGCATATGAAGTGTTACTATCAAAACGCGTACAACGCAGGAATAAGGATCATTTCGAAAAAGTGGGCGTAGATATGGGGCGACCACGCCCATTTTTTAACAGTTGCCAACAGTGACCTTATGTACAAAATTATCAAATCTTAGTCTTCTACGGTAAAAGCCGTCTGATATAAAGCATTTTTACTGATTTGTGGGCGTTAAAAGTGGACGTGACAACATTTGTATATACATAATGACTGTCACTTGGATCCATAGCACCTGCATACTAAGATTCCCTATCAAAGCGTGTACAACTCAGGAATAAGCATGATAGTGCGGCCATGCTAATTTTTTGTGCATTGGCCGACAGTTATCAAATAAACTAAATTACCAAATCCTAGGCTTCTACGGCAAAAGCCGTCTGATATAAAGCATTTTTACTGATTTGTGGGCGTTGAAATTAGACGTGACAACATTTATATATACATAGTGACTACCACTTGGATCCATAGTACCTGCACACTAAGATTCACTATCAAAACGTGTACAGCTCAGGAATAAGCATGATTTCGATAAAGTGGGCGTAGATATAGTGCGGCCATGCCCATTTCTTGTACACTTGGGTGACAGTAATCATTTAAACTAAATTACCAAATCTTAGTCTTCTACGGCAAAAGCCGTCTGATATAAAGCATTTTTACTGATTTGTGGGCGGTAAAAGTGGGCGCGACAACGATTATATTTACATAGTGACTGCCACTTGTATCCATAGCACCTGCGTACCAAGATTCACTATCAAAACTTGAACATATCAGGAATTAAAATGATTGCTGAAAAGTGGGCGTAGATATAGTGTGACCACGCCCATTTTTTGTACAGTCACCGAAAGTAACTATCTGAACAAAATTACCAAATCTTCGTTTTATATGATTAAAACCGTCTGATATATAGCATTTTTTTTTGGTTTGTGGGCGATAGAGCCAATTTGGGTTGTATGGGAGGTGCCACGCCCCCTTGTCCAATCAACTCCAAACTTCACAGGAACACTTCCAGAATGTTGCTTCAGTATCCCTAAAAATTTCATAAAGTTTGGTTCGGTGGTTTTTGAGTCTATACGTGATATACACACATATCCACATACCCACATACATACATTCATTTTTATATATATAGATTTTATAATCTTTTATTTTCTAAGCTTTTAAGTTCAGTTGAAGCAAATTTTTAAAAAATAGAAATAAATAAGCGTGGAAAGGATTCTGTTAAGTTGTGGTTCAGTGAGGACGTTATTGAAGCCGCTGGTTTAGTGGAATTGGCAAAGGAGAAGCAGAGGCTGAGAGATCTGTTCAATCCTCTGAAACTAGAAGAGCAAATGTTAGTGGTTTTTAAGTATTATTATTTAAGCAAGTTGCTAAATTTCGTTTTTTATAGATTTTTGAAGAATTTTCGTTTGCCGAAGGCTGCGTTCACAGATTGGCTTAGATTGTTGGGAAGCAAGCTACAAGCTAGTGCAAGAAAGCCATTAATATCAACAATTTAAAACTAGCAACGACTTCGGTTAGGAATATAGCTCGAGCTGAGCAAAAAATCGTATGGGAGGGGTTCTATTTTCACATTCTTAGGAGCTACAGGGTTAATTAATTTTTCACGACTTTGGTTTACATTATTGTTTCTAGCAGAAAAACTAGCTTACATAAAACTTATTTTGACAGCTCATTATAAAGGCAATAAAAACACCTTTCTAACGGCATATCAACAAACCCCACCAATTTAACCGTTACCGAGCTGTGATCGTGTGAAGAAAAAATCAATCAATAGAAATTAACATATTTCAATTTTGAGTACAAATTTCTCAGAATTTTTTTGGATCAGTTTTGTAATTTATTCAATTTTCTTTTCAATGGCACCAAAAACATAAACATATTTTTAAAAATAAAAAAGTTGGCTGTACTAAAAAAATTATACTTATTTGAAAACAATGCTATTATCTACTGCATAACTAATTGTTATGTCATTATTTATCATTATTTTCTAATAAGTATAATGTTTTTAGTACAGCACACTTTTTTATTTTTAAGGATATGTTTATGTTTTTGATGCCATTGAAAAGAAAATTGAATAAGTTACAAAATTGATATAAAAAAAAATTTGATATAAAAAAACCGTCGATATATGACAATTTATGAAACATGGCTTCACTATTACACATCAGAATCCAAAAGACAGTCAGCTGAGTGGACAGCAATCGACGAACCGAATCCAAAGCGAACAAAGACCCAACAGTCGGCTTGTAAGGTGATGGCAGGCTCGGATTCAGGGGGAGTTTTGGGGGCTCAAACCCCCCAACATTCTCGGAGAACCCGTATTTAAATGTGATGTGCTAGTGTTTATTATGCGGTCTAGGGTATTAAAAAGAAAAACATCGATTTTTTAATAATTTATTTTAAATATTCACGCCTGAGTCCTGTTCCTGTTTTTTATATTCTTTGTGATATCGCGCCTTTCGCTGTAAACAGTCAAACATCGGTGATTCCATGTCAAATCGGTCGTTTTTGTCTAAAAAGTGATTTTGACGATACCGATTTTTGTCAAATTTTTAACAGTAAATAGAAATACAGAAAAATATAAAAAAGTAATTAATTTCTTTAATAGGCTTTTCTGATCAATTATTTGTATGCAATTAAATTGAAAATTTTATTCATCTTTTTCCCAACGTTTCGTTGATTGTTTGTCAACATCTTCAGGGGATCTATTTATTAAAACGATGAAACAACAATGTCAAAACTTAATCAGAACAAGAATTTAACAATAATAATGAATTTACAATAATAATTTTAACAATTCAATAAACAAAAATAAATCGATAGTAAAACAAGCTTAAAAACACATTTAAAATATTTTGTGTTTTTAAGCTCAATGTTCTAAGTTTAATTTTAAATTCACCATGTAAGTTATTGATTTAGTCTTGATTTACTATCGATTTATTTTTGTTTATCGAATTGTTAAAATTATTATTGTAAATTCATTATTATTGTTAAATTCGTGTTCTGATTAAGTTTTGACATTGTTGTTTCATCGTTTTAATAAATAGATCCCCTGAAGATGTTGACAAACAATCAACGAAACGTTGGGAAAAAGATGAATTAAATTTTTAATTTAATTGCATACAAATAATTGATCAGAAAAGCCTATTAAAGAAATTAAGAACAACAAATAACATGATCTCAAACTGATCTTCAAAAAACACAAAAATAAAAAAGTAATGTTTATAATGAAATTCAATGCACCTTAGTTTTGTTCGTTATAAGCGATAGATCGTTATAAGCGATATTGTTCTATTCGTAAATTATTAAAATTCTTAGTTTTATTAAAAACTCAACAAAATGCGTTAATATTTACACAAATTTTTGTATTTATTTGAAAAATGTGTAATTTTTTGTTATTTGGTTTTCTGATACATAAACTCTTTCTGTATGGATTTCTGTATGGATGCCGAAGACATCTCGTTGAATGTTTTATTTGTCTGGCCAACCTTTAATTCGTTTTAACAGATAAATCGCAATAAGTGATGTCGTTATAAACATTACCTACTGTATTATCATATTAATTAAAATTTTTTTTGTAATTTTTACACTGACAATTAAAAAAAAATCAAAATTTGTCATTCGGACATTTAGAAAAACAAGTATATCTTTAAAACTTTAAGACCTACATAAAAATGTTCAGGATTTTTTTGAAAGATCTTTTTCTCATTTAACATTTTATAAATGTGCAGTTTCATTAATTAATGAAAAATTAAAATTTTTTTGACCACTTAAAATTTCATTCACATTTTTCAAATTCAGCACGATTATTTTTTTGAGTTTTTAAAACGTCGTCGTGTTGAGGCATTCATTCTTAATGTATTCTCAAAATTGTACGTCGAAGAATTAATGCTTACTATTTTAAACGAATTTTTCAAAAACTGCCTGCACAATTTTTAAATAAAAAACACTCATTTTTAATAAAAAATTTAATTTTTAGTATTTTTTGTACTTATAGTATTTTATAATTTTTAAGCTGATAATATACCTCAGAAAGCTTTAATTATGCTTCAAATTTATATAATTTTGTTTATTTTTTTTATTTAATTCTTTTATTCCTTGATAAAAGAAAAGTCATGGAGGTATACTATCTGAAAAAATTACATGAAGTACAAAAATACTAAAAATCTCTCTTTTAGTTTGAAAGTGTATGAACAAATTGTGTAAGGCGTTTTTGAAAAAAATCGTTTATAATAGTAAGAATTATAAACGTGCCCCATGCTCACATGCCTCAATACGACCATGTTTTCAAAACGCCAAAAAAAAAATAGTAGTGGTGACCTTGAAAAATGTGAATTAGTTTCCAAAAAATTAAATTTTTAATAAAAGTGTTGGTAAAAACTACACCACAAAGAAGATCATCTCAAGTTCTCTTAAATATCTCCTTAACATTTTTTTGTAGGACTAACGTTTTGAAGATGTGGTTTTACTACTGTCTAAATGACAAATGTTGATTGTTTTTTAATTTTCTACCGTGTATAGCTTGCAATAAAAAAACACAGGTGCGTCGTTTGACACACGAGAGAAGCGAATCTTTTTCACAGTTTCATAGACTACGCAGATTAAAAACGTATCTGCGAAGCAAAACTAGTGAGGACCGATTGAACTGTTTGGCGTTGTTGAACATGCATCGTGACATGAAACTATCGTGCGAAAATGTAATCGGCATTATATCGAAAAAGCCAAGAAAAGTGAACATCATTTTACAATCTAAAAACAGTTGATTTGATTTACTGATAACATGTTTTGTAAATATACTATGCATATCGTCGTTTTGTGTGCAATACTGCGTATCAGCCACTTGCAATACCGCGTATATTGCAAAAAGGCCAAAATTTAAATTTGGATTTTAATTCAATTTTATTTAATTAATATAGGGCCGATTTTCCATTAAATGCTGATTGCAGAACAAAGCTAGTATCTAATTTCAATAAATGTTTTTAGTTAGTTGAAAATCCATTCAGTAGTTTCAAAGAAAGCAGTTTTTGTAGAATTTTACTAACACCGTATGTGTATTTGTGCAAGTGGCTGATACGCGGTATTGCACGCCCAACGAATATACATGTATAGCGTACATTAATATTTTAAAACTCCCCCGAAATATTTTCCTGGATCCACCTCTGGGTGATGGTGTCTGTATTTTGGGATGCGAAAGGAATAATATTCATCGACTATCTCCAAAAAGAAACCACCATCAACAGTGACTATTACTGTGCACTTTTGGTTCGATTGAGGGAAAGTGAAATCGCCAAGAAACGGCCACATTTACAAAAGAAAAAAAGTGTTGTTTCACCAAGACAATGCACCGTGTCGCAAATCGATGAAAACAATGGCAAAATTGAATGAAGTGGGCTTCAAATTGCTTACCCCCCACCCTATTCTCCAGATTTAACCCCCAGCGACTTTTTCCTGTTTTCAGATGTCAAGAGAATGCTTGCTGGGAAAAAATTCAAGTCCAATGATGAAGTGTTCGCTGTTAATGAGGCCTATTTTGACGAGAAAGAGAAATCGTACTATAAAAGTGGTATCGAAAAGTTGGAAAATCGCTATACTCCTATCGCTCTCGAAGGCAACTATGTTGAATAATATAGTCGAGTTTTATCAAAATTTTGTTTTTTTCTTACTTATCCTACGGACTTATTGAATGACCTGCTACGTGTAGGAAACGCTAGAAATGTCGGGCGTGGTTAGTTGTTTCAATACTCTTAGGGAAATGTTTGAAGTTTTGTGGCGGCGGCCGCAACATACTGGTTAAGTGCGTATCCAGTAGGACGTAAGAATTCATGTTAAATCCCATATGACGCAGAATGTTTTTCAATTGGATTAAATATTTCTGTCGACCGTCACGGCTTTGCAGGCAATGGCAAACCTCAGAGAGTAAAAACAAGTAAAGCTTCTTGAGAACTTGAGCCGTTCGGAGTCGGCATAAAGCTTCTAAGTCCAGTTCTCGGTCATTTGTGTACAAACATTTAAAATAACACGAACAATACAATTGATTATAAGAAGCTCGGTCAAAGTCCTTGCTAGGGCTGAATTGGCCGATTCGTTTTTCGTTCCAAGTTTTGAAAGAGCATGTTTGTAAAGGTTAGATGTTTTCACTACAGCGAAAAACAGAAAGGAGAAGAAAAAATGTATTTCTTAAAAGAAATTGAATACCAAGCGTAGTAGGTTGTATTGACAAAAAAGGAACATTTGTATAACAACACTGCCACCGTAAGGGTTATTTTAGTATAAATACAGTGCGGGGGATTTGTCTTTTGGGGATAAGCTGGCAGGACTGTGGTAATGCGCTTTCAGGTGTTCTAATGTAGTCCCTTCCTTTTGGTTCAGCATATGCCAGGAAATACAATGGCACTGATGCCGCTCTTGACTTTTATGGCGGAGAGAGAAATCACTGGATTTTTAAACCTATGGAGAGAGAGAATAAAACTTATTTCAGCTCAACCTCAGCTTAGAATAACCTCTGCCCTTTATTTTCTAAAATTATTACAATATATTATTCTATATTTATTACAAAAATAACCCTATTCATTTTCCTTACTTTTCTAATCCACTCCTCCGCATTTTATTTACATTTAATAGTTTTAAAACCGTTGAGTTACGATTTCTCTACTTGCTTCTTTCATGCGTTATTAATTCGTCAAACACCAATAAGAATTAAGCTGCGCTTGCATTTTTTTGGATTAATGTTGGATTTGGAATTGGATTAATGTAATATCAGGCGCACGTCACATTGGCTGTGACGCAACATAAACAAATTGACCAATGCCATTGAATAACCATTGCTGTTGCAACACGTTTGGTCGATATACGGGGTTATGTTATACTAGTTCTGTTTCCGTACTCGATTGTTGTAACTTGCAATGTGCTAGAAAGTGTTTGTACTTTTTCTAGCTAGAAGATCAAGCATAAAATCGCTCTCTCGAGCTCGGAAGTTACTCGAAGTGTGCTAGAAGAAATTTGTTCCAGCTACATAAGAACAAGCATCAAGAAGAACAAGCAAATGCCAATTTGTTGTTTATTGTTTGTTTGCTTATGTCGTGCGATAAAAAATGAATTAATGAATAAAATTGTTAAATATCAATTAATATAAAAACATATAAATAATTATAAAATATCAAGTTAAAATTGGCGGCGTTTGCGTTTGTAACAAGTTAAGATTGGCGGTGTTTACTTTTGATAGGCAATCAGCTGTTTTCGTGCTTGAAACTAGCTATAAGTCGTTTCCGTACTTTTTGACACTATTCTAAAATTTAATTTTACTCTCTAGTATTGAACTTTACACGACTTTTACTCGAAAATGTATACGGAAACAGACCTACTAATACTGTAATATATACCTAGTAAATATGTGAAACGAAAAATCATGCAAGCATTAACTTGATTTTTTATGTTCGATGATTTTTATGAGAATTCTCTATATCAACGCAAGATATTCCCGGGCCACGATGCATTAATATTCAATATGTCTACTTTAAAATCCCAGTTTGAAGATGACTAACATAGGGGTGATAAAAATACATAATTAGGCATGATATGTTTAAATAAGTGACACATATGGATGGATTAACGCAAATGTCAAATTTTAAGAAATTGGCTACCGCTACAAGGTCGTAAAGGTGTAGAGGTTGTTTGGGACTGTACCAGTTGCATAAAATTCGGTTTTGTTTTCAGACATTTCCTTCTTTGTCTTAGATTTCATTGTTTCATTCATCAAAGCTCCATTTTCATTTTATCTTCAGCCACTTTTTCCACGAGCCAAGGGGTGGTCCCAAACTGTTCCAAGTCAGTGGTAATGGCTTCCCTCCCATCTCGGTTTTGCGTCGTCTTTCCGCAAACTTCTTTTGACGCTCCCACATTAGCTGAATTAACCGTGCAAGTTGCTTCTTGTTGCTTACAGCCATTGCTGTTGAATTCATTACATCAGTGTTACATTTTTTTTTTAATAATTGATAATGAAAAAACTTACTTTTTATCCATTTTAATATTTTATGAGCGGTAAACATGCGTCTATCTATTAAAAAAAAAACAGACTGTAAACAAATGGTCGATCAAAAAGCTATTCACAGTCGCTAGTTAGTCCAGAAAACGATACTCAAACCCATCGATAATCGTCATGCAAATTGAATGTAGAATATCACATTTTTTGTTCTTTTTTAAGCTAGTTGTGATATTTGATTGAATAGCTACTCACACGTGATATATTGTTTGAATGACCGATACCAAGTAAAAGGGTTGTTCCAGAAAAGCTATTTATACAATCCTGTGATTGATTGATGTAGGTCTAGAACTCAATCGAAGTTTTGATTGATACGATGAAGTGTTGGAAGTACATTTTTAGTTAAGAAAATTATAAAATTCTGAATCAATCTAATGAAACTTATTTTGAAGCAACCTAACATCAATAGATATTGTTCTTATACTCTTAAGTATTTTTAAATTCTTGCAAAGCTCGACGAATTACTTGCCAGAAAAAAGACTGAATTAGATGCAGTTATAGAATTCTCAATTGACGACAGCTTACTAGTTCGGCGGATAACAGGTCGTTTGATTCATCTACCCAGTGGTCGTTCATATCATGAAGAATTCGCGCCTCCAAAAGTTAAAATGCTTGACGATGTAAGTTATTGCTTACCTTAAACTAATATTATATTGATTGTAAAAATTTCAGGAAACTGGAGAAACTTTAATTCGCAGAAGTGATGATAACTCCGAAGCCCTAATTAAGCGCTTAGAAGCATACCACAAACAGACGAAACCTCTTGTACACTACTACGCTATTCGAGGAATTCACTTTAAAGTTGATGCCGCTAAAAATGCCAATGATGTCTTTGCGAGCATTGACAGAATATTTCAATGTCAACGTCAAAGCAAAGCACAAATATGAAAAATTTGCGTATGCTATTCAGAATTAAATTCAGGTATCGAATTAAAAACGAAAACTTGAAAACACATTGATTAAATCGCAGTAAAATAATTTAACCCAAAGATTTGAATAAAATCAATTTAAATAAACTGGCATCAATAAATTAAAGAAGCAAAATAATAATTTTTTTCAATGTTTTTATTTCGGCGCTTGGATTTAGATAAATTACACAGTACAACACTTTAAAAAAAAAAAAGTAAAACACGTGGGTTTCATGACTTTTTTATGTTTTCGAGGTCGCTGAAACCGAATATGAATTCAGTTTTTTCGGGTCACGTAAGGTTCTCCCTGGAGGCTGGTCCAGGGTAAATCCTAAGCCTCTACAATTAATGAAATTAATCAATCAATCAAAATGTTTTCCTTAGCACCTATCCTCTGTGACCCCTCCTGAGGGGCTCCCATACAATGAACCCTAACCCCCTACAGTAAATGGAATCGATATTTACCTCTTTGAGGAGGGTAGGAGAGGGTTAATATGTACGACCGACCTCCAGTACTTTTTAAGGTGTAACATTTTTTCCCTTGGGACCTTTCCCCTCCGACCCCTCCTTAGGGGTGGGGCTCCCATACAATGTTATTTCATTAACAGTATGGTACTTTGTATGGGAGCCCTCCTAAAAAGGGGTCGGAAGGGATAGGTCCCAAGGGAAAAAATGTTAAACTTGAAAAAACACTGGAGTCCGGTCGTACATATTAACCTTCTCCTACCCTTCCCAAGAAGGGAAATATTGATTTCATTAACAGTAGGGTGTATTGTATGGGAGCCCCCTAAGGAGGGGTTGGAGGGGATAAGGAAAAAATGTTACACTTGAAAAAGTCCCAAGCACACCAAAACACATCTAAAGGCCCAACCAAAATAGACGAGTGGCTCCGTAATGAGTAGAGATGAAAATGTTCGCTTTAATGCAATTCAATGTTGTTGCCCAAAATGAACAAACGTATTTTAACAAAGCCGAATGAAACAGCTTGTCCATACGTTTGGTTCCGTATGAACCGAACTGCTAGCGTCTCAAATCGTCAGAAGTTTGGCAAGTTGCAATCGTTTCGTTTCGTCTATTTTGGTTCTGCCTTAACCTTTATATCAGGCCTGGGGTACTGCAATTCATTCTAAATTGCAAATGAGCATTTTGTTAAGGGAATGGTACTATTTTAAAAAAATTTTGGGACTTTTTTATATTTTCTAAAAATTTCAAGTAAACCGTTCTTAAACTA
The DNA here is from genome assembly GCA_914767935.1 of Coremacera marginata. NCBI lineage: Eukaryota > Metazoa > Arthropoda > Insecta > Diptera > Sciomyzidae > Coremacera > Coremacera marginata. The sequence goes on from OU612044.1 coordinate 103,961,017, forward strand.
ACAAAGATACAGAGTTTCAAGTGAGCGGACCTTTGGCGAATTACGAATAACCATAGCGGACGAACAAGCAGCAAGTACCAGTAAAGAGGGTAGAATGCAACGCAGGCAAGAGCAAAAAATGTATTGCACATCCTGAATGACAGCGTTTTACTGTGCGGAGCTGGTATTGATAATTCTGTGTCAGAATTCATTCTCTTGAATAAGCCAGAACCAGATTTTCGAAAAAAGGTTTTTCAAAAATGGCGCTACCAACCGTTCGACGGCTATAACTTTCAAACGGCTTCGAATTTCGCTTTAAAAATTTTAACAGAATATATTCAAGATGTTTCTGAAGTAATTTATCGATGTTTCAAAATTTCGACCGCCAAAAAAATTTTCACGTGTTGCTGGTCTAAAATGCGCATTTAGCTCTTAGAGTGAACGTTGTATAATTTGAAACTTGAGTAAGTAGAGGAGTTATCGAGTTTTTGGAGTTTACTCCTTTAGAATCGATTTCATATATTACCTGCGGTATGAAAATTTATAGCGAGTGAAATCGAGCGTTATCTAAAAAATCAAGCGTTATGTAGTCAGCGTTGCACAGCAAAATACCGACAACGAAAAAATACCAACAAAATACTGTAACGGCACACTAAGTGGTGGGTTCTGGCGCTCATGTTTGAAGGTGGCATTGACTGTGAAGTTGAATCCACATTCGAACATGCAGGTCAGAGTTCGCCATGGCTGTGTCGTTTGCAAACATGAGTGACATACTGCGTATGCTACGGCTGGCGCGCTCGAGGTGTGACAGCTGACATGTGACTTTGACAGCTTACACTTTGACTTTGACAGCTGACATTTTGACTTTGACAGTCAACTCATTAAGTGACAGTTGACGCTTTACTGTGACAGCTGACAGATGACTTTGACAGCTAACATATTGACTTTACCGTCAACACGTTGTCTGACAGATGAATGTGACAGCTGACATTTTGACTTTACCATCAACACGTCGCGTGACAGATTACGTTGACAGTTCTTGTATTTCAAAACGGACGGTATACCATTTTTATTTCTAACATTTTATGTCCGATGAAATCTGACATTTCTTTGACATTGAAATCCGACATTGGTATTTAATTAAATTTGACGTTTATCGTACAGCTAAATTTGACGTTTTTTTTTTTTGGTTATTCCCATCTGACATTTCTCATTTATTCACTCGACATTGTTTTTGTAAATTAGACAGTTTTATTTAATTCAGTTTTTCCTTAATTCAGACAGCTGTCACAAGTCCTTTTCCAGCTGTCTCACTTCGAATGCGTCCGTTCTGAATAGTTCAAGTGAACATTGAGAAGTCTGAAAGGTTCTCAGTGGGTGTAAATCGTTTGCTTTAAGATCACGACGCCAGTATGACACACACTGTGAACTTAGCACACTTCCCAAACAAATAAAGTATGTATGAGCTAGTGAACACCCCCATTGACATATTGACATATTTGCTAAGTGGCAAATAATCTTGACAAGTTTTGGAAAATGGGCAACTTCCGCCCTAAAACAATTCTTTTCATCGTTGGACAGCGGGAATGAGAGCCACCCCATAATCGGCTCCAAAAGAAGCGGCTAGCATCAACCACATCATCAACATAGGCATCATCTGAGGAAGCACAGGTAAGAGCTCTGTAGTGACTAATGTAGCTGGTGGATTAAATTTTGTTTTCCACATAGCAGCAAATCGCCAAGAAGGCAATAAATCTGCCAACGGCAACCCCACAGCCACTTGCAAGCGCAATAGCGGCGCACACTCCAACAGCCACTTGCAACCGCAATAGCGGCGCACAATCAAGCAGCCACTTGCAACAGCAATAGCGGCGCACAGTCCAGCAGCCACTTGCAACCGCAATAGCGGCGCACACTCAAGCAGCCACTTGCAACAGCAATAGCGGCGCACGAACCAGCAGCGGCTACAGCCTCCGTGGCCCACCCAGCAACATCAGTGCTATCAGGAGCACGCAGTCAAAGTCAAAGGCAATAACAGTGCCACCAGGCGCACTCACCAACAGCCCCAGCAGCGACTCATCAACAGATCAGCTACACGCATGGTCTCAGCTAGACGCATAGCTCAGCTGCACGAACAGCAGTAGTAGCTGTAGTTTAAATGCGCAACAGCCGCTCTGGAATGCTCAGCACCTTACCACAATGGCAGCACACACGGCGGCAATAAAAGTGCACCCAACAGCCAAAGCAGGAGGACCAACAAATTAAGGGCCACAGCGGGAGCGCACCCCAAAATGGCACACAGAACCAGCCATCACAGTAAGCGCCCTAAACACCGCACCGAGAACCGCACATCATCATCAATAAGAGCGCTTAAGAGGAGCAGGTAAGTGCTCAGTTAGCATGCTAAATTTATAATTTTTGCATGCTACTAAAATTATAATTTTTCATGCACATCAGGCGCACACAGTCAATGCCAATAACAGAAGCGGCTACAGCCTCCGTGGCCCACCCAGCAACATCAGTGCAATCAGGCGCACACAGTCAACGCCAATAACAGCAGAGGCTCTCACATCAGCTGCACACGACTAGCCATCGTTAGCACCACCACACATTGGTCAACAGGTTTTGTTTTGCAACTATATATTTTTTTTGTTTTCTTTAAGGGAAGGGAAAGAAGAAAAAAAAAAAAGAGGCAGATTTTTTTTATGTAATTTTTAGATTTGCCAACCAAACCCCGAAAAACTCAACCCTTTTAGAGTTTTAACATATAAGAAATCAAGTAAAAATTTAGTTTTATTTAACTATAAATAACATCGAAAATAAACTTTAAAATAAGGTTTTATTTTTGAAGTGAGCAGTATAATTAAAAATATACTAATAGTTTTATTCTGGTTATTGACAGCTGTAAATTCATGGACAAGTTAGCTTTTGATGTGCTATATTTTTCCAAGGATTGAACATTTTTTTTAAATGTTTCGCAAATTTATTTGTTCAGAATATTTTTTTTGATGGTGCTGACATTTTTGTCATGTTATGAGCTATTGATTACATTTTAAAATAAGCTATTTTTACAGTTGTCAATGAATTTACAATTGTCAATCACCAGAATAGGGCTATAAAACCTATAAATATAAAATTAAAATAGTATAAAAATTTTTATTAAATAAATACAATAAATTTATTGAATACAATAAAAGAAAAATTTTTTTTTAAAAATTAACTAAAATAAAATAGAAATAAAAATTAAATTAAATTAAAATTTTAATATCATAAAACTCATAAAATAAAATAAAATAAAATAAAATTAAACTTTTATATAAAAATTTTTATTAAATAAAATAAAATAAATTAAAAATTTTATTAAATACAATAAAAGAACATTTTTTTTTATTTAAAAATTAACTAAAAATAAAAATAAAAATACAATAAATTAAAATTTTGATAAAATAAAATAACAAAAATAGAATTACCATAACAAACCAAATTTAAAGTTAATTTTTAAATTCATACCAAATCTACTGTAGATTTTTTTTTTGTACCATTTTTTTTTATAAGTTACAAATTATAATGTTTAAAACGAATCCTTAAACTCTTTTTATTTGGTCGAGGGAGAGTGTTGTTTGCGTTAGGGGAGGACCAACTACGTCGCCCCGAGGTCCTCCATGGTAGGGAGGGATGTGTGGGCAGAGCCTGAACATCTGGCTCGAGTGTTGGTTGGTGGATGGATGAGCCAGGGGCTCCCAACCTTTTCCAAAAATTTTTTTTTAATTTAATTTTCTTTCTTTTCAGCTCCGGTTGTTTTGATATTTGTTGGTCCGAATCTCGACGCGATAAAATTTTTTTTTGTTTTTTGCACGTGATTTATTTGTACGGCGAAGGTACGCGGGGTTGGCCACCACGAACCCCCCCATCACTCCCGAACTGCTAGCACATAGGCTAACCAGCACGTGCAGTTGTGGCCAACTTCGTGTCCGCGGGTCACCTGACCAAGAGCGGTGGCGTCGGCTGAGGTAAGCAGGCGCCCTGACTAACTTTCTGTGCGAAAGCCACAGGGGCGCATTCACCGTGCGCCCTCAAAACAAATACAAAGTCAGGGCTGCTGCTTCCCTGGTCAGCCTCACCGTTTAGCGTTGCCAGACGTTTTCTCTTTTTTTTTGTAATTCAGACGTGATCATATTCGCTCCGCTACAAATTGGCGCCCAACGTGGGGCCTTTTTGTTTCAGGGGTGTAAGATTTTCACGTGACCAATTTCGCTCCACTACAAATTGGCGCCCAACGTGGGGCCTTTATGTTTCAGGGGTGTAAGATTTTCACGTGACCAATTTCGCTCCGCTACAAATTGGCGCCCAACGTGGGGCCTTTTTGTTTCAGGGGTGTAAGATTTTCACTTGACCAATTTCGCTCCGCTACAAATTGGCGCCCAACGTGGGGCCTTTTTGTTTCAGGGGTGTAAGATTTTCACGTGACCAATTTCGCTCCGCAACAAATTGGCGCCCAACGTGGGGCCCGAAATTAATTCGGTTCCCATCTCTACTTTTTTTTTATGTTCGGTATCGCGTCGTGGATTCAAACCAATTTAATATAAATTTTTCTTTTTCTAACAGTTTTCACGGCATTCGTGTTGTTTTTTTTTCTCGAATAAAATCATCGGGTTTTATTCAATCGGAATATCCGGCATGAGGCTCAACCTTATACTGGATCCGTTGGTAAATCGTCTGAACCGATTTATTCCTATATGTGGCCATGAAAACTGTGATCGCGTTTAACTTTCATACTTGTGTTTTTGTAGTAACTCCAATCATTTTTAAATTTTTTTTGTTGGTGAATTCTTGCTGAGAGTTTTCGTGTTGCGGGGGGTAGTGTCGAGTGTCGCATGGATTGCGATGTAGTCGCGTTCAATCGCACTGGTCGACCGCGGCACTCGGGACTATTTCGCCGTGGCATGGAACTCTCAGTAGGCCCATTTAACGTAGGTTTTTTTTTTATTTTTTTTAAGGAACCCCTGACTCAGCCAGTCGGCAACCAACACTCAATTTTTTTTTGGATTGCAACATTCTCTCCGAAGACCAAATAATTTCATTTTTATACATACATTTTTTTTTTCTCAACTGCGTGATCACTGCGTAAAACACTGGTTTTAAAAGTGACATAATTCCCTGGTATTAAACAAATATTCTTTGATTTTTTTTTTGACATAGCTGCAATGCCGTTGCACCATAGCACGGAGGATATACCAGCTCAAGTGGAGGGTGCGGAAAATTTGTGCAGCATTTGCAAGCAGGCTTTCACAAAGCCTGAAGACATGGTGCTGACCCCATGCAAGCACGTTTTCCACCGAGCATGTATATCTCAGTGGATTCATACGAGCCACAGTTGTCCGTTGTGCCGTACGCTTTGCAGCGACAAGAAACTTAGGCCATATCAGCCAGCTCTAGTGGGTGCTTCTTCGTTACCTTCGCCAGGTAAAACGAATTCTAGCCAGGGCGCGGTAAAGAAGGGACGTCCGGCCACTATAAGCCAAAGAAACTTAGGTTTCAGTCAGGAGCAAGATTCAAATACGAATCTTTCGGCGAGGCAAGCGTTTGCAGATGAGTCGGTCGAACGGTTCTCCGATCAAGCTGCTAGTGCAAATTATCAAGAGCCATCTGATAATTTTCAGCCCATTTCGGCACAACAATCATATTCAGACAAAGATTTGCAGCTCTTGATTAATGAGGCAGTTCGAACCGAACTCGCAAAATTGAATTTAAACCAAGTAAGACATACTCCGCACGGAGCAACGCCACATTCTGTTCCGTCGCAGGGTCTCCAACAGGCGCGAGCATCAATGCCTGTTGTAAATAATCACCAATTTTTAAATTACCAACAACCTCATTTTCACCAGGCTCCACTTCCAGATGTCGGATACGGTCGAGGATATCCTCAGGGCTTTCCAGGTCCTCCGCCACCGAATCAGCAGGTGCCCAGTGGCAGTGGTGTTCCGGGTTGGTCCTCGCGCTTTGTGTTGACGGAGAGTGTTGCCAGCAAAATTTCCAACTGCAAAATTACCTTCAGTGGTAAAACTGATGCGCTGACCATTGATAAATTTATTTATCAAATACACTCTGACAATGCAGAGCTTGCGTGGAGACTTTGGAGCGCTAGCTGACCATGCACACCTGCTATTCGTGGGCAAGGCCTTGGATTGGTTCTGGCGGTACCACCGAAGTGTCACCCGCATCGAATGGACAGCATTATGCGCTGAGCTTCGAAGCCAATTTACTGACCACCGAACCGATCTCGACATCATGGATTTAGTGCGCAGTCGCAAGCAAAAGTTCGATGAGAAATTTGATGAATACTATGAGGCAGTCTTGCAGCTTACCGACAAACTGCAAAGGCCTCTTGATTCTCAAGCTCTGTTGGAGATTTTGCGACGAAATTTAAGGCTAGATGTGCGAAGTAGTTTGTTGTATGTCTCAGTGGGTAGTGTTAGTCAGCTTCGCGCATTTGTTCGGAGGCGTGAATTACTGGACGAGGAACGGGGAAGGAATTCCAGAAGCTTCCAGCCGCAGCGTCAGGTCTCCGAGCTGACATGCGAATCTGGTCATACTGACACCAACACAACAACTACCACAACAAATAATACTTTTTTAGAATTTCAACCAGCCCCTCATTAACTTCTGAGGTGGCTTGCCAAACTGAGGCAATACCAGATGTACCAAACGTTAAAATTCAAATTTTGAAACGCGAACAAACGGCTTCTAGTGCGCCACAAAGGACGTTCAAGCCTTTGCACGTGCGATGGCAAGAATATAACGCTGCTCGCAGACGTATTTTTCAGAGCGAGGGCTCCGGCCAAACAAAAAGTAAAAGAAAGCAGCGATCAACTGCAAGATTGAGGCAATTTTGGAACAAGGTCAGAGCCTTGAGAAAATTTGCGTGCTCGGCGGTTTTGTCGAGTGCTCCAGAGAATGATGTTCGTCCTTACGCACCGGTCTCATTAGCCGGCGAGATGTTAGTAGGGTTAATTGATACTGGCGCTACTGTCAGTTGCATTGCCAACAATTTGGCACAACGACTGTTGTCTAATAAGCAACTGAAGTGGCAAAGGTATGCGATTGATTTGAAAACGGCGGACGGGACGAGTCATTCCTCGGCGGGAGTACTCGACACCACCATCACCTTTCGAGGAGTCACCAAACCACTCAAGTTTTTGATCGTTCCAACTTTGTCTCAAGACTTGTATTTGGGAGTTGATTTCGTTAAAGCTTTTGGATTGGCTGGAGATCTCTTTCTGGGAAATTACAACTGCTCTTCAGTCAGTGGCGTATGCGAAGTTGATTCTACTAGACATGTTTTGACTGCTCGTCAGCAAGCTAGACTGAATGCAACAATTTTAAATTTTCCATCTTTTTCTGAAGAAGGCTTAGGCCGCACTCGTTTGATTAGTCACGTCATTGACGTAGGAAATGCAAAGCCAGTCAAACAAAGGCATTTTTCTGTTTCTCCTGGTGTCGAAAAACTTCTTTTCGCTGAAGTCGATCGCATGTTGGCACTTGGTGTTATTGAGGTGTCTCAAAGCGCTTGGTCTTCTCCTGTGGCTTTGATCGTCAAACCAAGTAAAGTGAGGTTATGCCTCGACGCGCGTAAGGTCAATAAAGTCACTGTGAAGGATGCCTATTCTTTGCCTCTCATTGACGGAATCCTCAGTCGGCTTCCTCAAGGACGCCTTCTGGCAGATTCCGTTAGATGTAGCGTCAAGAGATAAGACAGCCTTCACAGTGCCTAATCGACCATTATACCAGTTCGTTACAATGCCTTTCGGCCTATGTAATGCGCCGCAAACGATGTCACGTTTGATGGAAAAGGTCATACCTGCTCACTTACGAACTAAGGTTTTTGTTTATTTAGACGATTTATTGCTAATCACCGAGACGTTTGACGACCACTTATCGTTGCTTCAGGAGGTAGCCCTGTGCATGAGACATGCTGGTCTAACCATCAACATTGAAAAAAGCAAATTTTTGCTTAAGCAAATTCATTATCTTGGTCACGTGATTGGGCATGGAACCATAAGTACCGATCCAGAAAAAGTGAGGGCAATTCGAGATTTTCCCTTGCCTAAAACTGTTCGACAGCTTCGTCGTTTTCTTGGTGTTTGTGGATGGTACCGACGGTTCGTGCTCAATTACGCTTCCATTTCAACCCCTTTGACCAACATGTTGCAAAAGGCGAAAAAATTTGTTTTTACTGATGAGTCGATAGCCGCGTTTGGGGCCCTCAAAAATAGCCTGTGTAGTGCACCAGTGCTTCACAGTCCTGATTTTTCTCGTCCGTTTTCCATCCAGTGCGACGCATCTCAATATGGAGTCGGAGCCGTGTTGGCTCAGCGCGATGATGAGGGTAATGAAGTCCCAATTGCGTATATGTCGCATAAGTTTAACCAAGCGCAAAGAAACTATACTGTTTCGGAACAAGAATGTCTTGCAGCGGTCATGGCCATAAAGAAATTCCGAGCTTATGTCGAACGACATGAATTCGAAGTGATCACCGATCACGCATCCTTAAAATGGTTAATGGGCCAAACCGGCAGACTTGCACGCTGGGCATTGAAACTGCAAGGTTTCAAATTTACCATTCTTCATCGCAAAGGTAGCCAAAACGTAGTTCCCGATTCTTTATCGAGAGTGCATTCGCCTGAAGCAGTGGAAATATCAGAACTAACAGAGAATTCGACTACGATCTCGACAGTCTTAGATTTTTCTTCAGCACCTTTTAAAACTGAGAATTATCGAAAACTGGTCAATGAATTCCAAAAATGTGACAGTCAGCAGCCGGACATTCAGGTAGTAGACGGGTTAATTTACAAGCGGGGTGAATTTGCCAGTGGTGATCCCACGCAAGAAGAACAGTCATGGAAACTGTGGGTGCCGGAGGAGTTGAGAATGTCTCTCATTGTTGAAGCTCACGATCATCCAATGAGTTCCCATGGTGGGATTCACAAAACATTGACTCGTTTAAAAATGTTGTATTTTTGGCCACGAATGGCAAAACAAGTACGTGATTACGTTCTAGCTTGTGAAGTCTGCAAAATGACCAAGGCTCCTAATTTCATACTTCGTCCGCCTATGGGACAACAGCTTACTTCGGTACGAATCTTTCAGAGACTCTACGTAGACCTTTTAGGGCCTTAACCAAGGTCACGCTCAGGGAACGTGGGTCTCGTGATTGTGCTTGACCACCTTTCAAAATTTCACTTCTTAGAACCCATTCGTACGTTTACCACTAAGAAAATCGTTGAATTTCTGGAAAAGCGAATTTTCTCTATTTTTGGAGTTCCAGAAATTATTACGACGGACAATGGAGTTCAGTTTAAATCGAATAAATTTAAAGACTTATTGAAACTTTATGGCGTAACGCATAAGCAAATGCTGTAGAACGCGTAAATCGCTCAATCATAGCCGCGGTTCGTGCGTATATTCATCCTAACCAAAAGGATTGGGATGAATCATTGTTTGCGATAAGCGCAGCTCTCCGCAGCTCAGTTCACTCTTCATCTGGGTTTTCGCCGTATTTTGTTGTTTTTGGACAAAATATGATTTGTCATGCAAAAAATTATGAACTTCTACGGAAGTTAAAACTATTAGAAGATCCAACGGCTGAAACTACGCCTGGGGAGAGAACTGAGCTGATTCGAGAGCAAGTGCGAGAGAACTTGCGACAGGCATATGAGAAGAATGAGAGGCTGTACAATATGCGTTCACGACCAGTGAGTTTTGAGGTTGGTCAGGTCGTGTATCGAAGAAGCTTTGCCCAAAGCAAGGCCTCTGAGCATTTTAATGCTAAGCTTGCGAACGTTTTTGAAAAAGCTAGGGTCATAAAGAAAATGGGTTCGGCATACTATGAGCTGGCTGATATGGCTAATAAACGGCTGGGGGTGTTTCACGCTAAAGACATTAGGGGATAGTGCCTTCAGTCCTTGCAACAAGTGTTCAACTTGTTCCGAAGAACTGTTTTGTAACGGCACACTAAGTGGTGGGTTCTGGCTTTCATGTTTGAAGGTGGCATTGACTGTGAAGATGAATCCACATTCGAACATGCAGGTCAGAGTTCACCATGGCTGTGTCGTTTGCAAACATGAGTGACATACTGCGTATGCTACGGCTGGCGCGCTCGAGGTGTGACAGCTGACATGTGACTTTGACAGCTTACACTTTGACTTTGACAGCTGACATTTTGACTTTGACAGTCAACTCATTAAGTGACATTTGACGCTTTACTGTGACAGCTGACAGATGACTTTGACAGCTAACATATTGACTTTACCGTCAACACGTTGTCTGACAGATGAATGTGACAGCTGACATATTACCTTTACAGTCAACACATTAAATGACAGTTGACGTTTTACTTTGACAGCTGACATTTTGACTTTACCATCAACACGTCGCGTGACAGATTACGTTGACAGTTCTTGTATTTCAAAACGGACGGTATACCATTTTTATTTCTAACATTTTATGTCCGATGAAATCTGACATTTCTTTGACATTGAAATCCGACATTGGTATTTAATTAAATTTGACGTTTATCGTACAGCTAAATTTGACTTTTTTTTTTTTTTTTTGGTTATTCCCATCTGACATTTCTCATTTATTCACTCGACATTGTTTTTGTAAATTAGACAGTTTTATTTAATTCAGTTTTTCCTTAATTCAGACAGCTGTCACAAGTCCTTTTCCAGCTGTCTCACTTCGAATGCGTCCGTTCTGAATAGTTCAAGTGAACATTGAGAAGTCTGAAAGGTTCTCAGTGGGTGTAAATCGTTTGCTTTAAGATCGCGACGCCAGTATGACACACACTGTGAACTTAGCACACTTCCCAAACAAATAAAGTATGTATGAGCTAGTGAACACCCCCATTGACATATTGACATATTTGCTAAGTGGCAAATAATCTTGACAAGTTTTGGAAAATGGGCAACTTCCGCCCTAAAACAATTCTTTTCATCGTTGGACAGCGGGAATGAGAGCCACCCCATAATCGGCTCCAAAAGAAGCGGCTAGCATCAACCACATCATCAACATAGGCATCATCTGAGGAAGCACAGGTAAGAGCTCTGTAGCGACTAATGTAGCTGGTGGATTAAATTTTGTTTTCCACATAGCAGCAAATCGCCAAGAAGGCAATAAATCTGCCAACGGCAACCCCACAGCCACTTGCAAGCGCAATAGCGGCGCACACTCCAACAGCCACTTGCAACAGCAATAGCGGCGCACAGTCCAGCAGCCACTTGCAACCGCAATAGCGGCGCACACTCAAGCAGCCACTTGCAACAGCAATAGCGGCGCACGAACCAGCAGCGGCTACAGCCTCCGTGGCCCACCCAGCAACATCAGTGCTATCAGGAGCACGCAGTCAAAGTCAAAGGCAATAACAGTGCCACCAGGCGCACTCACCAACAGCCCCAGCAGCGACTCATCAACAGATCAGCTACACGCATGGTCTCAGCTAGACGCATAGCTCAGCTGCACGAACAGCAGTAGTAGCTGCAGTTTAAATGCGCAACAGCCGCTCTGGAATGCTCAGCACCTTACCACAATGGCAGCACACACGGCGGCAATAAAAGTGCACCCAACAGCCAAAGCAGGAGGACCAACAAATTAAGGGCCACAGCAGGAGCGCACCCCAAAATGGCACACAGAACCAGCCATCACAGTAAGCGCCCTAAACACCGCACCGAGAACCGCACATCATCATCAATAAGAGCGCTTAAGAGGAGCAGGCAAGTGCTCAGTTAGCATGCTAAATTTATAATTTTTGCATGCTACTAAAATTATAATTTTTCATGCACATCAGGCGCACACAGTCAATGCCAATAACAGAAGCGGCTACAGCCTCCGTGGCCCACCCAGCAACATCAGTGCAATCAGGCGCACACAGTCAACGCCAATAACAGCAGAGGCTCTCACATCAGCTGCACACGACTAGCCATCGTTAGCACCACCACACATTGGTCAACAGGTTTTGTTTTGCAACTATATATTTTTTTTGTTTTCTTTAAGGGAAGGGAAAGTAGAAAAAAAAAAAAAAAGAGGCAGATTTTTTTATGTAATTTTTAGATTTGCCAACCAAACCCCGAAAAACTCAACCCTTTTAGAGTTTTAACATATAAGAAATCAAGTAAAAATTTTGTTTTATTTAACTATAAATAACATCGAAAATAAACTTTAAAATAAGGTTTTATTTTTGAAGTGAGCAGTATAATTAAAAATATACTAATAGTCTTATTCTGGTTATTGACAGCTGTAAATTCATGGACAAGTTAGCTTTTGATGTGCTATATTTTTCCAAGGATTGAAAATTTTTTTTTAAATGTTTCGCAAATTTATTTGTTCAGAATATTTTTTTTGATGGTGCTGACATTTTTGTCATGTTATGAGCTATTGATTACATTTTAAAATAAGCTATTTTTACAGTTGTCAATGAATTTACAATTGTCAATCACCAGAATAGGGCTATAAAACCTATAAATATAAAATTAAAATAATATAAAAATTTTTATTAAATAAAATAAAATAAATTAACAATTTTATTAAATACAATAAAAGAAAAATTTTTTTTTTAAAAATTAACTAAAATAAAATAGAAATAAAAATTAAATTAAATTAAAATTTTTATATCATAAAACTCATAAAATAAAATAAAATAAAATAAAACTAAACTTTTATATAAAAATTTTTATTAAATAAAATAAAATAAATTAAAAATTTTATTAAATACAATAAAAGAACATTTTTTTTTATTTAAAAATTAACTAAAAATAAAAATAAAAATACAATAAATTAAAATTTTGATAAAATAAAATAACAAAAATAGAATTACCATAACAAAAACAATATAAAAATAAGTTTTTTTTTATTTCGAAATAAAAAGAAAATTTAAATAAATTTTTTTATATAAATAAAAAAAAAAAAAAAAAAATACTCTTAAATGAAAAAAAAAAATAAAAATAAAAATAATATATCATATATGGTCTAAAAACAAAAATAACATTAAAAACAATTTATTTTTTTTATTTGCAAAAATTATTTAAAAAAATTATAAAAATTTAATTTTTTTTTTAAAATATACTATATAGTATTAAAAAAAAAAATACATAAAAATTTATTTTTTAAAAGCATATAATACAAAAACAAATTATGAATATTTAAATAAGTGTGAACTCCACCAGAGTTTTGTTAAATTTACTTAATGCTAACATTAAAACAAATAGCATAAACCTATGTAAGGTTTAGCTCAGTAATAAAACATATACAAATATTTCGTAAAGTAGAAAAAAAAACAATGTAACCAAATTTAAAGTTAATTTTTAAATTCATACCAAATCTACTGTAGATTTTTTTTTTGTACCATTTTTTTTTATAAGTTACAAATTATAATGTTTAAAACGAATCCTTAAACTCTTTTTATTTGGTCGAGGGAGAGTGTTGTTTGCGTTAGGGGAGGACCAACTACGTCGCCCCGAGGTCCTCCATGGTAGGGAGGGATGTGTGGGCAGAGCCTGAACATCTGGCTCGAGTGTTGGTTGGTGGATGGATGAGCCAGGGGCTCCCAACCTTTTCCAAAAATGTTTTTTTAATTTAATGTTCTTTCTTTTCAGCTCCGGTTGTTTTGATATTTGTTGGTCTGAATCTCGACGCGATCAAATTTTTTTTGTTTTTTGCACGTGATTTATTTGTACGGCGAAGGTACGCGGGGTTGGCCACCACGAACCCCCCCATCACTCCCGAACTGCTAGCACATAGGCTAACCAGCACGTGCAGTTGTGGCCAACTTCGTGTCCGCGGGTCACCTGACCAAGAGCGGTGGCGTCGGCTGAGGTAAGCAGGCGCCCTGACTAACTTTATGTGCGAAAGCCACAGGGGCGCATTCACCGTGCGCCCTCAAAACAAATACAAAGTCAGGGCTGCTGCTTCCCTGGTCGGCCTCCCTGGTCGGCCTCAAAGTCAGGGCTGCTGCTTCCCTGGTCGGCCTCACCGCTTAGCGTTGCCAGACGTTTTCTCTTTTTTTTGTAATTCAGACGTGATCATATTCGCTCCGCTACAAATTGGCGCCCAACGTGGGGCCTTTTTGTTTCAGGGGTGTAAGATTTTCACGTGACCAATTTCGCTCCACTACAAATTGGCGCCCAACGTGGGGCCTTTTTGTTTCAGGGGTGTAAGATTTTCACGTGACCAATTTCGCTCCGCTACAAATTGGCGCCCAACGTGGGGCCTTTTTGTTTCAGGGGTGTAAGATTTTCACTTGACCAATTTCGCTCCGCTACAATACATACAGCCGAGAGTTTCAATAAACTCGATGTTGCGCTCTACTCTTCTATTTTTATGCTCAGCTAGCACATCACAACAACAACAACAACAAAAAAAATACAGTCAAGCCTCTAACAAGATGAATTGCAGCGCGCTGCGTTGACGAACTTATGCTTTAAACTACAACAACACACGAAATTGTTTCAGTTGTGAGCTTAAAGTGGCAACTTATGTTTAAATTAGATTTATTTGTACATTATATTTAAAGTTTGTAACGAACAAAAATCCGTGGGATTTTTCTCCCCACATGGTAATGTTTTCCGTTTATTTTATTTTTCAGAACGGCCGAAGTCGTGCACTGCGGCGCAGCCGCACAGAAGGTGCAGGTCACCCTGCTGCCCAATGTTAGGTTTTATTAGGTTTAATATTTGAATAAGTTTATCCCTGAAGCTTATAGTTGTAATAAGGTTTGATGTTAGATTAAGCTAAGCCTGAAGTTTATAGTTTAAATTAGGTTTAAGTTCAAAGTAAAATGAAAAATCCAATGAATTAAAAATTTACATTTTGTCATTTGATACGAACCGTTTTCCGTCGTGGGTAAGTCAGCTCTTAAGTTATAGACGGGAACTAGAGCCACGCGACAGATGAGATATTCGATAAAAAGAGAAGAGTAAAACTGACCCTACTGAGGAGGTTTACTCATAGTTAATATCGGTATGTATTTATAGGTCAAATCATAGAGATTAATAAATAATATATTAATAATCAATATATAAATAATAATTATATGTTAATGTTCCCCCGGCGTTCATAGATGGAAACACGGAGCAACAGAAGTTGCTATTATTTTTGGGTGAGTGTGGCTATTCTAGTTGAGCCAACATTAGCTCGAAGAAGTTAATTTCACTCATTTCCCCAAGTATAAATAGTTTAATCGAACTAATATTTTTGGGCGGGTGTTGTTTATTTTAAGTGTTAAATTTGAAATAATTTGAATGAGTCACATTTTTTCTCTTTTCCATGAGCACCGTTGGCTGATCGTAGTAAGGACTATGAAGCACACTTAACGGGAAAATATCATACGATTTTGAGGGGAAATTAAAATAGCACACTCACAATCAAGAATGTTCGATGGTAAGAGTGATGTAAGGAGTTCTATAAAAGAAGACATCACCCTCAAATCTTGGTCCGTCGTGGAATAACTATCAACTAGTACAGAAGTAATTATTTTCAAGTGCGCGCCCGCGAAAAGTCCTACCGTCGTTGTAGCAGCAGAATTCAGCCAAGACGCAACTGAGGACAGTTGCCGGAGACGCGACAGCGAGCAGCGACGCCAACAGCGAAGCGGACTGCGCAGGTGACCCACGCCGTGGTAGAGGAGCAGACATCGAAGTTGGAGCGTTAAAAATAGTATATATATTTATAGCGAGGAGAAATAGTATATTAAGCCACTAAGAAGCGGTATCACAATTTGAATGTATTCTAACACATATATTTATACCACAAATATTTCCTTTATTTTATTTAAATAGATTATGTTATTTTAACACCTTGTAGGTGTATCGTGTTCAGGATAAATCTAAGGTGATGAGACGACGTGATTATATTAGGACCACAAATAAGACAGAAGAAATGAAATCAACGTGCTAACTGGTTGCGGTTCCCATCAGTTGCGGAACTAAGTGGTCGGGGGTGCGTGTGGGTCACCACGCTCGGTCACCGCTGCCTTGGAAAATCGAGTTAGGGGGTAGGAACGATAAGAGTGGCATTAGCGAGACGAAAGGACAATCGAGCAAACATTTACACCGGAGACCAGCAGGTTACCGCGCATAGATTTATTCGGTGAATTAGCCTTATGGCTAGACAGAACAGAGTAGTAGTTTTATTCACCGAGGTGCATGGGGGCTTCCCCGCTCGAGTTGACTCACGGCTATCCCCCACACGGGGATTATATTTTGTCATACCGGGGTGCATGGGGGTTACCCCACTCGGTCGTGATGCCCTAGGGACTTCACTATGTCTAGTAAATATGGGACGCAATGACTCAGTGACAAGTGTTCATGACGAGACGATCGCGTGAATAATAACCAAAGCTCCCGAACACGGTCCACCATACTGGTCAATGAACAATCAAACATACCCTGCGAGGCGTTCATTGTTTTAGTTATTTTATTTTAGTTTTTTTATTATATGTATTTAAGTTCACCGACTAGCAGTTTGCTTTGTTTATAATATTCATTGCTCCAGTTATTTAATATGTTTTAGTAAGCAACAAAATAACATGCTAATTTTCAACAAGTAGCATTTTGCTTTGTTTACATTATTCATTGTTTTGGTTAATTTTTATATTTCGCAATCAGTAAATTGCATTGTGAGTAACTGCAACCTATATTGCCGGTCATTGATCAAATCTGTTTTTTATTTTATGTCAATAAAAAATATTATTTCCGCAATACAACGTCAGCATATTGCCGGCCACTAAACTGAAGTATGCAATATGCTGACTAATAACCAACTTATGATTGTACTGTAATTAGCAATAAGTTACTATATAAGTGTTCGAATTTTAATTAATAAAAGAGTTAAAATTAAAACTTCAAACAAAACTAATCGTTTCATATACACTCAATTAACATGGTTGCTACCAGTTCAAGTGCTGGGAGTAACATCAAACTCAAGTTCACCAATTCAACTTAGTTCATGTGATAAGTTGAAGCCTTGGTACTTGAGCAATTCAGCGTCCACAACGCAACATTTGGTGACCCCGAGAGAAGACAACAATCTTCTGATAAATAAGGACATCATATCTGCAACAATCCACAGCGTGAGCCATTTAGTGAACTCGAGATAGGAAGCACAGACTTCTGAAAATTTCTACTTAACGCGTAAAATTTTAATTTCGTTAAGCGTGATAGTGTAAAAGTTCGTCGCGAATAAAATTTCGATTCTCCATCACTTGGACACATCAACGACATTGCGTTGTACAATAGAGTGAGCCGTTTAGTGATTCCAAAGAAGACAACAATAGATTGTAACGGCACACTAAGTGGTGGGTTCTGGCTTTCATGTTTGAAGGTGGCATTGACTGTGAAGTTGAATCCACATTCGAACATGCAGGTCAGAGTTCACCATGGCTGTGTCGTTTGCAAACATGAGTGACATACTGCGTATGCTACGGCAGGCGCGCTCGAGGTGTGACAGCTGACATGTGACTTTGACAGCTTACACTTTGACTTTGACAGCTGACATTTTGACTTTGACAGTCAACTCATTAAGTGACAGTTGACGCTTTACTGTGACAGCTGACAGATGACTTTGACAGCTAACATATTGACTTTACCGTCAACACGTTGTCTGACAGATGAATGTGACAGCTGACATATTACCTTTACAGTCAACACATTAAATGACAGTTGACGTTTTACTTTGACAGCTGACATTTTGACTTTACCATCAACACGTCGCGTGACAGATTACGTTGACAGTTCTTGTATTTCAAAACGGACGGTATACCATTTTTATTTCTAACATTTTATGTCCGATGAAATCTGACATTTCTTTGACATTGAAATCCGACATTGGTATTTAATTAAATTTGACTTTTATCGTACAGCTAAATTTGACGTTTTTTTTTTTTTTTTCCCATATTCCCATCTGATATTTCTCATTTATTCACTCGACATTGTTTTTGTAAATTAGACAGTTTTATTTAATTCAGTTTTTCCTTAATTCAGACAGCTGTCACAAGTCCTTTTCCAGCTGTCTCACTTCGAATGCGTCCGTTCTGAATAGGTCAAGTGAACATTGAGAAGTCTGAAAGGTTCTCAGTGGGTGTAAATCGTTTGCTTTAAGATCGCGACGCCAGTATGACACACACTGTGAACTTAGCACACTTCCCAAACAAATAAAGTATGTATGAGCTAGTGAACACCCCCATTGACATATTGACATATTTGCTAAGTGGCAAATAATCTTGACAAGTTTTGGAAAATGGGCAACTTCCGCCCTAAAACAATTCTTTTCATCGTTGGACAGCGGGAATGAGAGCCACCCCATAATCGGCTCCAAAAGAAGCGGCTAGCATCAACCACATCATCAACATAGGCATCATCTGAGGAAGCACAGGTAAGAGCTCTGTAGCGACTAATGTAGCTGGTGGATTAAATTTTGTTTTCCACATAGCAGCAAATCGCCAAGAAGGCAATAAATCTGCCAACGGCAACCCCACAGCCACTTGCAAGCGCAATAGCGGCGCACACTCCAACAGCCACTTGCAACCGCAATAGCGGCGCACAATCAAGCAGCCACTTGCAACAGCAATAGCGGCGCACAGTCCAGCAGCCACTTGCAACCGCAATAGCGGCGCACACTCAAGCAGCCACTTGCAACAGCAATAGCGGCGCACGAACCAGCAGCGGCTACAGCCTCCGTGGCCCACCCAGCAACATCAGTGCTATCAGGAGCACGCAGTCAAAGTCAAAGGCAATAACAGTGCCACCAGGCGCACTCACCAACAGCCCCAGCAGCGACTCATCAACAGATCAGCTACACGCATGGTCTCAGCTAGACGCATAGCTCAGCTGCACGAACAGCAGTAGTAGCTGCAGTTTAAATGCGCAACAGCCGCTCTGGAATGCTCAGCACCTTACCACAATGGCAGCACACACGGCGGCAATAAAAGTGCACCCAACAGCCAAAGCAGGAGGACCAACAAATTAAGGGCCACAGCAGGAGCGCACCCCAAAATGGCACACAGAACCAGCCATCACAGTAAGCGCCCTAAACACCGCACCGAGAACCGCACATCATCATCAATAAGAGCGCTTAAGAGGAGCAGGCAAGTGCTCAGTTAGCATGCTAAATTTATAATTTTTGCATGCTACTAAAATTATAATTTTTCATGCACATCAGGCGCACACAGTCAATGCCAATAACAGAAGCGGCTACAGCCTCCGTGGCCCACCCAGCAACATCAGTGCCATCAGGCGCACACAGTCAACGCCAATAACAGCAGAGGCTCTCACATCAGCTGCACACGACTAGCCATCGTTAGCACCACCACACATTGGTCAACAGGTTTTGTTTTGCAACTATATATTTTTTTTGTTTTCTTTAAGGGAAGGGAAAGAAGAAAAAAAAAAAAAAGAGGCAGATTTTTTTTAAGTAATTTTTAGATTTGCCAACCAAACCCCGAAAAACTCAACCCTTTTAGAGTTTTAACATATAAGAAATCAAGTAAAAATTTAGTTTTATTTAACTATAAATAACATCGAAAATAAACTTTAAAATAAGGTTTTATTTTTGAAGTGAGCAGTATAATTAAAAATATACTAATAGTCTTATTCTGGTTATTGACAGCTGTAAATTCATGGACAAGTTAGCTTTTGATGTGCTATATTTTTCCAAGGATCGAAAATTTTTTTTAAATGTTTCGCAAATTTATTTGTTCAGAATATTTTTTTTGATGGTGCTGACATTTTTGTCATGTTATGAGCTATTGATTACATTTTAAAATAAGCTATTTTTACAGTTGTCAATGAATTTACAATTGTCAATCACCAGAATAGGGCTATAAAACCTATAAAT
This sequence comes from Coremacera marginata, assembly GCA_914767935.1. Classification (NCBI taxonomy): domain Eukaryota; kingdom Metazoa; phylum Arthropoda; class Insecta; order Diptera; family Sciomyzidae; genus Coremacera; species Coremacera marginata. The sequence goes on from OU612044.1 coordinate 103,980,877, forward strand.
ATAAAATTAAAATAATATAAAAATTTTTATTAAATAAAATAAATTAACAATTTTATTAAATACAATAAAAGAAAAAATTTTTTTTAAAAATTAACTAAAATAAAATAGAAATAAAAATTAAATTAAATTAAAATTTTTATATCATAAAACTCATAAAATAAAATAAAATAAAATTAAACTTTTATATAAAAATTTTTATTAAATAAAATAAAATAAATTAAAAATTTTATTAAATACAATAAAAGAAAATTTTTTTTTGTTTAAAAATTAACTAAAAATAAAAATAAAAATACAATAAATTAAAATTTTGATAAAATAAAATAACAAAAATAGAATTACCATAACAAAAACAATATAAAAATAAGTTTTTTTTTATTTCGAAATAAAAAGAAAATTTAAATAAATTTTTTTATATAAATAAAAAAAATACTCTTAAATGAAAAAAAAAATAAAAATAAAAATAATATATCATATATGGTCTAAAAACAAAAATAACATTAAAAACAATTTATTTTTTTATTTGCAAAAATTATTTAAAAAAATTATAAAAATTTAATTTTTTTTTTAAAATATACTATATAGTATTAAAAAAAAAAAAATACATAAAAATTTATTTTTTAAAAGCATATAATACAAAAACAAATTATGAATATTTAAATAAGTGTGAACTCCACCAGAGTTTTGTTAAATTTACTTAATGCTAACATTAAAACAAATAGCATAAACCTATGTAAGGTTTAGCTCAGTAATAAAACATATACAAATATTTCGTAAAGTAGAAAAAAAAACAATGTAACCAAATTTAAAGTTAATTTTTAAATTCATACCAAATCTACTGTAGATTTTTTTTTTGTACCATTTTTTTTTATAAGTTACAAATTATAATGTTTAAAACGAATCCTTAAACTCTTTTTATTTGGTCGAGGGAGAGTGTTGTTTGCGTTAGGGGAGGACCAACTACGTCGCTCCGAGGTCCTCCATGGTAGGGAGGGATGTGTGGGCAGAGCCTGAACATCTGGCTCGAGTGTTGGTTGGTGGATGGATGAGCCAGGGGCTCCCAACCTTTTCCAAAAATTTTTTTTTAATTTAATTTTCTTTCTTTTCAGCTCCGGTTGTTTTGATATTTGTTGGTCTGAATCTCGACGCGATAAAATTTTTTTTGTTTTTTGCACGTGATTTATTTGTACGGCGAAGGTACGCGGGGTTGGCCACCACGAACCCCCCCATCACTCCCGAACTGCTAGCACATAGGCTAACCAGCACGTGCAGTTGTGGCCAACTTCGTGTCCGCGGGTCACCTGACCAAGAGCGGTGGCGTCGGCTGAGGTAAGCAGGCGCCCTGACTAACTTTCTGTGCGAAAGCCACAGGGGCGCATTCACCGTGCGCCCTCAAAACAAATACAAAGTCAGGGCTGCTGCTTCCCTGGTCGGCCTCACCGTTTAGCGTTGCCAGACGTTTTCTCTTTTTTTTTGTAATTCAGACGTGATCATATTCGCTCCGCTACAAATTGGCGCCCAACGTGGGGCCTTTTTGTTTCAGGGGTGTAAGATTTTCACGTGACCAATTTCGCTCCACTACAAATTGGCGCCCAACGTGGGGCCTTTTTGTTTCAGGGGTGTAAGATTTTCACGTGACCAATTTCGCTCCGCTACAAATTGGCGCCCAACGTGGGGCCTTTTTGTTTCAGGGGTGTAAGATTTTCACTTGACCAATTTCGCTCCGCTACAATACATACAGCCGAGAGTTTCAATAAACTCGATGTTGCGCTCTACTCTTCTATTTTTATGCTCAGCTAGCACATCACAACAACAACAACAACAAAAAAAATACAGGCAAGCCTCTAACAAGATGAATTGCAGCGCGCTGCGTTGACGAACTTATGCTTTAAACTACAACAACACACGAAATTGTTTCAGTTGTGAGCTTAAAGTGGTAACTTATGTTTAAATTAGATTTATTTGTACATTATATTTAAAGTTTGTAACGAACAAAAATCCGTGGGATTTTTCTCCCCACATGGTAATGTTTTCCGTTTATTTTATTTTTCAGAACGGCCGAAGTCGTGCACTGCGGCGCAGCCGCACAGAAGGTGCAGGTCACCCAGCTGCCCAATGCTAGGTTTTATTAGGTTTAATATTTGAATAAGTTTATCCCTGAAGCTTATAGTTGTAATAAGGTTTGATGTTAGATTAAGCTAAGCCTGAAGTTTATAGTTTAAATTAGGTTTAAGTTCAAAGTAAAATGAAAAATCCAATGAATTAAAAATTTACATTTTGTCATTTGATACGAACCGTTTTCCGTCGTGGGTAAGTCAGCTCTTAAGTTATAGACGGGAACTAGAGCCACGCGACAGATGAGATGTTCGATAAAAAGAGAAGAGTAAAACTGACCCTACTGAGGAGGTTTACTCATAGTTAATATCGGTATGTATTTATAGGTCAAATCATAGAGATTAATAAATAATATATTAATAATCAATATATAAATAATAATTATATGTTAATGTTCCCCCGGCGTTCATAGATGGAAACACGGAGCAACAGAAGTTGCTATTATTTTTGGGTGAGTGTGGCTATTCTAGTTGAGCCAACATTAGCTCGAAGAAGTTAATTTCACTCATTTCCCCAAGTATAAATAGTTTAATCGAACTAATATTTTTGGGCGGGTGTTGTTTATTTTAAGTGTTAAATTTGAAATAATTTGAATGAGTCACATTTTTTCTCTTTTCCATGAGCACCGTTGGCTGATCGTAGTAAGGACTATGAAGCACACTTAACGGGAAAATATCATACGATTTTGAGGGGAAATTAAAATAGCACACTCACAATCAAGAATGTTCGATGGTAAGAGTGATGTAAGGAGTTCTATAAAAGAAGACATCACCCTCAAATCTTGGTCCGTCGTGGAATAACTATCAACTAGTACAGAAGTAATTATTTTCAAGTGCGCGCCCGCGAAAAGTCCTACCGTCGTTGTAGCAGCAGAATTCAGCCAAGACGCAACTGAGGACAGTTGCCGGAGACGCGACAGCGAGCAGCGACGCCAACAGCGAAGCGGACTGCGCAGGTGACCCACGCCGTGGTAGAGGAGCAGACATCGAAGTTGGAGCGTTAAAAATAGTATATATATTTATAGCGAGGAGAAATAGTATATTAAGCCACTAAGAAGCGGTATCACAATTTGAATGTATTCTAACACATATATTTATACCACAAATATTTCCTTTATTTTATTTAAATAAATTATGTTATTTTAACACCTTGTAGGTGTATCGTGTTCAGGATAAATCTAAGGTGATGAGACGACGTGATTATATTAGGACCACAAATAAGACAGAAGAAATGAAATCAACGTGCTAACTGGTTGCGGTTCCCATCAGTTGCGGAACTAAGTGGTCGGGGGTGCGTGTGGGTCACCACGCTCGGTCACCGCTGCCTTGGAAAATCGAGTTAGGGGGTAGGAACGATAAGAAGAGTGGCATTAGCGAGACGAAAGGACAATCGAGCAAACATTTACACCGGAGACCAGCAGGTTACCGCGCATAGATTTATTCGGTGAATTAGCCTTATGGCTAGACAGAACAGAGTAGTAGTTTTATTCACCGAGGTGCATGGGGGCTTCCCCGCTCGAGTTGACTCACGGCTATCCCCCACACGGGGATTATATTTTGTCATACCGGGGTGCATGGGGGTTACCCCACTCGGTCGTGATGCCCTAGGGACTTCACTATGTCTAGTAAATATGGGACGCAATGACTCAGTGACAAGTGTTCATGACGAGACGATCGCGTGAATAATAACCAAAGCTCCCGAACACGGTCCACCATACTGGTCAATGAACAATCAAACATACCCTGCGAGGCGTTCATTGTTTTAGTTATTTTATTTTAGTTTTTTTATTATATGTATTTAAGTTCACCGACTAGCAGTTTGCTTTGTTTATAATATTCATTGCTCCAGTTATTTAATATGTTTTAGTAAGCAACAAAATAACATGCTAATTTTCAACAAGTAGCATTTTGCTTTGTTTACATTATTCATTGTTTTGGTTAATTTTTATATTTCGCAATCAGTAAATTGCATTGTGAGTAACTGCAACCTATATTGCCGGTCATTGATCAAATCTGTTTTTTATTTTATGTCAATAAAAAATATTATTTCCGCAATACAACGTCAGCATATTGCCGGCCACTAAACTGAAGTATGCAATATGCTGACTAATAACCAACTTATGATTGTACTGTAATTAGCAATAAGTTACTATATAAGTGTTCGAATTTTAATTAATAAAAGAGTTAAAATTAAAACTTCAAACAAAACTAATCGTTTCATATACACTCAATTAACATGGTTGCTACCAGTTCAATTGCTGGGAGTAACATCAAACTCAAGTTCACCAATTCAACTTAGTTCATGTGATAAGTTGAAGCCTTGGTACTTGAGCAATTCAGCGTCCACAACGCAACATTTGGTGACCCCGAGAGAAGACAACAATCTTCTGATAAATAAGGACATCATATCTGCAACAATCCACAGCGTGAGCCATTTAGTGAACTCGAGATAGGAAGCACAGACTTCTGAAAATTTCTACTTAACGCGTAAAATTTTAATTTCGTTAAGCGTGATAGTGTAAAAGTTCGTCGCGAATAAAATTTCGATTCTCCATCACTTGGACACATCAACGACATTGCGTTGTACAATAGAGTGAGCCGTTTAGTGATTCCAAAGAAGACAACAATAGATTGTAACGGCACACTAAGTGGTGGGTTCTGGCTTTCATGTTTGAAGGTGGCATTGACTGTGAAGTTGAATCCACATTCGAACATGCAGGTCAGAGTTCACCATGGCTGTGTCGTTTGCAAACATGAGTGACATACTGCGTATGCTACGGCTGGCGCGCTCGAGGTGTGACAGCTGACATGTGACTTTGACAGCTTACACTTTGACTTTGACAGCTGACATTTTGACTTTGACAGTCAACTCATTAAGTGACAGTTGACGCTTTACTGTGACAGCTGACAGATGACTTTGACAGCTAACATATTGACTTTACCGTCAACACGTTGTCTGACAGATGAATGTGACAGCTGACATATTACCTTTACAGTCAACACATTAAATGACAGTTGACGTTTTACTTTGACAGCTGACATTTTGACTTTACCATCAACACGTCGCGTGACAGATTACGTTGACAGTTCTTGTATTTCAAAACGGACGGTATACCATTTTTATTTCTAACATTTTATGTCCGATGAAATCTGACATTTCTTTGACATTGAAATCCGACATTGGTATTTAATTAAATTTGACGTTTATCGTACAGCTAAATTTGACGTTTTTTTTTTTTTTTTTTTCCCATATTCCCATCTGATATTTCTCATTTATTCACTCGACATTGTTTTTGTAAATTAGACAGTTTTATTTAATTCAGTTTTTCCTTAATTCAGACAGCTGTCACAAGTCCTTTTCCAGCTGTCTCACTTCGAATGCGTCCGTTCTGAATAGTTCAAGTGAACATTGAGAAGTCTGAAAGGTTCTCAGTGGGTGTAAACCGTTTGCTTTAAGATCGCGACGCCAGTATGACACACACTGTGAACTTAGCACACTTCCCAAACAAATAAAGTATGTATGAGCTAGTGAACACCCCCATTGACATATTGACATATTTGCTAAGTGGCAAATAATCTTGACAAGTTTTGGAAAATGGGCAACTTCCGCCCTAAAACAATTCTTTTCATCGTTGGACAGCGGGAATGAGAGCCACCCCATAATCGGCTCCAAAAGAAGCGGCTAGCATCAACCACATCATCAACATAGGCATCATCTGAGGAAGCACAGGTAAGAGCTCTGTAGCGACTAATGTAGCTGGTGGATTAAATTTTGTTTTCCACATAGCAGCAAATCGCCAAGAAGGCAATAAATCGCGGCGCACACTCCAACAGCCACTTGCAACCGCAATAGCGGCGCACAATCAAGCAGCCACTTGCAACAGCAATAGCGGCGCACAGTCCAGCAGCCACTTGCAACCGCAATAGCGGCGCACACTCAAGCAGCCACTTGCAACAGCAATAGCGGCGCACGAACCAGCAGCGGCTACAGCCTCCGTGGCCCACCCAGCAACATCAGTGCTATCAGGAGCACGCAGTCAAAGTCAAAGGCAATAACAGTGCCACCAGGCGCACTCACCAACAGCCCCAGCAGCGACTCATCAACAGATCAGCTACACGCATGGTCTCAGCTAGACGCATAGCTCAGCTGCACGAACAGCAGTAGTAGCTGCAGTTTAAATGCGCAACAGCCGCTCTGGAATGCTCAGCACCTTATAACAATGGCAGCACACACGGCGGCAATAAAAGTGCACCCAACAGCCAAAGCAGGAGGACCAACAAATTAAGGGCCACAGCAGGAGCGCACCCCAAAATGGCACACAGAACCAGCCATCACAGTAAGCGCCCTAAACACCGCACCGAGAACCGCACATCATCATCAATAAGAGCGCTTAAGAGGAGCAGGCAAGTGCTCAGTTAGCATGCTAAATTTATAATTTTTGCATGCTACTAAAATTATAATTTTTCATGCACATCAGGCGCACACAGTCAATGCCAATAACAGAAGCGGCTACAGCCTCCGTGGCCCACCCAGCAACATCAGTGCAATCAGGCGCACACAGTCAACGCCAATAACAGCAGAGGCTCTCACATCAGCTGCACACGACTAGCCATCGTTAGCACCACCACACATTGGTCAACAGGTTTTGTTTTGCAACTATATATTTTTTTTGTTTTCTTTAAGGGAAGGGAAAGAAGAAAAAAAAAAAAAGAGGCAGATTTTTTTTATGTAATTTTTAGATTTGCCAACCAAACCCCGAAAAACTCAACCCTTTTAGAGTTTTAACATATAAGAAATCAAGTAAAAATTTAGTTTTATTTAACTATAAATAACATCGAAAATAAACTTTAAAGTAAGGTTTTATTTTTGAAGTGAGCAGTATAATTAAAAATATACTAATAGTCTTATTCTGGTTATTGACAGCTGTAAATTCATGGACAAGTTAGCTTTTGATGTGCTATATTTTTCCAAGGATTGAAAATTTTTTTTAAATGTTTCGCAAATTTATTTGTTCAGAATATTTTTTTTGATGGTGCTGACATTTTTGTCATGTTATGAGCTATTGATTACATTTTAAAATAAGCTATTTTTACAGTTGTCAATGAATTTACAATTGTCAATCACCAGAATAGGGCTATAAAACCTATAAATATAAAATTAAAATAATATAAAAATTTTTATTAAATAAAATAAAATAAATTAACAATTTTATTAAATACAATAAAAGAAAATTTTTTTTTTAAAAATTAACTAAAATAAAATAGAAATAAAAATTAAATTAAATTAAAATTTTTATATCATAAAACTCATAAAATAAAATAAAATAAAATAAAATTAAACTTTTATATAAAAATTTTTATTAAATAAAATAAAATAAATTAAAAATTTTATTAAATACAATAAAAGAAAATTTTTTTTATTTAAAAATTAACTAAAAATAAAAATAAAAATAAAAATACAATAAATTAAAATTTTGATAAAATAAAATAACAAAAATAGAATTACCATAACAAAAACAATATAAAAATAAGTTTTTTTTTATTTCGAAATAAAAAGAAAATTTAAATAAATTTTTTTATATAAATAAAAAAAAAAAAAAAAAAATACTCTTAAATGAAAAAAAAAAATAAAAATAAAAATAATATATCATATATGGTCTAAAAACAAAAATAACATTAAAAACAATTTATTTTTTTATTTGCAAAAATTATTTAAAAAAATTATAAAAATTTAATTTTTTTTTTAAAATATACTATATAGTATTAAAAAAAAAAAAATACATAAAAATTTATTTTTTAAAAGCATATAATACAAAAACAAATTATGAATATTTAAATAAGTGTGAACTCCACCAGAGTTTTGTTAAATTTACTTAATGCTAACATTAAAACAAATAGCATAAACCTATGTAAGGTTTAGCTCAGTAATAAAACATATACAAATATTTCGTAAAGTAGAAAAAAAAACAATGTAACCAAATTTAAAGTTAATTTTTAAATTCATACCAAATCTACTGTAGATTTTTTTTTTGTACCATTTTTTTTTATAAGTTACAAATTATAATGTTTAAAACGAATCCTTAAACTCTTTTTATTTGGTCGAGGGAGAGTGTTGTTTGCGTTAGGGGAGGACCAACTACGTCGCTCCGAGGTCCTCCATGGTAGGGAGGGATGTGTGGGCAGAGCCTGAACATCTGGCTCGAGTGTTGGTTGGTGGATGGATGAGCCAGGGGCTCCCAACCTTTTCCAAAAATTTTTTTTTAATTTAATTTTCTTTCTTTTCAGCTCCGGTTGTTTTGATATTTGTTGGTCTGAATCTCGACGCGATAAAATTTTTTTTGTTTTTTGCACGTGATTTATTTGTACGGCGAAGGTACGCGGGGTTGGCCACCACGAACCCCCCCATCACTCCCGAACTGCTAGCACATAGGCTAACCAGCACGTGCAGTTGTGGCCAACTTCGTGTCCGCGGGTCACCTGACCAAGAGCGGTGGCGTCGGCTGAGGTAAGCAGGCGCCCTAACTAACTTTCTGTGCGAAAGCCACAGGGGCGCATTCACCGTGCGCCCTCAAAACAAATACAAAGTCAGGGCTGCTGCTTCCCTGGTCGGCCTCACCGTTTAGCGTTGCCAGACGTTTTCTCTTTTTTTTTGTAATTCAGACGTGATCATATTCGCTCCGCTACAAATTGGCGCCCAACGTGGGGCCTTTTTGTTTCAGGGGTGTAAGATTTTCACGTGACCAATTTCGCTCCGCTACAAATTGGCGCCCAACGTGGGGCCTTTTTGTTTCAGGGGTGTAAGATTTTCACTTGACCAATTTCGCTCCGCTACAATACATACAGCCGAGAGTTTCAATAAACTCGATGTTGCGCTCTACTCTTCTATTTTTATGCTCAGCTAGCACATCACAACAACAACAACAACAAAAAAAATACAGGCAAGCCTCTAACAAGATGAATTGCAGCGCGCTGCGTTGACGAACTTATGCTTTAAACTACAACAACACACGAAATTGTTTCAGTTGTGAGCTTAAAGTGGTAACTTATGTTTAAATTAGATTTATTTGTACATTATATTTAAAGTTTGTAACGAACAAAAATCCGTGGGATTTTTCTCCCCACATGGTAATGTTTTCCGTTTATTTTATTTTTCAGAACGGCCGAAGTCGTGCACTGCGGCGCAGCCGCACAGAAGGTGCAGGTCACCCAGCTGCCCAATGCTAGGTTTTATTAGGTTTAATATTTGAATAAGTTTATCCCTGAAGCTTATAGTTGTAATAAGGTTTGATGTTAGATTAAGCTAAGCCTGAAGTTTATAGTTTAAATTAGGTTTAAGTTCAAAGTAAAATGAAAAATCCAATGAATTAAAAATTTACATTTTGTCATTTGATACGAACCGTTTTCCGTCGTGGGTAAGTCAGCTCTTAAGTTATAGACGGGAACTAGAGCCACGCGACAGATGAGATGTTCGATAAAAAGAGAAGAGTAAAACTGACCCTACTGAGGAGGTTTACTCATAGTTAATATCGGTATGTATTTATAGGTCAAATCATAGAGATTAATAAATAATATATTAATAATCAATATATAAATAATAATTATATGTTAATGTTCCCCCGGCGTTCATAGATGGAAACACGGAGCAACAGAAGTTGCTATTATTTTTGGGTGAGTGTGGCTATTCTAGTTGAGCCAACATTAGCTCGAAGAAGTTAATTTCACTCATTTCCCCAAGTATAAATAGTTTACTCGAACTAATATTTTTGGGCGGGTGTTGTTTATTTTAAGTGTTAAATTTGAAATAATTTGAATGAGTCACATTTTTTCTCTTTTCCATGAGCACCGTTGGCTGATCGTAGTAAGGACTATGAAGCACACTTAACGGGAAAATATCATACGATTTTGAGGGGAAATTAAAATAGCACACTCACAATCAAGAATGTTCGATGGTAAGAGTGATGTAAGGAGTTCTATAAAAGAAGACATCACCCTCAAATCTTGGTCCGTCGTGGAATAACTATCAATTAGTACAGAAGTAATTATTTTCAAGTGCGCGCCCGCGAAAAGTCCTACCGTCGTTGTAGCAGCAGAATTCAGCCAAGACGCAACTGAGGACAGTTGCCGGAGACGCGACAGCGAGCAGCGACGCCAACAGCGAAGCGGACTGCGCAGGTGACCCACGCCGTGGTAGAGGAGCAGACATCGAAGTTGGAGCGTTAAAAATAGTATATATATTTATAGCGAGGAGAAATAGTATATTAAGCCACTAAGAAGCGGTATCACAATTTGAATGTATTCTAACACATATATTTATACCACAAATATTTAATTTATTTTATTTAAATAAATTATGTTATTTTAACACCTTGTAGGTGTATCGTGTTCAGGATAAATCTAAGGTGATGAGACGACGTGATTATATTAGGACCACAAATAAGACAGAAGAAATGAAATCAACGTGCTAACTGGTTGCGGTTCCCATCAGTTGCGGAACTAAGTGGTCGGGGGTGCGTGTGGGTCACCACGCTCGGTCACCGCTGCCTTGGAAAATCGAGTTAGGGGGTAGGAACGATAAGAAGAGTGGCATTAGCGAGACGAAAGGACAATCGAGCAAACATTTACACCGGAGACCAGCAGGTTACCGCGCATAGATTTATTCGGTGAATTAGCCTTATGGCTAGACAGAACAGAGTAGTAGTTTTATTCACCGAGGTGCATGGGGGCTTCCCCGCTCGAGTTGACTCAGGCTATCCCCCACACGGGGATTATATTTTGTCATACCGGGGTGCATGGGGGTTACCCCACTCGGTCGTGATGCCCTAGGGACTTCACTATGTCTAGTAAATATGGGACGCAATGACTCAGTGGACAAGTGTTCATGACGAGACGATCGCGTGAATAATAACCAAAGCTCCCGAACACGGTCCACCATACTGGTCAATGAACAATCAAACATACCCTGCGAGGCGTTCATTGTTTTAGTTATTTTATTTTAGTTTTTTTATTATATGTATTTAAGTTCACCGACTAGCAGTTTGCTTTGTTTATAATATTCATTGCTCCAGTTATTTAATATGTTTTAGTAAGCAACAAAATAACATGCTAATTTTCAACAAGTAGCATTTTGCTTTGTTTACATTATTCATTGTTTTGGTTAATTTTTATATTTCGCAATCAGTAAATTGCATTGTGAGTAACTGCAACCTATATTGCCGGTCATTGATCAAATCTGTTTTTTATTTTATGTCAATAAAAAATATTATTTCCGCAATACAACGTCAGCATATTGCCGGCCACTAAACTGAAGTATGCAATATGCTGACTAATAACCAACTTATGATTGTACTGTAATTAGCAATAAGTTACTATATAAGTGTTCGAATTTTAATTAATAAAAGAGTTAAAATTAAAACTTCAAACAAAACTAATCGTTTCATATACACTCAATTAACATGGTTGCTACCAGTTCAAGTGCTGGGAGTAACATCAAACTCAAGTTCACCAATTCAACTTAGTTCATGTGATAAGTTGAAGCCTTGGTACTTGAGCAATTCAGCGTCCACAACGCAACATTTGGTGACCCCGAGAGAAGACAACAATCTTCTGATAAATAAGGACATCATATCTGCAACAATCCACAGCGTGAGCCATTTAGTGAACTCGAGATAGGAAGCACAGACTTCTGAAAATTTCTACTTAACGCGTAAAATTTTAATTTCGTTAAGCGTGATAGTGTAAAAGTTCGTCGCGAATAAAATTTCGATTCTCCATCACTTGGACACATCAACGACATTGCGTTGTACAATAGAGTGAGCCGTTTAGTGATTCCAAAGAAGACAACAATAGATTGTAACGGCACACTAAGTGGTGGGTTCTGGCTTTCATGTTTGAAGGTGGCATTGACTGTGAAGTTGAATCCACATTCGAACATGCAGGTCAGAGTTCACCATGGCTGTGTCGTTTGCAAACATGAGTGACATACTGCGTATGCTACGGCTGGCGCGCTCGAGGTGTGACAGCTGACATGTGACTTTGACAGCTTACACTTTGACTTTGACAGCTGACATTTTGACTTTGACAGTCAACTCATTAAGTGACAGTTGACGCTTTACTGTGACAGCTGACAGATGACTTTGACAGCTAACATATTGACTTTACCGTCAACACGTTGTCTGACAGATGAATGTGACAGCTGACATATTACCTTTACAGTCAACACATTAAATGACAGTTGACGTTTTACTTTGACAGCTGACATTTTGACTTTACCATCAACACGTCGCGTGACAGATTGCGTTGACAGTTCTTGTATTTCAAAACGGACGGTATACCATTTTTATTTCTAACATTTTATGTCCGATGAAATCTGACATTTCTTTGACATTGAAATCCGACATTGGTATTTAATTAAATTTGACGTTTATCGTACAGCTAAATTTGACGTTTTTTTTTTTTTTTTTTTTTCCCATATTCCCATCTGATATTTCTCATTTATTCACTCGACATTGTTTTTGTAAATTAGACAGTTTTATTTAATTCAGTTTTTCCTTAATTCAGACAGCTGTCACAAGTCCTTTTCCAGCTGTCTCACTTCGAATGCGTCCGTTCTGAATAGTTCAAGTGAACATTGAGAAGTCTGAAAGGTTCTCAGTGGGTGTAAATCGTTTGCTTTAAGATCGCGACGCCAGTATGACACACACTGTGAACTTAGCACACTTCCCAAACAAATAAAGTATGTATGAGCTAGTGAACACCCCCATTGACATATTGACATATTTGCTAAGTGGCAAATAATCTTGACAAGTTTTGGAAAATGGGCAACTTCCGCCCTAAAACAATTCTTTTCATCGTTGGACAGCGGGAATGAGAGCCACCCCATAATCGGCTCCAAAAGAAGCGGCTAGCATCAACCACATCATCAACATAGGCATCATCTGAGGAAGCACAGGTAAGAGCTCTGTAGCGACTAATGTAGCTGGTGGATTAAATTTTGTTTTCCACATAGCAGCAAATCGCCAAGAAGGCAATAAATCTGCCAACGGCAACCCCACAGCCACTTGCAAGCGCAATAGCGGCGCACACTCCAACAGCCACTTGCAACCGCAATAGCGGCGCACAATCAAGCAGCCACTTGCAACAGCAATAGCGGCGCACAGTCCAGCAGCCACTTGCAACCGCAATAGCGGCGCACACTCAAGCAGCCACTTGCAACAGCAATAGCGGCGCACGAACCAGCAGCGGCTACAGCCTCCGTGGCCCACCCAGCAACATCAGTGCTATCAGGAGCACGCAGTCAAAGTCAAAGGCAATAACAGTGCCACCAGGCGCACTCACCAACAGCCCCAGCAGCGACTCATCAACAGATCAGCTACACGCATGGTCTCAGCTAGACGCATAGCTCAGCTGCACGAACAGCAGTAGTAGCTGCAGTTTAAATGCGCAACAGCCGCTCTGGAATGCTCAGCACCTTATAACAATGGCAGCACACACGGCGGCAATAAAAGTGCACCCAACAGCCAAAGCAGGAGGACCAACAAATTAAGGGCCACAGCAGGAGCGCACCCCAAAATGGCACACAGAACCAGCCATCACAGTAAGCGCCCTAAACACCGCACCGAGAACCGCACATCATCATCAATAAGAGCGCTTAAGAGGAGCAGGCAAGTGCTCAGTTAGCATGCTAAATTTATAATTTTTGCATGCTACTAAAATTATAATTTTTCATGCACATCAGGCGCACACAGTCAATGCCAATAACAGAAGCGGCTACAGCCTCCGTGGCCCACCCAGCAACATCAGTGCAATCAGGCGCACACAGTCAACGCCAATAACAGCAGAGGCTCTCACATCAGCTGCACACGACTAGCCATCGTTAGCACCACCACACATTGGTCAACAGGTTTTGTTTTGCAACTATATATTTTTTTTGTTTTCTTTAAGGGAAGGGAAAGAAGAAAAAAAAAAAAGAGGCAGATTTTTTTTATGTAATTTTTAGATTTGCCAACCAAACCCCGAAAAACTCAACCCTTTTAGAGTTTTAACATATAAGAAATCAAGTAAAAATTTAGTTTTATTTAACTATAAATAACATCGAAAATAAACTTTAAAATAAGGTTTTATTTTTGAAGTGAGCAGTATAATTAAAAATATACTAATAGTCTTATTCTGGTTATTGACAGCTGTAAATTCATGGACAAGTTAGCTTTTGATGTGCTATATTTTTCCAAGGATTGAAAATTTTTTTTAAATGTTTCGCAAATTTATTTGTTCAGAATATTTTTTTTGATGGTGCTGACATTTTTGTCATGTTATGAGCTATTGATTACATTTTAAAATAAGCTATTTTTACAGTTGTCAATGAATTTACAATTGTCAATCACCAGAATAGGGCTATAAAACCTATAAATATAAAATTAAAATAATATAAAAATTTTTATTAAATAAAATAAAATAAATTAACAATTTTATTAAATACAATAAAAGAAAAATTTTTTTTTAAAAATTAACTAAAATAAAATAGAAATAAAAATTAAATTAAATTAAAATTTTTATATCATAAAACTCATAAAATAAAATAAAATAAAATAAAATTAAACTTTTATATAAAAATTTTTATTAAATAAAATAAAATAAATTAAAAATTTTATTAAATACAATAAAAGAAAATTTTTTTTATTTAAAAATTAACTAAAAATAAAAATAAAAATACAATAAATTAAAATTTTGATAAAATAAAATAACAAAAATAGAATTACCATAACAAAAACAATATAAAAATAAGTTTTTTTTTATTTCGAAATAAAAAGAAAATTTAAATAAATTTTTTTATATAAATAAAAAAAAAAAAAAAAAAATACTCTTAAATGAAAAAAAAAAATAAAAATAAAAATAATATATCATATATGGTCTAAAAACAAAAATAACATTAAAAACAATTTATTTTTTTATTTGCAAAAATTATTTAAAAAAATTATAAAAATTTAATTTTTTTTTTAAAATATACTATATAGTATTAAAAAAAAAAAAATACATAAAAATTTATTTTTTAAAAGCATATAATACAAAAACAAATTATGAATATTTAAATAAGTGTGAACTCCACCAGAGTTTTGTTAAATTTACTTAATGCTAACATTAAAACAAATAGCATAAACCTATGTAAGGTTTAGCTCAGTAATAAAACATATACAAATATTTCGTAAAGTAAAAAAAAAAACAATGTAACCAAATTTAAAGTTAATTTTTAAATTCATACCAAATCTACTGTAGATTTTTTTTTTTGTACCATTTTTTTTTTATAAGTTACAAATTATAATGTTTAAAACGAATCCTTAAACTCTTTTTATTTGGTCGAGGGAGAGTGTTGTTTGCGTTAGGGGAGGACCAACTACTTCGCCCCGAGGTCCTCCATGGTAGGGAGGGATGTGTGGGCAGAGCCTGAACATCTGGCTCGAGTGTTGGTTGGTGGATGGATGAGCCAGGGGCTCCCAACCTTTTCCAATTTTTTTTTAATTTAATTTTCTTTCTTTTCAGATCCGGTTGTTTTGATATTCGTTGGTCCGAATCTCGACGCGATAAAATTTTTTTTTTTTTTGCACGTGATTTATTTGTACGGCGAAGGTACGCGGGGTTGGCCACCACGAACCCACCCATCACTCCCGAACTGCTAGCACCTAGGCTAACCAGCACGTGCAGTTGTGGCCAACTTCATGTCCGCGGGTCACCTGACCAAGAGCGGTGGCGTCGGCTGAGGTAAGCAGGCGCCCTAACTAACTTTCTGTGCGAAAGCCACAGGGGCGCATTCACCGTGCGCCCTCAAAACAAATACAAAGTCAGGGCTGCTGCTTCCCTGGTCGGCCTCACCGTTTAGCGTTGCCAGACGTGATCATATTCGCTCCGCTACAAATTGGCGCCCAACGTGGGGCCTTTTTGTTTCAGGGGTGTAAGATTTTCACGTGACCAATTTCGCTCCGCTACAAATTGGCGCCCAACGTGGGGCCTTTTTGTTTCAGGGGTGTAAGATTTTCACTTGACCAATTTCGCTCCGCTACAATACATACAGCCGAGAGTTTCAATAAACTCGATGTTGCGCTCTACTCTTCTATTTTTATGCTCAGCTAGCACATCACAACAACAACAACAACAAAAAAAATACAGGCAAGCCTCTAACAAGATGAATTGCAGCGCGCTGCGTTGACGAACTTATGCTTTAAACTACAACAACACACGAAATTGTTTCAGTTGTGAGCTTAAAGTGGTAACTTATGTTTAAATTAGATTTATTTGTACATTATATTTAAAGTTTGTAACGAACAAAAATCCGTGGGATTTTTCTCCCCACATGGTAATGTTTTCCGTTTATTTTATTTTTCAGAACGGCCGAAGTCGTGCACTGCGGCGCAGCCGCACAGAAGGTGCAGGTCACCCAGCTGCCCAATGCTAGGTTTTATTAGGTTTAATATTTGAATAAGTTTATCCCTGAAGCTTATAGTTGTAATAAGGTTTGATGTTAGATTAAGCTAAGCCTGAAGTTTATAGTTTAAATTAGGTTTAAGTTCAAAGTAAAATGAAAAATCCAATGAATTAAAAATTTACATTTTGTCATTTGATACGAACCGTTTTCCGTCGTGGGTAAGTCAGCTCTTAAGTTATAGACGGGAACTAGAGCCACGCGACAGATGAGATGTTCGATAAAAAGAGAAGAGTAAAACTGACCCTACTGAGGAGGTTTACTCATAGTTAATATCGGTATGTATTTATAGGTCAAATCATAGAGATTAATAAATAATATATTAATAATCAATATATAAATAATAATTATATGTTAATGTTCCCCCGGCGTTCATAGATGGAAACACGGAGCAACAGAAGTTGCTATTATTTTTGGGTGAGTGTGGCTATTCTAGTTGAGCCAACATTAGCTCGAAGAAGTTAATTTCACTCATTTCCCCAAGTATAAATAGTTTACTCGAACTAATATTTTTGGGCGGGTGTTGTTTATTTTAAGTGTTAAATTTGAAATAATTTGAATGAGTCACATTTTTTCTCTTTTCCATGAGCACCGTTGGCTGATCGTAGTAAGGACTATGAAGCACACTTAACGGGAAAATATCATACGATTTTGAGGGGAAATTAAAATAGCACACTCACAATCAAGAATGTTCGATGGTAAGAGTGATGTAAGGAGTTCTATAAAAGAAGACATCACCCTCAAATCTTGGTCCGTCGTGGAATAACTATCAATTAGTACAGAAGTAATTATTTTCAAGTGCGCGCCCGCGAAAAGTCCTACCGTCGTTGTAGCAGCAGAATTCAGCCAAGACGCAACTGAGGACAGTTGCCGGAGACGCGACAGCGAGCAGCGACGCCAACAGCGAAGCGGACTGCGCAGGTGACCCACGCCGTGGTAGAGGAGCAGACATCGAAGTTGGAGCGTTAAAAATAGTATATATATTTATAGCGAGGAGAAATAGTATATTAAGCCACTAAGAAGCGGTATCACAATTTGAATGTATTCTAACACATATATTTATACCACAAATATTTAATTTATTTTATTTAAATAAATTATGTTATTTTAACACCTTGTAGGTGTATCGTGTTCAGGATAAATCTAAGGTGATGAGACGACGTGATTATATTAGGACCACAAATAAGACAGAAGAAATGAAATCAACGTGCTAACTGGTTGCGGTTCCCATCAGTTGCGGAACTAAGTGGTCGGGGGTGCGTGTGGGTCACCACGCTCGGTCACCGCTGCCTTGGAAAATCGAGTTAGGGGGTAGGAACGATAAGAAGAGTGGCATTAGCGAGACGAAAGGACAATCGAGCAAACATTTACACCGGAGACCAGCAGGTTACCGCGCATAGATTTATTCGGTGAATTAGCCTTATGGCTAGACAGAACAGAGTAGTAGTTTTATTCACCGAGGTGCATGGGGGCTTCCCCGCTCGAGTTGACTCACGGCTATCCCCCACACGGGGATTATATTTTGTCATACCGGGGTGCATGGGGGTTACCCCACTCGGTCGTGATGCCCTAGGGACTTCACTATGTCTAGTAAATATGGGACGCAATGACTCAGTGACAAGTGTTCATGACGAGACGATCGCGTGAATAATAACCAAAGCTCCCGAACACGGTCCACCATACTGGTCAATGAACAATCAAACATACCCTGCGAGGCGTTCATTGTTTTAGTTATTTTATTTTAGTTTTTTTATTATATGTATTTAAGTTCACCGACTAGCAGTTTGCTTTGTTTATAATATTCATTGCTCCAGTTATTTAATATGTTTTAGTAAGCAACAAAATAACATGCTAATTTTCAACAAGTAGCATTTTGCTTTGTTTACATTATTCATTGTTTTGGTTAATTTTTATATTTCGCAATCAGTAAATTGCATTGTGAGTAACTGCAACCTATATTGCCGGTCATTGATCAAATCTGTTTTTTATTTTATGTCAATAAAAAATATTATTTCCGCAATACAACGTCAGCATATTGCCGGCCACTAAACTGAAGTATGCAATATGCTGACTAATAACCAACTTATGATTGTACTGTAATTAGCAATAAGTTACTATATAAGTGTTCGAATTTTAATTAATAAAAGAGTTAAAATTAAAACTTCAAACAAAACTAATCGTTTCATATACACTCAATTAACATGGTTGCTACCAGTTCAAGTGCTGGGAGTAACATCAAACTCAAGTTCACCAATTCAACTTAGTTCATGTGATAAGTTGAAGCCTTGGTACTTGAGCAATTCAGCGTCCACAACGCAACATTTGGTGACCCCGAGAGAAGACAACAATCTTCTGATAAATAAGGACATCATATCTGCAACAATCCACAGCGTGAGCCATTTAGTGAACTCGAGATAGGAAGCACAGACTTCTGAAAATTTCTACTTAACGCGTAAAATTTTAATTTCGTTAAGCGTGATAGTGTAAAAGTTCGTCGCGAATAAAATTTCGATTCTCCATCACTTGGACACATCAACGACATTGCGTTGTACAATAGAGTGAGCCGTTTAGTGATTCCAAAGAAGACAACAATAGATTGTAACGGCACACTAAGTGGTGGGTTCTGGCTTTCATGTTTGAAGGTGGCATTGACTGTGAAGTTGAATCCACATTCGAACATGCAGGTCAGAGTTCACCATGGCTGTGTCGTTTGCAAACATGAGTGACATACTGCGTATGCTACGGCTGGCGCGCTCGAGGTGTGACAGCTGACATGTGACTTTGACAGCTTACACTTTGACTTTGACAGCTGACATTTTGACTTTGACAGTCAACTCATTAAGTGACAGTTGACGCTTTACTGTGACAGCTGACAGATGACTTTGACAGCTAACATATTGACTTTACCGTCAACACGTTGTCTGACAGATGAATGTGACAGCTGACATATTACCTTTACAGTCAACACATTAAATGACAGTTGACGTTTTACTTTGACAGCTGACATTTTGACTTTACCATCAACACGTCGCGTGACAGATTGCGTTGACAGTTCTTGTATTTCAAAACGGACGGTATACCATTTTTATTTCTAACATTTTATGTCCGATGAAATCTGACATTTCTTTGACATTGAAATCCGACATTGGTATTTAATTAAATTTGACGTTTATCGTACAGCTAAATTTGACGTTTTTTTTTTTTTTTTTTTTTTCCCATATTCCCATCTGATATTTCTCATTTATTCACTCGACATTGTTTTTGTAAATTAGACAGTTTTATTTAATTCAGTTTTTCCTTAATTCAGACAGCTGTCACAAGTCCTTTTCCAGCTGTCTCACTTCGAATGCGTCCGTTCTGAATAGTTCAAGTGAACATTGAGAAGTCTGAAAGGTTCTCAGTGGGTGTAAATCGTTTGCTTTAAGATCGCGACGCCAGTATGACACACACTGTGAACTTAGCACACTTCCCAAACAAATAAAGTATGTATGAGCTAGTGAACACCCCCATTGACATATTGACATATTTGCTAAGTGGCAAATAATCTTGACAAGTTTTGGAAAATGGGCAACTTCCGCCCTAAAACAATTCTTTTCATCGTTGGACAGCGGGAATGAGAGCCACCCCATAATCGGCTCCAAAAGAAGCGGCTAGCATCAACCACATCATCAACATAGGCATCATCTGAGGAAGCACAGGTAAGAGCTCTGTAGCGACTAATGTAGCTGGTGGATTAAATTTTGTTTTCCACATAGCAGCAAATCGCCAAGAAGGCAATAAATCTGCCAACGGCAACCCCACAGCCACTTGCAAGCGCAATAGCGGCGCACACTCCAACAGCCACTTGCAACCGCAATAGCGGCGCACAATCAAGCAGCCACTTGCAACAGCAATAGCGGCGCACAGTCCAGCAGCCACTTGCAACCGCAATAGCGGCGCACACTCAAGCAGCCACTTGCAACAGCAATAGCGGCGCACGAACCAGCAGCGGCTACAGCCTCCGTGGCCCACCCAGCAACATCAGTGCTATCAGGAGCACGCAGTCAAAGTCAAAGGCAATAACAGTGCCACCAGGCGCACTCACCAACAGCCCCAGCAGCGACTCATCAACAGATCAGCTACACGCATGGTCTCAGCTAGACGCATAGCTCAGCTGCACGAACAGCAGTAGTAGCTGCAGTTTAAATGTGCAACAGCCGCTCTGGAATGCTCAGCACCTTACCACAATGGCAGCACACACGGCGGCAATAAAAGTGCACCCAACAGCCAAAGCAGGAGGACCAACAAATTAAGGGCCACAGCGGGAGCGCACCCCAAAATGGCACACAGAACCAGCCATCACAGTAAGCGCCCTAAACACCGCACCGAGAACCGCACATCATCATCAATAAGAGCGCTTAAGAGGAGCAGGCAAGTGCTCAGTTAGCATGCTAAATTTATAATTTTTGCATGCTACTAAAATTATAATTTTTCATGCACATCAGGCGCACACAGTCAATGCCAATAACAGAAGCGGCTACAGCCTCCGTGGCCCACCCAGCAACATCAGTGCAATCAGGCGCACACAGTCAACGCCAATAACAGCAGAGGCTCTCACATCAGCTGCACACGACTAGCCATCGTTAGCACCACCACACATTGGTCAACAGGTTTTGTTTTGCAACTATATATTTTTTTTGTTTTCTTTAAGGGAAGGGAAAGAAGAAAAAAAAAAAAAAAGAGGCAGATTTTTTTTATGTAATTTTTAGATTTGCCAACCAAACCCCGAAAAACTCAACCCTTTTAGAGTTTTAACATATAAGAAATCAAGTAAAAATTTAGTTTTATTTAACTATAAATAACATCGAAAATAAACTTTAAAATAAGGTTTTATTTTTGAAGTGAGCAGTATAATTAAAAATATACTAATAGTCTTATTCTGGTTATTGACAGCTGTAAATTCATGGACAAGTTAGCTTTTGATGTGCTATATTTTTCCAAGGATTGAAAATTTTTTTTAAATGTTTCGCAAATTTATTTGTTCAGAATATTTTTTTTGATGGTGCTGACATTTTTGTCATGTTATGAGCTATTGATTACATTTTAAAATAAGCTATTTTTACAGTTGTCAATGAATTTACAATTGTCAATCACCAGAATAGGGCTATAAAACCTATAAATATAAAATTAAAATAATATAAAAATTTTTATTAAATAAAATAAAATAAATTAACAATTTTATTAAATACAATAAAAGAAAAATTTTTTTTTTTAAAATTAACTAAAATAAAATAGAAATAAAAATTAAATTAAATTAAAATTTTTAAATCATAAAACTCATAAAATAAAATAAAATAAAATAAAATTAAACTTTTATATAAAAATTTTTATTAAATAAAATAAAATAAATTAAAAATTTTATTAAATACAATAAAAGAAAATTTTTTTTTATTTAAAAATTAACTAAAAATAAAAATAAAAATACAATAAATTAAAATTTTGATAAAATAAAATAACAAAAATAGAATTACCATAACAAAAACAATATAAAAATAAGTTTTTTTTTATTTCGAAATAAAAAAAAAATTTAAATAAATTTTTTTATATAAATAAAAAAAAAAAAAAAAAATACTCTTAAATGAAAAAAAAAAATAAAAATAAAAATAATATATCATATATGGTCTAAAAACAAAAATAACATTAAAAACAATTTATTTTTTTTATTTGCAAAAATTATTTAAAAAAATTATAAAAATTTAATTTTTTTTTTAAAATATACTATATAGTATTAAAAAAAAAATACATAAAAATTTATTTTTTAAAAGCATATAATACAAAAACAAATTATGAATATTTAAATAAGTGTGAACTCCACCAGAGTTTTGTTAAATTTACTTAATGCTAACATTAAAACAAATAGCATAAACCTATGTAAGGTTTAGCTCAGTAATAAAACATATACAAATATTTCGTAAAGTAGAAAAAAAAAACAATGTAACCAAATTTAAAGTTAATTTTTAAATTCATACCAAATCTACTGTAGATTTTTTTTTTTGTACCATTTTTTTTTATAAGTTACAAATTATAATGTTTAAAACGAATCCTTAAACTCTTTTTATTTGGTCGAGGGAGAGTGTTGTTTGCGTTAGGGGAGGACCAACTACTTCGCCCCGAGGTCCTCCATGGTAGGGAGGGATGTGTGGGCAGAGCCTGAACATCTGGCTCGAGTGTTGGTTGGTGGATGGATGAGCCAGGGGCTCCCAACCTTTTCCAATTTTTTTTTAATTTAATTTTCTTTCTTTTCAGATCCGGTTGTTTTGATATTCGTTGGTCCGAATCTCGACGCGATAAAATTTTTTTTTTTTTTGCACGTGATTTATTTGTACGGCGAAGGTACGCGGGGTTGGCCACCACGAACCCACCCATCACTCCCGAACTGCTAGCACCTAGGCTAACCAGCACGTGCAGTTGTGGCCAACTTCATGTCCGCGGGTCACCTGACCAAGAGCGGTGGCGTCGGCTGAGGTAAGCAGGCGCCCTAACTAACTTTCTGTGCGAAAGCCACAGGGGCGCATTCACCGTGCGCCCTCAAAACAAATACAAAGTCAGGGCTGCTGCTTCCCTGGTCGGCCTCACCGTTTAGCGTTGCCAGACGTGATCATATTCGCTCCGCTACAAATTGGCGCCCAACGTGGGGCCTTTTTGTTTCAGGGGTGTAAGATTTTCACGTGACCAATTTCGCTCCGCTACAAATTGGCGCCCAACGTGGGGCCTTTTTGTTTCAGGGGTGTAAGATTTTCACTTGACCAATTTCGCTCCGCTACAATACATACAGCCGAGAGTTTCAATAAACTCGATGTTGCGCTCTACTCTTCTATTTTTATGCTCAGCTAGCACATCACAACAACAACAACAACAAAAAAAATACAGGCAAGCCTCTAACAAGATGAATTGCAGCGCGCTGCGTTGACGAACTTATGCTTTAAACTACAACAACACACGAAATTGTTTCAGTTGTGAGCTTAAAGTGGTAACTTATGTTTAAATTAGATTTATTTGTACATTATATTTAAAGTTTGTAACGAACAAAAATCCGTGGGATTTTTCTCCCCACATGGTAATGTTTTCCGTTTATTTTATTTTTCAGAACGGCCGAAGTCGTGCACTGCGGCGCAGCCGCACAGAAGGTGCAGGTCACCCAGCTGCCCAATGCTAGGTTTTATTAGGTTTAATATTTGAATAAGTTTATCCCTGAAGCTTATAGTTGTAATAAGGTTTGATGTTAGATTAAGCTAAGCCTGAAGTTTATAGTTTAAATTAGGTTTAAGTTCAAAGTAAAATGAAAAATCCAATGAATTAAAAATTTACATTTTGTCATTTGATACGAACCGTTTTCCGTCGTGGGTAAGTCAGCTCTTAAGTTATAGACGGGAACTAGAGCCACGCGACAGATGAGATGTTCGATAAAAAGAGAAGAGTAAAACTGACCCTACTGAGGAGGTTTACTCATAGTTAATATCGGTATGTATTTATAGGTCAAATCATAGAGATTAATAAATAATATATTAATAATCAATATATAAATAATAATTATATGTTAATGTTCCCCCGGCGTTCATAGATGGAAACACGGAGCAACAGAAGTTGCTATTATTTTTGGGTGAGTGTGGCTATTCTAGTTGAGCCAACATTAGCTCGAAGAAGTTAATTTCACTCATTTCCCCAAGTATAAATAGTTTACTCGAACTAATATTTTTGGGCGGGTGTTGTTTATTTTAAGTGTTAAATTTGAAATAATTTGAATGAGTCACATTTTTTCTCTTTTCCATGAGCACCGTTGGCTGATCGTAGTAAGGACTATGAAGCACACTTAACGGGAAAATATCATACGATTTTGAGGGGAAATTAAAATAGCACACTCACAATCAAGAATGTTCGATGGTAAGAGTGATGTAAGGAGTTCTATAAAAGAAGACATCACCCTCAAATCTTGGTCCGTCGTGGAATAACTATCAATTAGTACAGAAGTAATTATTTTCAAGTGCGCGCCCGCGAAAAGTCCTACCGTCGTTGTAGCAGCAGAATTCAGCCAAGACGCAACTGAGGACAGTTGCCGGAGACGCGACAGCGAGCAGCGACGCCAACAGCGAAGCGGACTGCGCAGGTGACCCACGCCGTGGTAGAGGAGCAGACATCGAAGTTGGAGCGTTAAAAATAGTATATATATTTATAGCGAGGAGAAATAGTATATTAAGCCACTAAGAAGCGGTATCACAATTTGAATGTATTCTAACACATATATTTATACCACAAATATTTAATTTATTTTATTTAAATAAATTATGTTATTTTAACACCTTGTAGGTGTATCGTGTTCAGGATAAATCTAAGGTGATGAGACGACGTGATTATATTAGGACCACAAATAAGACAGAAGAAATGAAATCAACGTGCTAACTGGTTGCGGTTCCCATCAGTTGCGGAACTAAGTGGTCGGGGGTGCGTGTGGGTCACCACGCTCGGTCACCGCTGCCTTGGAAAATCGAGTTAGGGGGTAGGAACGATAAGAAGAGTGGCATTAGCGAGACGAAAGGACAATCGAGCAAACATTTACACCGGAGACCAGCAGGTTACCGCGCATAGATTTATTCGGTGAATTAGCCTTATGGCTAGACAGAACAGAGTAGTAGTTTTATTCACCGAGGTGCATGGGGGCTTCCCCGCTCGAGTTGACTCACGGCTATCCCCCACACGGGGATTATATTTTGTCATACCGGGGTGCATGGGGGTTACCCCACTCGGTCGTGATGCCCTAGGGACTTCACTATGTCTAGTAAATATGGGACGCAATGACTCAGTGACAAGTGTTCATGACGAGACGATCGCGTGAATAATAACCAAAGCTCCCGAACACGGTCCACCATACTGGTCAATGAACAATCAAACATACCCTGCGAGGCGTTCATTGTTTTAGTTATTTTATTTTAGTTTTTTTATTATATGTATTTAAGTTCACCGACTAGCAGTTTGCTTTGTTTATAATATTCATTGCTCCAGTTATTTAATATGTTTTAGTAAGCAACAAAATAACATGCTAATTTTCAACAAGTAGCATTTTGCTTTGTTTACATTATTCATTGTTTTGGTTAATTTTTATATTTCGCAATCAGTAAATTGCATTGTGAGTAACTGCAACCTATATTGCCGGTCATTGATCAAATCTGTTTTTTATTTTATGTCAATAAAAAATATTATTTCCGCAATACAACGTCAGCATATTGCCGGCCACTAAACTGAAGTATGCAATATGCTGACTAATAACCAACTTATGATTGTACTGTAATTAGCAATAAGTTACTATATAAGTGTTCGAATTTTAATTAATAAAAGAGTTAAAATTAAAACTTCAAACAAAACTAATCGTTTCATATACACTCAATTAACATGGTTGCTACCAGTTCAAGTGCTGGGAGTAACATCAAACTCAAGTTCACCAATTCAACTTAGTTCATGTGATAAGTTGAAGCCTTGGTACTTGAGCAATTCAGCGTCCACAACGCAACATTTGGTGACCCCGAGAGAAGACAACAATCTTCTGATAAATAAGGACATCATATCTGCAACAATCCACAGCGTGAGCCATTTAGTGAACTCGAGATAGGAAGCACAGACTTCTGAAAATTTCTACTTAACGCGTAAAATTTTAATTTCGTTAAGCGTGATAGTGTAAAAGTTCGTCGCGAATAAAATTTCGATTCTCCATCACTTGGACACATCAACGACATTGCGTTGTACAATAGAGTGAGCCGTTTAGTGATTCCAAAGAAGACAACAATAGATTGTAACGGCACACTAAGTGGTGGGTTCTGGCTTTCATGTTTGAAGGTGGCATTGACTGTGAAGTTGAATCCACATTCGAACATGCAGGTCAGAGTTCACCATGGCTGTGTCGTTTGCAAACATGAGTGACATACTGCGTATGCTACGGCTGGCGCGCTCGAGGTGTGACAGCTGACATGTGACTTTGACAGCTTACACTTTGACTTTGACAGCTGACATTTTGACTTTGACAGTCAACTCATTAAGTGACAGTTGACGCTTTACTGTGACAGCTGACAGATGACTTTGACAGCTAACATATTGACTTTACCGTCAACACGTTGTCTGACAGATGAATGTGACAGCTGACATATTACCTTTACAGTCAACACATTAAATGACAGTTGACGTTTTACTTTGACAGCTGACATTTTGACTTTACCATCAACACGTCGCGTGACAGATTGCGTTGACAGTTCTTGTATTTCAAAACGGACGGTATACCATTTTTATTTCTAACATTTTATGTCCGATGAAATCTGACATTTCTTTGACATTGAAATCCGACATTGGTATTTAATTAAATTTGACGTTTATCGTACAGCTAAATTTGACGTTTTTTTTTTTTTTTTTTTTTTCCCATATTCCCATCTGATATTTCTCATTTATTCACTCGACATTGTTTTTGTAAATTAGACAGTTTTATTTAATTCAGTTTTTCCTTAATTCAGACAGCTGTCACAAGTCCTTTTCCAGCTGTCTCACTTCGAATGCGTCCGTTCTGAATAGTTCAAGTGAACATTGAGAAGTCTGAAAGGTTCTCAGTGGGTGTAAATCGTTTGCTTTAAGATCGCGACGCCAGTATGACACACACTGTGAACTTAGCACACTTCCCAAACAAATAAAGTATGTATGAGCTAGTGAACACCCCCATTGACATATTGACATATTTGCTAAGTGGCAAATAATCTTGACAAGTTTTGGAAAATGGGCAACTTCCGCCCTAAAACAATTCTTTTCATCGTTGGACAGCGGGAATGAGAGCCACCCCATAATCGGCTCCAAAAGAAGCGGCTAGCATCAACCACATCATCAACATAGGCATCATCTGAGGAAGCACAGGTAAGAGCTCTGTAGCGACTAATGTAGCTGGTGGATTAAATTTTGTTTTCCACATAGCAGCAAATCGCCAAGAAGGCAATAAATCTGCCAACGGCAACCCCACAGCCACTTGCAAGCGCAATAGCGGCGCACACTCCAACAGCCACTTGCAACCGCAATAGCGGCGCACAATCAAGCAGCCACTTGCAACAGCAATAGCGGCGCACAGTCCAGCAGCCACTTGCAACCGCAATAGCGGCGCACACTCAAGCAGCCACTTGCAACAGCAATAGCGGCGCACGAACCAGCAGCGGCTACAGCCTCCGTGGCCCACCCAGCAACATCAGTGCTATCAGGAGCACGCAGTCAAAGTCAAAGGCAATAACAGTGCCACCAGGCGCACTCACCAACAGCCCCAGCAGCGACTCATCAACAGATCAGCTACACGCATGGTCTCAGCTCGACGCATAGCTCAGCTGCACGAACAGCAGTAGTAGCTGCAGTTTAAATGTGCAACAGCCGCTCTGGAATGCTCAGCACCTTACCACAATGGCAGCACACACGGCGGCAATAAAAGTGCACCCAACAGCCAAAGCAGGAGGACCAACAAATTAAGGGCCACAGCGGGAGCGCACCCCAAAATGGCACACAGAACCAGCCATCACAGTAAGCGCCTTAAACACCGCACCGAGAACCGCACATCATCATCAATAAGAGCGCTTAAGAGGAGCAGGCAAGTGCTCAGTTAGCATGCTAAATTTATAATTTTTGCATGCTACTAAAATTATAATTTTTCATGCACATCAGGCGCACACAGTCAATGCCAATAACAGAAGCGGCTACAGCCTCCGTGGCCCACCCAGCAACATCAGTGCAATCAGGCGCACACAGTCAACGCCAATAACAGCAGAGGCTCTCACATCAGCTGCACACGACTAGCCATCGTTAGCACCACCACACATTGGTCAACAGGTTTTGTTTTGCAACTATATATTTTTTTTGTTTTCTTTAAGGGAAGGGAAAGAAGAAAAAAAAAAAAAAAGAGGCAGATTTTTTTTATGTAATTTTTAGATTTGCCAACCAAACCCCGAAAAACTCAACCCTTTTAGAGTTTTAACATATAAGAAATCAAGTAAAAATTTAGTTTTATTTAACTATAAATAACATCGAAAATAAACTTTAAAATAAGGTTTTATTTTTGAAGTGAGCAGTATAATTAAAAATATACTAATAGTCTTATTCTGGTTATTGACAGCTGTAAATTCATGGACAAGTTAGCTTTTGATGTGCTATATTTTTCCAAGGATTGAAAATTTTTTTTAAATGTTTCGCAAATTTATTTGTTCAGAATATTTTTTTTGATGGTGCTGACATTTTTGTCATGTTATGAGCTATTGATTACATTTTAAAATAAGCTATTTTTACAGTTGTCAATGAATTTACAATTGTCAATCACCAGAATAGGGCTATAAAACCTATAAATATAAAATTAAAATAATATAAAAATTTTTATTAAATAAAATAAAATAAATTAACAATTTTATTAAATACAATAAAAGAAAAATTTTTTTTTTTAAAATTAACTAAAATAAAATAGAAATAAAAATTAAATTAAATTAAAATTTTTATATCATAAAACTCATAAAATAAAATAAAATAAAATAAAATTAAACTTTTATATAAAAATTTTTATTAAATAAAATAAAATAAATTAAAAATTTTATTAAATACAATAAAAGAAAATTTTTTTTTATTTAAAAATTAACTAAAAATAAAAATAAAAATACAATAAATTAAAATTTTGATAAAATAAAATAACAAAAATAGAATTACCATAACAAAAACAATATAAAAATAAGTTTTTTTTTATTTCGAAATAAAAAGAAAATTTAAATAAATTTTTTTATATAAATAAAAAAAAAAAAAAAAAATACTCTTAAATGAAAAAAAAAAATAAAAATAAAAATAATATATCATATATGGTCTAAAAACAAAAATAACATTAAAAACAATTTATTTTTTTTATTTGCAAAAATTATTTAAAAAAATTATAAAAATTTAATTTTTTTTTTAAAATATACTATATAGTATTAAAAAAAAAATACATAAAAATTTATTTTTTAAAAGCATATAATACAAAAACAAATTATGAATATTTAAATAAGTGTGAACTCCACCAGAGTTTTGTTAAATTTACTTAATGCTAACATTAAAACAAATAGCATAAACCTATGTAAGGTTTAGCTCAGTAATAAAACATATACAAATATTTCGTAAAGTAGAAAAAAAAACAATGTAACCAAATTTAAAGTTAATTTTTAAATTCATACCAAATCTACTGTAGATTTTTTTTTTTGTACCATTTTTTTTTATAAGTTACAAATTATAATGTTTAAAACGAATCCTTAAACTCTTTTTATTTGGTCGAGGGAGAGTGTTGTTTGCGTTAGGGGAGGACCAACTACTTCGCCCCGAGGTCCTCCATGGTAGGGAGGGATGTGTGGGCAGAGCCTGAACATCTGGCTCGAGTGTTGGTTGGTGGATGGATGAGCCAGGGGCTCCCAACCTTTTCCAATTTTTTTTTAATTTAATTTTCTTTCTTTTCAGATCCGGTTGTTTTGATATTCGTTGGTCCGAATCTCGACGCGATAAAATTTTTTTTTTTTTTGCACGTGATTTATTTGTACGGCGAAGGTACGCGGGGTTGGCCACCACGAACCCACCCATCACTCCCGAACTGCTAGCACCTAGGCTAACCAGCACGTGCAGTTGTGGCCAACTTCATGTCCGCGGGTCACCTGACCAAGAGCGGTGGCGTCGGCTGAGGTAAGCAGGCGCCCTAACTAACTTTCTGTGCGAAAGCCACAGGGGCGCATTCACCGTGCGCCCTCAAAACAAATACAAAGTCAGGGCTGCTGCTTCCCTGGTCGGCCTCACCGTTTAGCGTTGCCAGACGTGATCATATTCGCTCCGCTACAAATTGGCGCCCAACGTGGGGCCTTTTTGTTTCAGGGGTGTAAGATTTTCACGTGACCAATTTCGCTCCGCTACAAATTGGCGCCCAACGTGGGGCCTTTTTGTTTCAGGGGTGTAAGATTTTCACTTGACCAATTTCGCTCCGCTACAATACATACAGCCGAGAGTTTCAATAAACTCGATGTTGCGCTCTACTCTTCTATTTTTATGCTCAGCTAGCACATCACAACAACAACAACAACAAAAAAAATACAGGCAAGCCTCTAACAAGATGAATTGCAGCGCGCTGCGTTGACGAACTTATGCTTTAAACTACAACAACACACGAAATTGTTTCAGTTGTGAGCTTAAAGTGGTAACTTATGTTTAAATTAGATTTATTTGTACATTATATTTAAAGTTTGTAACGAACAAAAATCCGTGGGATTTTTCTCCCCACATGGTAATGTTTTCCGTTTATTTTATTTTTCAGAACGGCCGAAGTCGTGCACTGCGGCGCAGCCGCACAGAAGGTGCAGGTCACCCAGCTGCCCAATGCTAGGTTTTATTAGGTTTAATATTTGAATAAGTTTATCCCTGAAGCTTATAGTTGTAATAAGGTTTGATGTTAGATTAAGCTAAGCCTGAAGTTTATAGTTTAAATTAGGTTTAAGTTCAAAGTAAAATGAAAAATCCAATGAATTAAAAATTTACATTTTGTCATTTGATACGAACCGTTTTCCGTCGTGGGTAAGTCAGCTCTTAAGTTATAGACGGGAACTAGAGCCACGCGACAGATGAGATGTTCGATAAAAAGAGAAGAGTAAAACTGACCCTACTGAGGAGGTTTACTCATAGTTAATATCGGTATGTATTTATAGGTCAAATCATAGAGATTAATAAATAATATATTAATAATCAATATATAAATAATAATTATATGTTAATGTTCCCCCGGCGTTCATAGATGGAAACACGGAGCAACAGAAGTTGCTATTATTTTTGGGTGAGTGTGGCTATTCTAGTTGAGCCAACATTAGCTCGAAGAAGTTAATTTCACTCATTTCCCCAAGTATAAATAGTTTAATCGAACTAATATTTTTGGGCGGGTGTTGTTTATTTTAAGTGTTAAATTTGAAATAATTTGAATGAGTCACATTTTTTCTCTTTTCCATGAGCACCGTTGGCTGATCGTAGTAAGGACTATGAAGCACACTTAACGGGAAAATATCATACGATTTTGAGGGGAAATTAAAATAGCACACTCACAATCAAGAATGTTCGATGGTAAGAGTGATGTAAGGAGTTCTATAAAAGAAGACATCACCCTCAAATCTTGGTCCGTCGTGGAATAACTATCAATTAGTACAGAAGTAATTATTTTCAAGTGCGCGCCCGCGAAAAGTCCTACCGTCGTTGTAGCAGCAGAATTCAGCCAAGACGCAACTGAGGACAGTTGCCGGAGACGCGACAGCGAGCAGCGACGCCAACAGCGAAGCGGACTGCGCAGGTGACCCACGCCGTGGTAGAGGAGCAGACATCGAAGTTGGAGCGTTAAAAATAGTATATATATTTATAGCGAGGAGAAATAGCATATTAAGCCACTAAGAAGCGGTATCACAATTTGAATGTATTCTAACACATATATTTATACCACAAATATTTAATTTATTTTATTTAAATAAATTATGTTATTTTAACACCTTGTAGGTGTATCGTGTTCAGGATAAATCTAAGGTGATGAGACGACGTGATTATATTAGGACCACAAATAAGACAGAAGAAATGAAATCAACGTGCTAACTGGTTGCGGTTCCCATCAGTTGCGGAACTAAGTGGTCGGGGGTGCGTGTGGGTCACCACGCTCGGTCACCGCTGCCTTGGAAAATCGAGTTAGGGGGTAGGAACGATAAGAAGAGTGGCATTAGCGAGACGAAAGGACAATCGAGCAAACATTTACACCGGAGACCAGCAGGTTACCGCGCATAGATTTATTCGGTGAATAAGCCTTATGGCTAGACAGAACAGAGTAGTAGTTTTATTCACCGAGGTGCATGGGGGCTTCCCCGCTCGAGTTGACTCACGGCTATCCCCCACACGGGGATTATATTTTGTCATACCGGGGTGCATGGGGGTTACCCCACTCGGTCGTGATGCCCTAGGGACTTCACTATGTCTAGTAAATATGGGACGCAATGACTCAGTGACAAGTGTTCATGACGAGACGATCGCGTGAATAATAACCAAAGCTCCCGAACACGGTCCACCATACTGGTCAATGAACAATCAAACATACCCTGCGAGGCGTTCATTGTTTTAGTTATTTTATTTTAGTTTTTTTATTATATGTATTTAAGTTCACCGACTAGCAGTTTGCTTTGTTTATAATATTCATTGCTCCAGTTATTTAATATGTTTTAGTAAGCAACAAAATAACATGCTAATTTTCAACAAGTAGCATTTTGCTTTGTTTACATTATTCATTGTTTTGGTTAATTTTTATATTTCGCAATCAGTAAATTGCATTGTGAGTAACTGCAACCTATATTGCCGGTCATTGATCAAATCTGTTTTTTATTTTATGTCAATAAAAAATATTATTTCCGCAATACAACGTCAGCATATTGCCGGCCACTAAACTGAAGTATGCAATATGCTGACTAATAACCAACTTATGATTGTACTGTAATTAGCAATAAGTTACTATATAAGTGTTCGAATTTTAATTAATAAAAGAGTTAAAATTAAAACTTCAAACAAAACTAATCGTTTCATATACACTCAATTAACATGGTTGCTACCAGTTCAAGTGCTGGGAGTAACATCAAACTCAAGTTCACCAATTCAACTTAGTTCATGTGATAAGTTGAAGCCTTGGTACTTGAGCAATTCAGCGTCCACAACGCAACATTTGGTGACCCCGAGAGAAGACAACAATCTTCTGATAAATAAGGACATCATATCTGCAACAATCCACAGCGTGAGCCATTTAGTGAACTCGAGATAGGAAGCACAGACTTCTGAAAATTTCTACTTAACGCGTAAAATTTTAATTTCGTTAAGCGTGATAGTGTAAAAGTTCGTCGCGAATAAAATTTCGATTCTCCATCACTTGGACACATCAACGACATTGCGTTGTACAATAGAGTGAGCCGTTTAGTGATTCCAAAGAAGACAACAATAGATTGTAACGGCACACTAAGTGGTGGGTTCTGGCTTTCATGTTTGAAGGTGGCATTGACTGTGAAGTTGAATCCACATTCGAACATGCAGGTCAGAGTTCACCATGGCTGTGTCGTTTGCAAACATGAGTGACATACTGCGTATGCTACGGCTGGCGCGCTCGAGGTGTGACAGCTGACATGTGACTTTGACAGCTTACACTTTGACTTTGACAGCTGACATTTTGACTTTGACAGTCAACTCATTAAGTGACAGTTGACGCTTTACTGTGACAGCTGACAGATGACTTTGACAGCTAACATATTGACTTTACCGTCAACACGTTGTCTGACAGATGAATGTGACAGCTGACATATTACCTTTACAGTCAACACATTAAATGACAGTTGACGTTTTACTTTGACAGCTGACATTTTGACTTTACCATCAACACGTCGCGTGACAGATTGCGTTGACAGTTCTTGTATTTCAAAACGGACGGTATACCATTTTTATTTCTAACATTTTATGTCCGATGAAATCTGACATTTCTTTGACATTGAAATCCGACATTGGTATTTAATTAAATTTGACGTTTATCGTACAGCTAAATTTGACGTTTTTTTTTTTTTTTTTTTTTCCCATATTCCCATCTGATATTTCTCATTTATTCACTCGACATTGTTTTTGTAAATTAGACAGTTTTATTTAATTCAGTTTTTCCTTAATTCAGACAGCTGTCACAAGTCCTTTTCCAGCTGTCTCACTTCGAATGCGTCCGTTCTGAATAGTTCAAGTGAACATTGAGAAGTCTGAAAGGTTCTCAGTGGGTGTAAATCGTTTGCTTTAAGATCGCGACGCCAGTATGACACACACTGTGAACTTAGCACACTTCCCAAACAAATAAAGTATGTATGAGCTAGTGAACACCCCCATTGACATATTGACATATTTGCTAAGTGGCAAATAATCTTGACAAGTTTTGGAAAATGGGCAACTTCCGCCCTAAAACAATTCTTTTCATCGTTGGACAGCGGGAATGAGAGCCACCCCATAATCGGCTCCAAAAGAAGCGGCTAGCATCAACCACATCATCAACATAGGCATCATCTGAGGAAGCACAGGTAAGAGCTCTGTAGCGACTAATGTAGCTGGTGGATTAAATTTTGTTTTCCACATAGCAGCAAATCGCCAAGAAGGCAATAAATCTGCCAACGGCAACCCCACAGCCACTTGCAAGCGCAATAGCGGCGCACACTCCAACAGCCACTTGCAACCGCAATAGCGGCGCACAATCAAGCAGCCACTTGCAACAGCAATAGCGGCGCACAGTCCAGCAGCCACTTGCAACCGCAATAGCGGCGCACACTCAAGCAGCCACTTGCAACAGCAATAGCGGCGCACGAACCAGCAGCGGCTACAGCCTCCGTGGCCCACCCAGCAACATCAGTGCTATCAGGAGCACGCAGTCAAAGTCAAAGGCAATAACAGTGCCACCAGGCGCACTCACCAACAGCCCCAGCAGCGACTCATCAACAGATCAGCTACACGCATGGTCTCAGCTAGACGCATAGCTCAGCTGCACGAACAGCAGTAGTAGCTGCAGTTTAAATGTGCAACAGCCGCTCTGGAATGCTCAGCACCTTACCACAATGGCAGCACACACGGCGGCAATAAAAGTGCACCCAACAGCCAAAGCAGGAGGACCAACAAATTAAGGGCCACAGCGGGAGCGCACCCCAAAATGGCACACAGAACCAGCCATCACAGTAAGCGCCCTAAACACCGCACCGAGAACCGCACATCATCATCAATAAGAGCGCTTAAGAGGAGCAGGCAAGTGCTCAGTTAGCATGCTAAATTTATAATTTTTGCATGCTACTAAAATTATAATTTTTCATGCACATCAGGCGCACACAGTCAATGCCAATAACAGAAGCGGCTACAGCCTCCGTGGCCCACCCAGCAACATCAGTGCAATCAGGCGCACACAGTCAACGCCAATAACAGCAGAGGCTCTCACATCAGCTGCACACGACTAGCCATCGTTAGCACCACCACACATTGGTCAACAGGTTTTGTTTTGCAACTATATATTTTTTTTGTTTTCTTTAAGGGAAGGGAAAGAAGAAAAAAAAAAAAAAAGAGGCAGATTTTTTTTATGTAATTTTTAGATTTGCCAACCAAACCCCGAAAAACTCAACCCTTTTAGAGTTTTAACATATAAGAAATCAAGTAAAAATTTAGTTTTATTTAACTATAAATAACATCGAAAATAAACTTTAAAATAAGGTTTTATTTTTGAAGTGAGCAGTATAATTAAAAATATACTAATAGTCTTATTCTGGTTATTGACAGCTGTAAATTCATGGACAAGTTAGCTTTTGATGTGCTATATTTTTCCAAGGATTGAAAATTTTTTTTAAATGTTTCGCAAATTTATTTGTTCAGAATATTTTTTTTGATGGTGCTGACATTTTTGTCATGTTATGAGCTATTGATTACATTTTAAAATAAGCTATTTTTACAGTTGTCAATGAATTTACAATTGTCAATCACCAGAATAGGGCTATAAAACCTATAAATATAAAATTAAAATAATATAAAAATTTTTATTAAATAAAATAAAATAAATTAACAATTTTATTAAATACAATAAAAGAAAAATTTTTTTTTTAAAAATTAACTAAAATAAAATAGAAATAAAAATTAAATTAAATTAAAATTTTTATATCATAAAACTCATAAAATAAAATAAAATAAAATAAAATTAAACTTTTATATAAAAATTTTTATTAAATAAAATAAAATAAATTAAAAATTTTATTAAATACAATAAAAGAAAATTTTTTTTTATTTAAAAATTAACTAAAAATAAAAATAAAAATACAATAAATTAAAATTTTGATAAAATAAAATAACAAAAATAGAATTACCATAACAAAAACAATATAAAAATAAGTTTTTTTTTATTTCGAAATAAAAAGAAAATTTAAATAAATTTTTTTATATAAATAAAAAAAAAAAAAAAAAAATACTCTTAAATGAAAAAAAAAAATAAAAATAAAAATAATATATCATATATGGTCTAAAAACAAAAATAACATTAAAAACAATTTATTTTTTTTATTTGCAAAAATTATTTAAAAAAATTATAAAAATTTAATTTTTTTTTTAAAATATACTATATAGTATTAAAAAAAAAATACATAAAAATTTATTTTTTAAAAGCATATAATACAAAAACAAATTATGAATATTTAAATAAGTGTGAACTCCACCAGAGTTTTGTTAAATTTACTTAATGCTAACATTAAAACAAATAGCATAAACCTATGTAAGGTTTAGCTCAGTAATAAAACATATACAAATATTTCGTAAAGTAGAAAAAAAAAACAATGTAACCAAATTTAAAGTTAATTTTTAAATTCATACCAAATCTACTGTAGATTTTTTTTTTTGTACCATTTTTTTTTATAAGTTACAAATTATAATGTTTAAAACGAATCCTTAAACTCTTTTTATTTGGTCGAGGGAGAGTGTTGTTTGCGTTAGGGGAGGACCAACTACTTCGCCCCGAGGTCCTCCATGGTAGGGAGGGATGTGTGGGCAGAGCCTGAACATCTGGCTCGAGTGTTGGTTGGTGGATGGATGAGCCAGGGGCTCCCAACCTTTTCCAATTTTTTTTTAATTTAATTTTCTTTCTTTTCAGATCCGGTTGTTTTGATATTCGTTGGTCCGAATCTCGACGCGATAAAATTTTTTTTTTTTTTGCACGTGATTTATTTGTACGGCGAAGGTACGCGGGGTTGGCCACCACGAACCCACCCATCACTCCCGAACTGCTAGCACCTAGGCTAACCAGCACGTGCAGTTGTGGCCAACTTCATGTCCGCGGGTCACCTGACCAAGAGCGGTGGCGTCGGCTGAGGTAAGCAGGCGCCCTGACTAACTTTCTGTGCGAAAGCCACAGGGGCGCATTCACCGTGTGCCCTCAAAACAAATACAAAGTCAGGGCTGCTGCTTCCCTGGTCGGCCTCACCGCTCAGCGTTGCCAGACGCATTCGTTTTTTTTTGTAATTCAGACGTGATCATATTCGCTCCGCTACAATGTGGCGCCCAACGTGGGGCCTTTTTGTTTCAGGGGTGTAAGATTTTCACGTGACCAATTTCGCTCCGCTACAAATTGGCGCCCAACGTGGGGCCTTTTTGTTTCAGGGGTGTAAGATTTTCACTTGACCAATTTCGCTCCGCTACAAATTGGCGCCCAACGTGGGGCCTTTTTGTTTCAGGGGTGTAAGATTTTCACGTGACCAATTTCGCTTCGCTATAAATTGGCGCCCAACGTGGGGCCCGAAATTAATTCGGTTCCCATCTCTACTTTTTTTTTTATGTTCGGTATCGCGTCGTGGATTCAAACCAATTTAATATAAATTTTTCTTTTTCTAACAGTTTTCATGGCATTCGTGTTGTTTTTTTTTTCTCGAATAAAATCATCGGGTTTTATTCAATCGGAATATCCGGCATGAGGCTCAACCTTATACTGGATCCGTTGGTAAATCGTCTGAACCGATTTATTCCTATATGTGGCCATGAAAACTGTGATCGCGTTTAACTTTCATACTTGTGTTTTTGTAGTAACTCCAATCATTTTTAAATTTTTTTTGTTGGTGAATTCTTGCTGAGAGTTTTCGTGTTGCGGGGGGTAGTGTCGAGTGTCGCATGGATTGCGATGTAGTCGCGTTCAATCGCACTGGTCGACCGCGGCACTCGGGACTATTTCGCCGTGGCATGGAACTCTCAGTAGGCCCATTTAACGTAGGTTTTTTTTTATTTTTTTTAAGGAACCCCTGACTCAGCCAGTCGGCAACCAACACTCAATTTTTTTTTGGATTGCAACATTCTCTCCGAAGACCAAATAATTTCATTTTTATACATACATTTTTTTTTTCTCAACTGCGTGATCACTGCGTAAAACACTGGTTTTAAAAGTGACATAATTCCCTGGTATTAAACAAATATTCTTTGATTTTTTTTTTGACATAGCTGCAATGCCGTTGCACCATAGCACGGAGGATATACCAGCTCAAGTGGAGGGTGCGGAAAATTTGTGCAGCATTTGCAAGCAGGCTTTCACAAAGCCTGAAGACATGGTGCTGACCCCATGCAAGCACGTTTTCCACCGAGCATGTATATCTCAGTGGATTCATACGAGCCACAGTTGTCCGTTGTGCCGTACGCTTTGCAGCGACAAGAAACTTAGGCCATATCAGCCAGCTCTAGTGGGTGCTTCTTCGTTACCTTCGCCAGGTAAAACGAATTCTAGCCAGGGCGCGGTAAAGAAGGGACGTCCGGCCACTAGAAGCCAAAGAAACTTAGGTTTCAGTCAGGAGCAAGATTCAAATACGAATCTTTCGGCGAGGCAAGTGTTTGCAGATGAGTCGGTCGAACGGTTCTCCGATCAAGCTGCTAGTGCAAATTATCAAGAGCCATCTGATAATTTTCAGCACATTTCGGCACAACAATCATATTCAGACAAAGATTTGCAGCTCTTGATTAATGAGGCAGTTC
Source organism: Coremacera marginata (assembly GCA_914767935.1). Classification (NCBI taxonomy): domain Eukaryota; kingdom Metazoa; phylum Arthropoda; class Insecta; order Diptera; family Sciomyzidae; genus Coremacera; species Coremacera marginata. The sequence continues at coordinate 104,020,045 of OU612044.1, forward strand.
GAACCGAACTCGCAAAATTGAATTTAAACCAAGTAAGACACTCCGCACGGAGCAACGCCACATTCTGTTCCGTCGCAGGGTCTCCAACAGGCGCGAGCATCAATGCCTGTTGTAAATAATCACCAATTTTTAAATTACCAACAACCTCATTTTCACCAGGCTCCACTTCCAGATGTCGGATACGGTCGAGGATATCCTCAGGGCTTTCCAGGTCCTCCGCCACCGAATCAGCAGGTGCCCAGTGGCAGTGGTGTTCCGGGTTGGTCCTCGCGCTTTGTGTTGACGGAGAGTGTTGCCAGCAAAATTTCCAACTGGAAAATTACCTTCAGTGGTAAAACTGATGCGCTGACCATTGATAAATTTATTTATCAAATACACTCTCTGACAATGCAGAGCTTGCGTGGAGACTTTGGAGCGCTAGCTGACCATGCACACCTGCTATTCGTGGGCAAGGCCTTGGATTGGTTCTGGCGGTACCACCGAAGTGTCACCCGCCTCGAATGGACAGCATTATGCGCTGAGCTTCGAAGCCAATTTACTGACCACCGAACCGATCTCGACATCATGGATTTAGTGCGCAGTCGCAAGCAAAAGTTCGATGAGAAATTTGATGAATACTATGAGGCAGTCTTGCAGCTTACCGACAAACTGCAAAGGCCTCTTGATTCTCAAGCTCTGTTGGAGATTTTGTGACGAAATTTAAGGCTAGATGTGCGACGTAGTTTGTTGTATGTCTCAGTGGGTAGTGTTAGTCAGCTTCGCGCGTTTGTTCGGAGGCGTGAATTACTGGACGAGGAACGGGGAAGGAATTCCAGAAGCTTCCAGCCGCAGCGTCAGGTCTCCGAGCTGACATGCGAATCTGGTCATACTGACACCAACACAACAACTACCACAACAAATAATACTTTTTTAGAATTTCAACCAGCCCCTCATTAACTTCTGAGGTGGCTTGCCAAACTGAGGCAATACCAGATGTACCAAACGTTAAAATTCAAATTTTGAAACGCGAACAAACGGCTTCTAGTGCGCCACAAAGGACGTTCAAGCCTTTGCACGTGCGATGGCAAGAATATAACGCTGCTCGCAGACGTATTTTTCAGAGCGAGGGCTCCGGCCAAACAAAAAGTAAAAGAAAGCAGCGATCAACTGCAAGATTGAGGCAATTTTGGAACAAGGTCAGAGCCTTGAGAAAATTTGCGTGCTCGGCGGTTTTGTCGAGTGCTCCAGAGAATGATGTTCGTCCTTACGCACCGGTCTCATTAGCCGGCGAGATGTTAGTAGGGTTAATTGATACTGGCGCTACTGTCAGTTGCATTGCCAACAATTTGGCACAACGACTGTTGTCTAATAAGCAACTGAAGTGGCAAAGGTATGCGATTGATTTGAAAACGGCGGACGGGACGAGTCATTCCTCGGCGGGAGTACTCGACACCACCATCACCTTTCGAGGAGTCACCAAACCACTCAAGTTTTTGATCGTTCCAACTTTGTCTCAAGACTTGTATTTGGGAGTTGATTTCGTTAAAGCTTTTGGATTGGCTGGAGATCTCTTTCTGGGAAATTACAACTGCTCTTCAGTCAGTGGCGTATGCGAAGTTGATTCTACTAGACATGTTTTGACTGCTCGTCAGCAAGCTAGACTGAATGCAACAATTTTAAATTTTCCACCTTTTTTTGAAGAAGGCTTAGGCCGCACTCGTTTGATTAGTCACGTCATTGACGTAGGAAATGCAAAGCCATTCAAACAAAGGCATTTTTCTGTTTCTCCTGGTGTCGACAAACTTCTTTTCGCTGAAGTCGATCGCATGTTGGCACTTGGTGTTATTGAGGTGTCTCAAAGCGCTTGGTCTTCTCCTGTGGCTTTGATCGTCAAACCAAATAAAGTGAGGTTATGCCTCGACGCGCGTAAGGTCAATAAAGTCACTGTGAAGGATGCCTATCCTTTGCCTCTCATTGACGGAATCCTCAGTCGGCTTCCAAAAGCTCAATTTATTTCGAGCTTGGATCTCAAGGACGCCTTCTGGCAGATTCCGTTAGATGTAGCGTCAAGAGATAAGACAGCCTTCACAGTGCCTAATCGACCATTATACCAGTTCGTTACAATGCCTTTCGGCCTATGTAATGCGCCACAAACGATGTCACGTTTGATGGACAAGGTCATACCTGCTCACTTACGAACTAAGGTTTTTGTTTATTTAGACGATTAATTGCTAATCACCGAGACGTTTGACGACCACTTATCGTTGCTTCAGGAGGTAGCCCTGTGCATGAGACATGCTGGTCTAACCATCAACATTGAAAAAAGCAAATTTTTGCTTAAGCAAATTCATTATCTTGGTCACGTGATTGGGCATGGAACCATAAGTACCGATCCAGAAAAAGTGAGGGTAATTCGAGATTTTCCCTTGCCTAAAACTGTTCGACAGCTTCGTCGTTTTCTTGGTGTTTGTGGATGGTACCGACGGTTCGTGCTCAATTACGCTTCCATTTCAACCCCTTTGACCAACATGTTGCAAAAGGCGAAAAAATTTGTTTGGACTGATGAGTCGATAGCCGCGTTTGAGGCCCTCAAAAATAGCCTGTGTAGTGCACCAGTGCTTCACAGTCCTGATTTTTCTCGTCCGTTTTCCATCCAGTGCGACGCATCTCAATATGGAGTCAAACAAAGGCATTTTTCTGTTTCTCCTGGTGTCGACAAACTTCTTTTCGCTGAAGTCGATCGCATGTTGGCACTTGGTGTTATTGAGGTGTCTCAAAGCGCTTGGTCTTCTCCTGTGGCTTTGATCGTCAAACCAAATAAAGTGAGGTTATGCCTCGACGCGCGTAAGGTCAATAAAGTCACTGTGAATTATGCCTATCCTTTGCCTCTCATTGACGGAATCCTCAGTCGGCTTCCAAAAGCTCAATTTATTTCGAGCTTGGATCTCAAGGACGCCTTCTGGCAGATTCCGTTAGATGTAGCGTCAAGAGATAAGACAGCCTTCACAGTGCCTAATCGACCATTATACCAGTTCGTTACAATGCCTTTCGCCCTATGTAATGCGCCGCAAACGATGTCACGTTTGATGGACAAGGTCATACCTGCTCACTTACGAACTAAGGTTTTTGTTTATTTAGACGATTTATTGCTAATCACCGAGACGTTTGACGACCACTTATCGTTGCTTCAGGAGGTAGCCCTGTGCATGAGACATGCTGGTCTAACCATCAACATTGAAAAAAGCAAATTTTTGCTTAAGCAAATTCATTATCTTGGTCACGTGATTGGGCATGGAACCATAAGTACCGATCCAGAAAAAGTGAGGGTAATTCGAGATTTTCCCTTGCCTAAAATTGTTCGACAGCTTCGTCGTTTTCTTGGTGTTTGTGGATGGTACCGACGGTTCGTGCTCAATTACGCTTCCATTTCAACCCCTTTGACCAACATGTTGCAAAAGGCGAAAAAATTTGTTTGGACTGATGAGTCGATAGCCGCGTTTGAGGCCCTCAAAAATAGCCTGTGTAGTGCACCAGTGCTTCACAGTCCTGATTTTTCTCGTCCGTTTTCCATCCAGTGCGACGCATTTCAATATGGAGTCGGAGCCGTGTTGGCTCAGCGCGATGATGAGGGTAATGAAGTCCCAATTGCGTATATGTCGCACAAGTTTAACCAAGCGCAAAGAAACTATACTGTTTCGGAACAAGAATGTCTTGCAGCGGTCATGGCCATAAAGAAATTCCGAGCTTATGTCGAACGACATGAATTCGAAGTGATCACCGATCACGCATCCTTAAAATGGTTAATGGGCCAAACCGGCAGACTTGCACGCTGGGCATTGAAACTGCAAGGTTTCAAATTTACCATTCTTCATCGCAAAGGTAGCCAAAACGTAGTTCCCGATTCTTTATCGAGAGTGCATTCGCCTGAAGCAGTGGAAATATCAGAACTAACAGAGAATTCGACTGCGATCTCGACAGTTTTAGATTTTTCTTCAGCACCTTTTAAAACTGAGAATTATCGAAAACTGGTCAATGAATTCCAAAAATGTGACAGTCAGCAGCCGGACATTCAGGTAGTAGACGGGTTAATTTACAAGCGGGGTGAATTTGCCAGTGGTGATCCCACGCAAGAAGAACAGTCATGGAAACTGTGGGTGCCGGAGGAGTTGAGAATGTCTCTCATTGTTGAAGCTCACGATCATCCAATGAGTTCCCATGGTGGGATTCACAAAACATTGACTCGTTTAAAAATGTTGTATTTTTGGCCACGAATGGCAAAACAAGTACGTGATTACGTTCTAGCTTGTGAAGTCTGCAAAATGACCAAGGCTCCTAATTTCATACTTCGTCCGCCTATGGGACAACAGCTTACTTCGGTACGAATCTTTCAGAGACTCTACGTAGACCTTTTAGGGCCTTACCCAAGGTCACGCTCAGGGAACGTGGGTCTCGTGATTGTGCTTGACCACCTTTCAAAATTTCACTTCTTAGAACCCATTCGTACGTTTACCACTAAGAAAATCGTTGAATTTCTGGAAAAGCGAATTTTCTCTATTTTTGGAGTTCCAGAAATTATTACGACGGACAATGGAGTTCAGTTTAAATCGAATAAATTTAAAGACTTATTGAAACTTTATGGCGTAACGCATAAGCAAATGCTGTAGAACGCGTAAATCGCTCAATCATAGCCGCGGTTCGTGCGTATATTCATCCTAACCAAAAGGATTGGGATGAATCATTGTTTGCGATAAGCGCAGCTCTCCGCAGCTCAGTTCACTCTTTATCTGGGTTTTCGCCGTATTTTGTTGTTTTTGGACAAAATATGATTTGTCATGCAAAAAATTATGAACTTCTACGGAAGTTAAAACTATTAGAAGATCCAACGGCTGAAACTACGCCTGGGGAGAGAACTGAGCTGATTCGAGAGCAAGTGCGAGAGAACTTGCGACAGGCATATGAGAAGAATGAGAGGCTGTACAATATGCGTTCACGACCAGTGAGTTTTGAGGTTGGTCAGGTCGTGTATCGAAGAAGCTTTGCCCAAAGCAAGGCCTCTGAGCATTTTAATGCTAAGCTTGCGAACGTTTTTGAAAAAGCTAGGGTCATAAAGAAAATGGGTTCGGCATACTATGAGCTGGCTGATATGGCTAATAAACGGCTGGGGGTGTTTCACGCTAAAGACATTAGGGGATAGTGCCTTCAGTCCTTGCAACAAGTGTTCAACTTGTTCCGAAGAACTGTTTTGTAACGGCACACTAAGTGGTGGGTTCTGGCTTTCATGTTTGAAGGTGGCATTGACTGTGAAGTTGAATCCACATTCGAACATGCAGGTCAGAGTTCACCATGGCTGTGTCGTTTGCAAACATGAGTGACATACTGCGTATGCTACGGCTGGCGCGCTCGAGGTGTGACAGCTGACATGTGACTTTGACAGCTTACACTTTGACTTTGACAGCTGACATTTTGACTTTGACAGTCAACTCATTAAGGGACAGTTGACGCTTTACTGTGACAGCTGACAGATGACTTTGACAGCTAACATATTGACTTTACCGTCAACACGTTGTCTGACAGATGAATGTGACAGCTGACATATTACCTTTACAGTCAACACATTAAATGACAGTTGACGTTTTACTTTGACAGCTGACATTTGACTTTACCATCAACACGTCGCGTGACAGATTACGTTGACAGTTCTTGTATTTCAAAACGGACGGTATACCATTTTTATTTCTAACATTTTATGTCCGATGAAATCTGACATTTCTTTGACATTGAAATCCGACATTGGTATTTAATTAAATTTGACGTTTATCGTACAGCTAAATTTGACGTTTTTTTTTTTTTTTTTTTTTTTTTTTTGATTATTCCCATCTGACATTTCTCATTTATTCACTCGACATTGTTTTTGTAAATTAGACAGTTTTATTTAATTCAGTTTTTCCTTAATTCAGACAGCTGTCACAAGTCCTTTTCCAGCTGTCTCACTTCGAATGCGTCCGTTCTGAATAGTTCAAGTGAACATTGAGAAGTCTGAAAGGTTCTCAGTGGGTGTAAATCGTTTGCTTTAAGATCGCGACGCCAGTATGACACACACTGTGAACTTAGCACACTTCCCAAACAAATAAAGTATGCATGAGCTAGTGAACACCCCCATTGACATATTGACATATTTGCTAAGTGGCAAATAATCTTGACAAGTTTTGGAAAATGGGCAACTTCCGCCCTAAAACGATTCTTTTCATCGTTGGACAGCGGGAATGAGAGCCACCCCATAATCGGCTCCAAAAGAAGCGGCTAGCATCAACCACATCATCAACATAGGCATCATCTGAGGAAGCACAGGTAAGAGCTCTGTAGCGACTAATGTAGCTGGTGGATTAAATTTTGTTTTCCACATAGCAGCAAATCGCCAAGAAGGCAATAAATCTGCCAACGGCAACCCCACAGCCACTTGCAAGCGCAATAGCGGCGCACACTCCAACAGCCACTTGCAACAGCAATAGCGGCGCACAGTCCAGCAGCCACTTGCAACCGCAATAGCGGCGCACACTCAAGCAGCCACTTGCAACAGCAATAGCGGCGCACGAACCAGCAGCGGCTACAGCCTCCGTGGCCCACCCAGCAACATCAGTGCTATCAGGAGCACGCAGTCAAAGTCAAAGGCAATAACAGTGCCACCAGGCGCACTCACCAACAGCCCCAGCAGCGACTCATCAACAGATCAGCTACACGCATGGTCTCAGCTAGACGCATAGCTCAGCTGCACGAACAGCAGTAGTAGCTGCAGTTTAAATGCGCAACAGCCGCTCTGGAATGCTCAGCACCTTACCACAATGGCAGCACACACGGCGGCAATAAAAGTGCACCCAACAGCCAAAGCAGGAGGACCAACAAATTAAGGGCCACAGCAGGAGCGCACCCCAAAATGGCACACAGAACCAGCCATCACAGTAAGCGCCCTAAACACCGCACCGAGAACCGCACATCATCATCAATAAGAGCGCTTAAGAGGAGCAGGCAAGTGCTCAGTTAGCATGCTAAATTTATAATTTTTGCATGCTACTAAAATTATAATTTTTCATGCACATCAGGCGCACACAGTCAATGCCAATAACAGAAGCGGCTACAGCCTCCGTGGCCCACCCAGCAACATCAGTGCAATCAGGCGCACACAGTCAACGCCAATAACAGCAGAGGCTCTCACATCAGCTGCACACGACTAGCCATCGTTAGCACCACCACACATTGGTCAACAGGTTTTGTTTTGCAACTATATATTTTTTTTGTTTTCTTTAAGGGAAGGGAAAGAAGAAAAAAAAAAAAAAAGAGGCAGATTTTTTTTATGTAATTTTTAGATTTGCCAACCAAACCCCGAAAAACTCAACCCTTTTAGAGTTTTAACATATAAGAAATCAAGTAAAAATTTAGTTTTATTTAACTATAAATAACATCGAAAATAAACTTTAAAATAAGGTTTTATTTTTGAAGTGAGCAGTATAATTAAAAATATACTAATAGTCTTATTCTGGTTATTGACAGCTGTAAATTCATGGACAAGTTAGCTTTTGATGTGCTATATTTTTCCAAGGATTGAAAATTTTTTTTAAATGTTTCGCAAATTTATTTGTTCAGAATATTTTTTTTGATGGTGCTGACATTTTTGTCATGTTATGAGCTATTGATTACATTTTAAAATAAGCTATTTTTACAGTTGTCAATGAATTTACAATTGTCAATCACCAGAATAGGGCTATAAAACCTATAAATATAAAATTAAAATAATATAAAAATTTTTATTAAATAAAATAAAATAAATTAACAATTTTATTAAATACAATAAAAGAAAAATTTTTTTTTTAAAAATTAACTAAAATAAAATAGAAATAAAAATTAAATTAAATTAAAATTTTTATATCATAAAACTCATAAAATAAAATTAAAATAATATAAAAATTTTTATTAAATAAAATAAAATAAATTAACATTTTTACTAAATACAATAAAAGAAAACTTTTTTTTTATTTAAAAATTAACTAAAAATAAAAATAAAAATACAATAAATTAAAATTTTGATAAAATAAAATAACAAAAATAGAATTACCATAACGAAAACAATATAAAAATAAGTTTTTTTTTATTTCGAAATATAAAGAAAATTTAAATAAATTTTTTTATATTAATGATAAAAATAAAAAAAAAAAAATACTCTTAAATGAAAAAAAAAATAAAAATAAAAATAATATATCATATATGGTCTAAAAACAAAAATAACATTAAAAACAATTTATTTTTTTTATTTGCAAAAATTATTTAAAAAAATTATAAAAATTTAATTTTTTTTTAAAATATACTATATAGTATTAAAAAAAAAAATACATAAAAATTTATTTTTTAAAAGCATATAATACAAAAACAAATTATGAATATTTAAATAAGTGTGAACTCCACCAGAGTTTTGTTAAATTTACTTAATGCTAACATTAAAACAAATAGCATAAACCTATGTAAGGTTTATTTATTTATTGGCCAACCAAGGCAATTTACTTATTTTAACAGGGTTTTTATTTATTTACTTATTCTAACAGGCTTTTTTTTTATTTTTTTTTCTTTTTTCTCCCCTTTCCTTGTTTTGGTGTTTGAAGATGTTCAATTCGAAGTGGGCGTAATCCGCCCACCTAAATGACATTATTACATGAACACGTCAAAAAAGAAAGGAAAGAAGAAAGAAAAGTAAAAGTAAAAGTAAAAGTTACTTACATACTAGAAAAGAGGAGAGTTCAGAGGTTGGGTAAATTAGGCAGAGAAAAAGACTTGTATAGAGATCGCTTGAATGAGAATTTGGACATGGAAGGTGAGTAGTGGCCGGATATAGTATTAAATTTTCTACAGCAACGGTTGATGGGTTCATTATTTGCATATGCAGTATGATGCTGATATTCAGTTAACAGCCGAGTATGCCTTGTACGTCTTAACGGGTCATTGAGAGTAGTCTTGTTAGAGATATATTCGCAGTTAGTTACACCGCTCAGAACATCGAAAGTAAAGCATGTATCCAATACCGTTCTTCTTGTTGATAGCGGTATCAAATTTAATAGGGTGAGTCTGTGTTCATATGGTGGAAGGCTTCCATAATCGCGGGGGTTATAAGTTTCTCTCAGAGCGAATAGTAAGAATTGTTTTTGAATGGATTCGATTCTATCACAATGGGATCCAAAAACTGGATTCCAAATTATGCAGCCATATTCGAGTATTGGGCGCACTAGTGCACAGTACAGGGATGTAGTGACCCATACATTCTTGAATTCATATGCTCGTCTTTTAATAAAACCGAGCAGTTTACTGGCCCTGGATACAATCTTATCGTAGTGTAAATTAAAGCGCAGTTTGTTGTCCAAGACCACTCCAAGATCAACTATATAATTGACCCTGTTAAGTTCATTACCATTGAGGCGGTATTTGTGATTTATAACTTGGTTTCTACGAGAAAAACTTATCACACTACACTTATTTACATTGAGGTAGAGTTTGTTTTGGGTACACCAGGTCTCAAGAGATGAGAGGTTTAACTGTAAGAAAATGACATCTTCCTGCGATTTAATTACGTGGTACAATTTTAAGTCGTCCGCATACATAAGATGTAGAATATCCTTCAACACTATGGACAAGTCGGATATGAAGATATTAAAGAGAAGAGGACCAAGGTGACTACCTTGCGGTACTCCAGAGGAGACCTCAATTTTCTTCGACACAATTCCTTGAAATTTAACATATTGGGATCTACCATGGAGATAAGTTGATAGCCAACTAAGTAAAGATCCAGAGAAACCAAATTTTTCTAATTTATGTATTAAGATACCGTGATCAACACGATCAAAAGCTTTACTGAAATCAGTGTAAATGGCATCTATTAGGTAGCCGTTCTCCATCTTGCATAAAACGTCAGAAACCATTATCATGAGGTTAGTGGTTGTGGATCTTCCTTTTCGAAACCCGTGCTGCTGCTCGTTTAGTCTCGGGTTGATAAGGCATGTTAGCTTTTCGCAAATAATTTTTTCAAATAGCTTTGGGATGGCCGACAAAATTGCTATGCCTCTGTAGTTTTCAACTGAGTTTTTTTGACCGTTTTTGTATATTGGTATTAGGTGGGACGTTTTCCAATATGAGGGAAACACTCCAAGAGAGAGTGATTTGTTAAGTATAATGTATAAGGGCACAAGTAGTTGGTCTAAGCATCGCGCCAATAACTTTGGGGGAATTAGGTCTGGTCCAGGTCCCTTGGTTGCATCTAAACCCTTTATTGCATTCGATTGTTTATTTTTTAGCTTTATTGTTTAGCTCAGTAATAAAACATATACAAATATTTCGTAAAGTAGAAAAAAAAACAATGTAACCAAATTTAAAGTTAATTTTTAAATTCATACCAAATCTACTGTAGATTTTTTTTTTTGTACCATTTTTTTTTATAAGTTACAAATTATAATGTTTAAAACGAATCCTTAAACTCTTTTTATTTGGTCGAGGGAGAGTGTTGTTTGCGTTAGGGGAGGACCAACTACGTCGCCCCGAGGTCCTCCATGGTAGGGAGGGATGTGTGGGCAGAGCCTGAACATCTGGCTCGAGTGTTGGTTGGTGGATGGATGAGCCAGGGGCTCCCAACCTTTTCCAAAAATTTTTTTTTAATTTAATTTTCTTTCTTTTCAGCCCCGGTTGTTTTGATATTTGTTGGTCCGAATCTCGACGCGATAAAATTTTTTTTTGTTTTTTGCACGTGATTTATTTGTACGGCGAAGGTACGCGGGGTTGGCCACCACGAACCCCTCCATCACTCCCGAACTGCTAGCACATAGGCTAACCAGCACGTGCAGTTGTGGCTAACTTCGTGTCCGCGGTTCACCTGACCAAGAGCGGTGGCGTCGGCTGAGGTAAGCAGGCGCCCTGACTAGCTTTCTGTGCGAAAGCCACAGGGGCGCATTCACCGTGCGCCCTCAAAACAAATACAAAGTCAGGGCTGCTGCTTCCCTGGTCGGCCTCACCGTTTAGCGTTGCCAGACGTTTTCTCTTTTTTTTTGTAATTCAGACGTGATCATATTCGCTCCGCTACAAATTGGCGCCCAACGTGGGGCCTTTTTGTTTCAGGGGTGTAAGATTTTCACGTGACCAATTTCGCTCCACTACAAACTGGCGCCCAACGTGGGGCCTTTTTGTTTCAGGGGTGTAAGATTTTCACGTGACCAATTTCGCTCCGCTACAAATTGGCGCCCAACGTGGGGCCTTTTTGTTTCAGGGGTGTAAGATTTTCACTTGACCAATTTCGCTCCGCTACAAGATCAGGACAATATTCCTGGAATAATTTGAACAATTTGAGAAGATCGAAGTCCACATTCGACGAAATCAAGGAAACATTAAAAGCTACGGGTGATGAGATACAGAAGATCATCACCAATTTCAAGGAAGATGCCGCAGACTGGAAGAAGACTGGAGCATACTTTCATGAGTGACTTCAAAAATCTTGATAGGCCTGGAATCAATTTGAAGAAGACGATACAGCTTTACGGTCGTTACGCAAGGTACCAATGGAGCATGAGTGCTTTGCTGCGGTACTACGGGAATACATCAAAATTTTTTAAATCTAAGTACAACAGCTTGGATCAGTGGCAGGTGCTACTTCTCAGTCAACTGCAGCTAGCAACACGCAGACGTTGGCAACCGGCGGAAGATTTACTGCCGGGCAACAAATGCCGGAATCTGAATCTGCAGTCAGCATAGCAAGCAGCTTGCGTGTCCAACGTCTCTTAAATGGAATTGTAGATACAGTAGAACAATCGCAAGAATTTTACGAAGGCAACATAGCACGGCTAAGAAAATTATGGAATAAAATCGAGACATTGAACTACAGGATATGGGAACTTAGCTCATCTCCAGAAGAACAAGGCTATGACTATGGCACTTATTTAGACACAGAAGTGCTTGAACACAATCAGATAATTAATCTGTCAACGAAATCCAGAGGGCAAACTTCTTCAGCAGATACCGTTCAGCAATCTTGCAGGCTGCCAAAGATCTCCATTCCAAAATTCGATGGTGATTGCCATCGGCACAATGGCAACAATTTTATGCCTTTTTTTCAGAAATGGTACATAAAACTTCAATACCCCCAATACAAAAAATGTGGTATTTGAAGTCAAACTTAACTGGTGAAGCCGATAGAGTCATCAGGCATTAAACATTGACCCAGGACAGTTACAGCATTGCCTGGAAGGCGCTTCAAGACCGATACCAAAACAGAAGGGTATTGGCTTCAACATTGCTACAACGAATAATAGCACACCCAATCCTAGCAGCAGATAACGCGTCGTCATCAGCATTAAAAAATCTTCATGCTACAATAAATGAGAGTATTTTAGCCTTACAAAATCTAGGCATAGACATGTCATCATGGGATCCAATACTCTTGCACATACTCGTAAAGAAGTTGGATGGACAAGGCCACATGTTGTATGAGCAATCATTAAAAAATCCCAAGGAAATCCAAACCATTAAGGAATTCCTGTTGTTTCTCGAATCGTTTCCAATCATTGGAGGCGCTTGGCGGAAGGGAAAGGCCAACATCATCAAGAGTAACAGCATCAATAGAAGCAACTTCTTCCAAAAAAGGATGCAGCTACTGTTCCATCGAAGATCATCCAATATATTATTGTAATAAATTCCTGAAGCTAGCTGTATCCGACCGTTTGAACTGGGTGCAAAGGCAAAGGCTGTGTGTCAACTGCATCAAACACGATCACAGCTCAAAAACGTGCAAAGCAAAATCATGCAGCAAGTGTAGTAAAAGACATAATTCACTGTTATACTTGACTCCCACAAACCAGGTTCCAAATGAGAAAAGGTATCTAGAAAATTCTAAGCAACATTCCAGCAGAGAAGTAACTGCATCCAAAGCATCCGTAACTTTAGCCGTAGCCGAAGTGATGTCGTCTCACAGGAGCTATGTACTGTTAGCCACAGCTAAAATCAGAATTACAGCAACCAAAGGCCAGTCTGGTGAATTCAGAGCACTCCTTGACTCCGGCTCTCAGATTAATATCGTGACCGAACGACTCAGCAAACGACTGAACATTGTTCCATCTAAGGCAGCGGTTCGCATTGAAGGCATTGGTGACAGAACAAAAAATGCAACACAACGTATTAATTTAGAACTTCAATCAAGAACAATCAAATTTTCAACAAGGGTAGAAGCATTCGTTTTGCCAAACATTGTTTCAGCTGAACCAGCTCAACCATTAGACGTCTCTTCATGGTCCATTCCTGGAAACATTCAGCTAGCCGATTCAGCATTTTATGAGCCAGGAAAGATTGATCTACTACTGGGAGCAGAATTCTATGTTAGTTAAATATCAACTTTTCGAATCGAGCTTTCTCCAGAGTTACCAATCCTACAGAACACATTGCTAGGTTGGATCATCAGCGGTAAAATTAATAACGATTCAGCGTCAAATGCAACCACTTGTGCAGTCTTCAGTCATGAAGAATGTTCAACCGACGAACTGATACAAAAGTTCTGGAAACTTGATAATATGGATGGAACCGATACCAATCTTACGCTCGCAGACAAGCACTGTGAGACTCATTTCAAGCAAAACACAATTAGAAACAGTGAAGGTAGATTCGTCGTGAAACTACCACTATCCGATGACCCAAGCAGCTTAGGCGATTCAAGGACTATCGCATTCATAAGATTTTTGGCATTAGAGAAACGTATGGCAAAAACTCCAGCTTTAAAAACAATACGTCGAATTTATGAAGCAACACATAGAACTAAGACACAGGAGTGAAATCATTCGTAATGATATTCAATATCCGCATTGCTTTAATCCTCATCACTGCGTCTTAAAGCCATCAATCACAACTACACAATTGAGAGTTGTCTTTGATGCATCAGCTAAGACGTCATCAGGATTATCGCTTAATGACATCATGTACACAGGTCCAACTGTACAAAGCGACTTATTCTCAATACTATTGAGGTTTCGACTACCAAGATTTGTCTGCACCACAGATATCGAGAAAATGTACAGACAAATCTTAATTGATCAAGCCGATCGCAGTTTACAGCTCATTTAGTGAAGGGAAACCGAAACCGATCCTCTAAAGCACTATCAGCTCAACACCGTAACTTACGGAACATCTTCAGCTCCATACTTAGCAACTAAGTGCTTGCAACAGTTAGCAGAGAAAAACATCGGAAGATTTCCACTAGTTGCTCAAATGTTACGCGACAGTTTTTATGTTGATGATGGTGTGAGTGGATCAGACAGTCTAATTATAGCCATGGAAACCCAAAAACAACTAACAACACTTCTTCAAGAGGCAGGATTTAAACTTCGGAAATGGTGTGCAAACCATCATAAGTTATTGCAAGGAATACCTCCACAGGATTAAGAAGTCAATCTTGACTTTAAAAATGCTTCAACTTAAACAATAGGATTAACCTGGATTCCTAAAGCAGATAATTTTTGCGTAACAACTAAAATAATTTAAGCACAACAAAACGCACAATCATCTCAGATACACCGAGAATATTTGATCAATTAGGTCCCGCAGGTCCAGTTGTCGTCACTGCGAAAATATTAATTCAACAATTGTGGCAGCTTAAGTTAGCATGGAACGATTCTTTACCATTAGAATTAGAAGCAACTTGGTCAACATTTCGAAATGAGTTAAGAACTTTAAAAAATGCATGTGTTCCTAGGCATGTCTTCAATGGTCAAAGGCCAAGTACGATTCAAATTCACACATTCGTGGACGCATCTGAAAATGCTTATGGCGCTGCAATTTATCTTTGGTCAAAACTACCAAATAATAGCTTAATCGTCAGATTGTTATGTGCCAAATCACGGGTGGCACCTCTCAAACGTCAAACATTGCCTCGCTTAGAGTTATGCGCTGCAGTGCTTGGGGCGGAATTAACATCAAGGGTAAGGAAGGATCTACAATTAACGGCTGAGATTTCGTATTTTTGGTCAGACTCGGAAATTGTGTTATCCTGGATAAATTCATCATCTGCATCATTGCGAACTTTTGTCGCTAATCGAGTGAGCAAGATCCAAGACCTCACCATTCCAACGCAGTGGAGTCGTGTAAGCTCAAAGGAAAATCCTGCTGATGTTATTTCGCGAGGACTCCAGCCTACTAAATTAATGACGTGCAACTTATGGTTCTATGGGCCCCTATTTTTACACGGAAATTCATCACATTAGCCTAAATCATTTGTTAACAATGATCATATATCAACGGATCCGGAACGTAAACCAAAGGTCCAGAGTCTAGCTGCAACCACGTCCACTGGATTAAAAGATATTGTGTACAACATAAATCACAGGAACTCTTTCAAAATACTACAAAGGGTAGTGGCGTATGTTTTGAGATTCATCCAAAACCTCAAGACTAATGCGGCAGCACGAACAACACAAGTTTCACTCAGCGTCGAAGAATTAAATGCTGCACTTACAGTAATCGTAGCAGCTACACAATCCTCTGATTTCAGCAAGAAAATCATACAAATAAAGGCCCACCATGAAATCGGCAGTTCTAGTGCACTTAAAGGCCTAGCACCCTTTATTGACGACAATGGAATTCTTCGAGTTGGAGGACGATTGGCAGAATCAACAATATCCTTTGACGCCAAACACTCCATGTTACTGTCATATATAACGATCCTATAGCAAAATTGATATTAGTAAAGCTACATATTGATAATTTTCACTGTGGTCCACAGAACTTATTAGCAGCTTCAAGACAGAAATTTTTGGATAATCAAGGGAAAAATTATGGCAAGAAGTGTTGTACAACACTGCGTCCGTTGCACCAAGGCAAAACCAAAACTTTTCGATCAAATAATGAGAAATCTACCTGCATCCAGAGTCACACCTTCACGTCCATTTTCGCACACCGGTGTGGATTTTTGTGGTCCATTGTGGGTCCATTATAAGACTAGTGGAAAGAAACCTCATGAGGTTTATATTGCCGTCTACTGTTGCTTTGCTACGAAGGCGGTCCATTTAGAGGTAGTAACAGACCTAACAACTGAAGCATTTATTGGATCACTCAAGCGATTTGTTTCTCGGCGTGGACAATGTGATACCATATATTGTGGCAATGCCACCAATTTTGTCGGGGCGAGTAATAAACTGGAGGAACTAAAGGACGTATTCTATGCCACTGCTCAACAGAATGGATCATAAGGACATGTAGTGATCGCGGAATAAATTTCAAATTCATTCCTCCCAGAGCTCCTCATTTTGGAGGCCTGTGGGAAGCCGCAGTAAAGTCAGCTAAGCAATTGATGCTGTGTAGTGTATCCACAGCATCTCTAACTCATGAGGAGCTTGAGACGCTCGCAATAGAAAAAGAAGCAATTCTAAATTCATGACCGCTCACTCCATTGTCATCAGACCTAAACGATTTATCAGCATTATCACCCGGGTATTTCTTGATTGGCGAACCCTTGACTGCACATATCGATAGGAGTACACCACATAATACAGCTACCTTATCAACTCGGTGGAAATTGGTCACGCAACTCAAGTATGAATTCTGGAATCGATGGTCCCGAGAATACCTCAATCTACTACAACAAAGACATAAATGGAATAACCAATCAGAAAACGTCCATGAAAGTCAGTTGGTTATTATTAAGGAGGACTGTTTTAAGTTGACCACTCGGCAGAATCTAAAAGGTTAACAAGGGAAACGATGGAAAGGTCAGAGTAGCTGACGTAAAAACGGCATCAGGTATTTGGAAACGTCCAGTCCACAGATTGACACCATTATTCAATCAAGAGGAAGCCATCGATAATCTTTCAGTACAAAGGGAACGAACTAATTTACGATACAAGCCAGCAAGTGATGAGGACTCTAATTATATGCCTCCAAAGAGACGAAAATCAACAACCAATCCGTTACTGTTAACAATCCTCATCTCCTTATTACTACTTCCTGCAGTACTAAGGACTACAACTCACGTTAAGCAATTTGGCTCGGATCCAGGATTACACTTTGAAGGCATCGGAACAACAAGAATAAAAACAGCATAATGGAAATTGCTAGTCTATTATGACTTCACTCCCTTCTGGACAGAAATCAGAACATTTTCATCTGGAATAGCAACACTTCAAAATTTATGTTCAAAGACACATCAGCCAACTATCTGCGACACATTAGCAAAAAACTTTGAGTACACCAGAGACGAACTTCGGCAGGATAAAGATACGCTATCAACCAGTCGAAAAAGAAAAGCAGCACTTAACATAGTTGGAAACGTTATTCGCACGTTATTCGGTGTATTGGACTCTGACTATGCAGAAGAAATGTCAAAGACAATCAGTCAGGTCAAAGCAACTACAGATAATATTCTACGGTTACTCAAAACCACACCTCAATCATCGATTCAACACTGAACATAATTAAACAGGATGAAATCACTATAAAAAGTAAAATAACGAATTTACAAGATAAAATAGATCTTCTAATGAACACGTTAGACGACGATTCAACACAAATCAGACTCATTCAAATTATTACATTATTAACAGCACAACTCACGTTAATGGTTGCGAATCTACAACAAATTCATTCAGAAATAATCAATTTTCTGACTGACGGGAAAATTAGTCCACTACTACTTAAGCGCCTCAACAACTAAAAATGTAATCAATGTCATTAGTGGTCATCTTCCTCCAACTCGATCATTGCCCGTTGATTCAGATAATCTAATACAATTCTACAAAATCATGAAGGCAGAAGGAGCAGTGACCAAAAATGAAGTGATATTTGAAATAAAGCTGCCTCTCACAGATCATTAACATTTCGACTTATTCCACATAACTCCCATTCCAACAAAGGGAAATGGAGGTCTAATTTTAATAGAAACTTAGGTCACATTCTTAGCAGCCTATTCACATCGAGACCAATTTATTTACTTAAGTTCTGAAGATCTAAACTCATGTTTTACCATGAAAAGAAACCTCTACATATGCGACAACAAGAGACCAAATTTTAGCAGAGAATCATCTGTTCATGCTTGTGAATTTCATATGTTCAATAATAAAACCACCACACAATGCAGACTAGACCAGTTGCAAGGAAAATCTTCTTGGACGCAACTACAGCAGAGGAACATGTGGATCTTTGCAACAATGTTAGACATCGAAACATCAGTGGTGTGCGACATTCAAGCCACGCAATTGACTCTTAACAGGATCAGGCTTGTTAACAATGAGTGCAAACTGCTCAATAAAGAGTGATGGCATCAGCATTCAGGGCCATCACACGTCTTCAACAGTCATGGATACGTCATACATCAGGTTCAAGGAGATCAGCAAGACCAGAACATCAGACGAATTGAGGCAAAGATCTAACGCAACGGTTGCTCCATTCGAAACCCAACTAGAACAGCTACTTACTTACTTACTTACTTAGGTGGCCGTAACAACTCGTGTCCGGGATTCGGCCGACCTTATCAGCTCTCGCCTGGCGCCTCTGTTTTGCGCGCGCCTTCTCCAATCGGATACACCAAGTGCGGTTAGGGCTTCCTCAGCCTGGTCCATCCATCGGAGGCATGGTCTCCCTCGTCGTCGTTGACCAGCGACCCTCGCCTCGAGCACCTTTTTCGCTGAAGCTTCGTCGTCCATACGATGGACATGACCTAGCCAGCGTAGTCGCTGCACAGTTATACGCCGAACTACGTCAATGTCTTCGTAGAGCTCATACAGCTCGTGGTTCATTCGGATGCGATAGTCATTGACGACTCGAACAGGACCGAAGATCTTGCGAAGAACTTTCCTCTCGAACACCCCCAGAGCGGCTGCGTCAGGTTGCGAAACTATACATTCCTCAGCGCCATAAAGCAGCACAGGTAGAACGATCGTCTTGTAGAACGAGCGTCTGGAACTAAGTTGCTTACTGAGCCCGTAGTAGCACCTATTAGCTATTATTGTTCTTCGCTTTATCCCCAGGCTGATTTCGTTGTTGGAATTAATGGCGGTGCCAAGATATACGAACTCCTTGACTACTTCAAAGTTATAGCTGCCGGATGAAACGTGGGAGTCTAAACGCCGCACTCCCTTGTTTGTAGACAGCATATACTTTGTTTTACCCTTATTTATCGTCAAACCAACTTTGGCTGATTCCTTTTCGATAGCGGCGAGGGCAGCGGTAACATCTCTCTTGGTTCTGCCGACAATATCAATATCATCAGCGTACGCAAGGAGCTGGACGCCTTTATAGAAAATGGTGCCATTACGATGCACACCGACCGTTCGTACGATCCCCTCCATGATGATGTTGAAGAGATCGCAAGACAGTGGATCACCTTGCCTGAAACCTCTTTCGGTATTGAAGGTTTCGGAGAGGTCATTTCCTACCTTGACGGAGCTGCATGTGTTGCTCAACGTCATTCTGCAAAGTCTTATCCGCTTTGCAGGTATACCGAACTCAGACATAGTTGCGTATAGGCAATCCCTTCTCGGGCTATCGAACGCAGCTTTAAAATCGACAAGGAGATGGTGTGTGTCAATTTGATTTTCGTGGATTTTCTTCAGGATTTGTCGTAGCGTGAAAATCTGGTCTATGGTGGACTTACCACGTCGAAAGCCACACTGATAAGGTCCAATCAGTGTTTTTGTAATCGGCTTTTATCTTTCACACAGTAGCTTGAGAGGACCTTATATGCGATGGAAATAAGACTGATACCTCTATAACTAGCGCAGATTGTTGGGTCTCCTTTCTTAAGTATAGGGCATAGTACGCTGAGGTTCCAATCGTCGGGCATGCTTTCTGCTAGCGACTTTAACTAGCGCAGATTGTTGGGTCTCCTTTCTTAAGTATAGGGCATAGTACGCTGAGGTTCCAATCGTCGGGCATGCTTTCTGCTAGCCATATTTTGCTGATGAGCTCATGCATGCGCCCTATCAATTCATCGCCGCCGGTTTGAAATAATAAAAAGTATCGTATAAAGTATATAAAAAATATACTTTGTTTTTAAAATATAATATATAAGTATATAAAAAGACATCACGCAGTAATGTCTCCATGGGTGGCATTGGTGGAATCGACGCCAGTAAGTAAATTGGAGAAGTGCTGTCACCACAATCTCAGCACACACTGTGTATCCGTATTCATATCTCCATTTTCGTCTCTGCAAGTGGATGCTCCGGGCTTGAAACCTTGGGTTAGAGACTTAACCTGTTTATAGAATTTTCCTGCATCCTCTTGCCCTGGTACACCTCTAGTTCCTCACGCTCACGCTTTTCCTTCTCTCTTTTCTTGCGTCTGAAAAGGCGCCTCTCTTCCTCTTTTCGCGGTAGTTTTTTCGCACGGCTCGCGTTGCAGCTGACTGCAGCGTTTTCTTATATGCGGCGATTTTTACTGCTGTCGCGATGCGATACTCCTGATCGTACCATTGGTTCCAAGGTTGCGGGCGCTGGAAACTAATGACTTCTGCAGCGGCAGGGCGCATGGAGTGAGATTTATGCGCCCAAAGGTGGCCGGCGTCGTCAGGTCCAGAGGTTGGTTGGTTGAGCTTAACCGAGAGTTGAGCGGAGTAGGCTTCGGCAATCCGTTGTCCGTAACTAGAACAGTTAACTGCATTTAAAGCCCAGTTAGCAAATGAAGACGTATCAAGGTTACCTGAAATACTGTTGTCCAACAGTTGTCATCATCACGCGGTGAGTTATACTGCGCTACTGTTGTCCATCACAATCCTAGTAAGTTGTATATTATGGATATTGAAACACAGACGAACTGTCATCAGATCAGTAAATGTGCCACCAAAACCGCCTCGAATGCACACCGATGAATCATCCTTTACTGTGCGAATTTAACTTAACTAACCTCTTGAGCAACGCCTCAACGTGCGGGAGAATGTTCATTGTTTTAGTTATTTTATTTTAGTTTTTTTTTATTATATGTATTTAAGTTCAACGACTAGCAGTTTGCCTTGTTTTCTATTTTGTTCTATTTCTATTTCTATTTTGGACATTGCTTTAATATCTTGTTGAATTTTATTTTATTGTTTGTTTTGGTTAAACTTTTTAGAGTTTACTCCTTTAGAATCGATTTTATATAGCGAGTGAAATCAAGTAATGAACAAAAACTCAAGCGTTACGTTTTCTGTCATTCATCTAGTGACTATGCGCAGCAAAATACAGACAACGAAGAAATTCCAACAAAATACACTCATCTGCTATTAATAAAAACTTAAAGTCAGTTTTAAATTTAAAAAATAGCCAGCTCAGAAAATACACAGCTTTTTCATGTATTTATTATAAAACTGGCTACTTTTTAACAGTCAGCTGATATTTTGACAGATAATATAAAATTATTTCAAAATTTAAAAATTAAATAACATGGACGACGAAAGTTTATTTATGGACAGAGAAATCCTGACGGATTATTAGGAAACCAAAAATGTATCGGGATTGAAAGGATTTTTTCAGTGAACTTACTGATAGTGAATTCATGAAGTTGCACAGGTACTTCCACAGGAAGCAGTTGATGATATTTTGCGGCAGGCAGTTAGGGATTCCTTACTGATATATTCCAGAATTGCGCCGTTTTCTGATATTAATGTAATCTCTTGTAGGTTCGATAAGGAAACAGCGCTTTATATTTTGGACAAAATTTATACAAAAATTAAATCTCCAACAAATCGCGGAACCGCTATAGATCCTAAAAAAAACTGTGCATATTTATGATTTGTCGCGAAGGGTTTTTATCAAGAAGATTTGGGTATGTAATACCTTTTTTCATTTAAATTATATAAGTACATTTAAAAAATGTTAATATATTAGCACTGGAATATGGATTTGCACAGCAGTCGTCCTCAAGTATTATACGGCAAGTGAGCAATGCGTTGGCCAACTTACGTCCCTAGTATGTTAATTTTAATTTATCACACCAAGCTTTAACGCAAACAAAGCAGCATTTCTATGAAAAGTGGGGCTTTTCCCAGTTCATTTGTTTGATTGATTACTCACACACAAAAATCAAAAAGCCACCTGGGGAAGCTGGGGACGAGCACCGAAACAGAAAAGGGTTTTTCGTTAAATTGTCAGGTCCTTTGTGACGACAATTTTAAAATACTGGACGTAGTATGTAGATGAAGGGGTTCAGAGCACGAGTCACGGATATGGAATAAATGCGTAATAAAAAAGAAACTTGAAGAGGCTAATCTAGGAGGCGGAGTTATCTTGGAGATAACGGAGATGGAGGGTATGCCAATTCAAGGATATTGCTGACCCCATTTCGAGCAAATTGTCCAAGAAATCTTTATGATGATAATTACCAAAAGTAGCATATCGCGGTTCGTGGTGATGTTGAGAAGCTGTTTGGACAGTTAAAAAACAAAGTTCGTGTGTGCCTCAGTGGCATACAAGTAAACTTAATCACTGTAAAAAAACAAAAAAAAAAAATAACTGTATGGAGCCATTAATGAAGTTTTTTTACATAGCTCACTTTAACACATGTTCTGTATCTATTTTCTAAAAGATTAAAAGATTATCTAAAAGATTGTTAAGCAACGTTAAAAAATAAAATACGTGAAGTTTAAAAATTTTATGACTAAAACTTGTTTTACTTTAAACTAGATGAAAACGCAACGTTACTCAGGAGTTGATATAAATAATTTTTGAATCCATAAGTCGATTTTCACAAACTTTAGAAGTAATGTTGTGTGCATCTTTCAAACCGGCAACTTTGGCTGAATGGGCAAAATTGTAGCTTCAACATATGAAGATTATGAGAAAAATTTAGGAAAATCATGATTTGTGTGTGCATGCCGATAGCGTTCCAAAAGTATATTTTCCAATTTTATATTTCATTCGATAGATGGGAGTTTTTGAAGATTTAAAAAAAAATTAGACCGAAAAAAAGGTCTAGCCAGTATTTTTTGCGCAGTGCTGCTGAATCAGTTGCATTTCTCAACACAGCCGTTCAAAAAAGAGGCATAGCTATTTTTAGAACAGTTACCGATATTAACCGTACGAACTAAATTACCAAATAAAAGTCTAATACGACCAAAACCATCTGAAATATAGCATTGATTTATGAGCGGAAAAAGGGGGCGTTGTACAGTTGCCAATTTTAGTACAGTTGCGACCAAAATTGTCTGAAATATATAATTCTTATTGATTTGTGGGCAGTGAAAGGAGGTGTATTAAAATTGGCCAAACGTATCTAGAATGGGATAGCTAAGAAGAACACAACAAAAAAAATCTCCAAGCAAATCAGACACTTCGTTCTTGAGTTATGGTATTAGTAACATATTTCACGACTTTGTTTTTATATATATTTTATATATATATATATATATATATGTACTTTCAAATTTCGAAAGGGAAAACTTCCCTTTACTGTGCTGTTGCACAAATATGATATTTAAAAACATATTTCATAAAAATCGACCGAGTACTTTTGGAGTTTTACAAAAATTTGTAGTTCAATTTTATATAATATTATATATTGCCGATAATAGTATATATTTTCGTTACGAATCGATTTCTACCAAACCACTCCACCTGCAAGCCGCGCTAAAGAACTTCGTTCAAAAAAGGAAATAAGCACTGAAAATAGATAAAAACACCGTATCCGAAAACCTCTATATATAAATTTTCATGCAAATCGGATGAAAGGTTTCAGAGACAAACTATAAAAATGCCTGTAACCCGATCGCAGCGCCACTTACCGGGTCAAATTGTGAATGTAAACTATCCAGGGACCTACTAAAACACACACAAAAAATTTCATCAAAATCTGTCGAGCCATTTAGGATGAGTTCAACAACATGTTCAGAAGAATTCTTTATAAAAAAAATAGGGTTTTCTTCTCAAGTTGCGAATAAACCGTTATTTTGAAAGTCCTTTTTTACTGGATAAAAAGTATCCTATGCTTTTGCGTGATGCTTTAACAGACAGACAGACAGACAGACAAAAGTTTAAAAAATGGGATTTTTGAACGCTGCGTCAGATTTTACAGATTTTTTTCTGTTACAGTTTTATACATATGTATATATATATATATATAAAATGGAATTACAAAAAAGTATCAACACAAGAACTAATGCTTTTTATGTATATTGCAAGCATTGTTGTTTTTTTAATGCATATAATTATTTTTCTGCTTCAAAGGCTTCAATTTTGGTTTTGGCTATTCTTGCGTTGTTTTGTATTTATTCTTCTCCTCCACTTCTCTTCTAAAATTTTAAGCATTAAATTTTCATATATTTACTGCACCTTTCGTCTTTCTTTGTTATCACTTTCTTCGGTTTGTATCTGTTCGATGCGTTGTGATACCATAGAAGCCTCCAATCTCTGTTTCGCATTTGTTGATGACACCGCATACCCTCTACGTCTACTTTTACATTCACCTTTAAGTATATAACATATTATAAAAATGATTTAGAGCCAGAATAATTCATAAGTCAGAAAAAAATGAAAGAAAAGAAGATTCTTACCTATTTTTGGGTTGTGTTTTGCTTGTGTATGAGACTCTGTAGCGAAACTTAAGTCAGGTTTTGAGACACTACTTTTTGTAGCGGTTTCTACCTCGATTTCATCTTCGGCCGTACGATCACTAAAAAACATCTGTGAAGATAAAATAAAATTATCTTTAAGTGCCAACTACATATTTAAAAACCTACCTCCACGTCGCCATCATTGCAGGCTTGGTCCTCATAAGAGCCACCTACCGCTGCCATTGCCATATCTTCAATGGATGGCTAGTTTGGCTTTGACCCACCACCCGTTGCAGATGACTCACGCTTATAAGAGGTTCTGGCTCTCTTGGCTGCCAGCTTCATGCGGGCCCACATCTCCTTGCACCTATTTGCAGGAGCCGACAGTCCATGAGCATCCAAAAGGCCAGAAACTTCGCTCCACGCCTTATCCTTCTGTCTAATTGTTGCATTGTCATTTTTGAAGCTGTCCAAGACACTTTTCCTATCAAGGCACAATTCCCTTAGGACCGCATTGTGCTCCTCACTCCAATTCTTAAGACGCTCGCGCTAAAATTCATAATAAATTAACATATGTGTTTTGCTGTAAAACTATGAAAATTAGTTGTTTACTTACCTTTTTTTTTAATTGTTTCGTCATATTTTTCCATATTAGTCAACTTTTTCTTGTTTCTTTTCAAAAATTTCTTTCTTTAAATATTTTAATTCTGTTAAAAAATATTTGTAATTCTGTCAAAATTGACAGTGTTTTCATATTTTTAAAATAACCCTATTTTAGATAAATAATGTTTGACTCGTTTTTTATTAGTAGCAAACAATAAGTGCGAAGCTTTAAAAAAGTAGTCAGTTTTAAATAAAATCAATTTTAAGAGAAAGTGTGCAGCTCGTTATTGGTAAGGCTGTATATTTGTGCTACAACACATTTTCCTTTCGGAATTTTAACAGCAAGTATATTTAATAAAAATGTAAAGATTTGTATGAAATCATCGCCGATGCCACTTTCTTTTCTTTCGCTTTCTTTTTACGAGTTTGTGCTGGAGAGAGTTTCAAAATCTCTGTGTTGCTCTCTATACTTTTCTTTTCTTATGCTCAGCTAGCTCAGCTCAGCAGTAGCATTACGAGATGGACGATGGCATCGTCATTTTGACGATTTGAGACCAAAATGTCGATTAGACGATTTAAGATCACAAATGATTATATGCTTTTTTTTTTTTTGTTAAGACTTTTTTAATTTAAAACTGAAAAAAGTTTTGCCTACTTACACTGTTCAAAATTTTTTTGTTTTGTCTAACAACACTATTTAAAGAAGAAGTTGAAAATGAAAAAACTAAGTAAAAATCAAACGTCAACTGATAGAAAGTTCTAATAACACAGACCTGCGCAAACCTAAAGGCGATATTTCACATTTCACTCAAAACGATGACTGAACGTTAAATGGTGACAGTGAATCAATTTTTAATTTACTTTATTCAAAGTGCAAATTTAAAATAAGGTGGATGATTCGATATTAAATGTCAAAATTTATCCGTTGTCTGATTTATTTTGTTGAATTAAAAAAAAAAATAATAGCAATGCTGTCTAAAAGAATAAAACACCGAAATAAAATAATAATTGTAGGATTTTTGTGTTTCACTACGGATGACACATTATAACGATAGTAGTACGAAAGTAGGAAATAATTCCTACATGGAAACTGTTCAATGTGTATGACAATCATATTAATTTGAAAGATGAAACTCAATTTACACTTCAAATCGGATGATTCATCCAAAGTGATCAATGATAGTGCATCGTGTAAATTCACCTTAACACAGATCTCATAATTTTAAAATAAAGATTTTTTATAAATGAAGATTTTCAATACTTTTTTGGTTTGACATGTTCACCTGTAAAGCTATCAATGTCTCATACACTGAAAAGTTCCCTGCTAACTTGCTGGCTGCGCTGTTACGCTGGCTTATGCGTTGCTATAACTCATCGGATATGGGTGTGGTCCTTGCCATGCAGAACTAGCAACAGCAAACGACATAGTGCTGATTTTTTCAACGAAGAATTCTTCGATTCAAACATCTTCAATGTCTTTAGAAAAGACAGAGATGTAGTTAAGACCGGTTGTTCAAGAGGAGGTGGTGTATTAATTGCAGTTCAACGGAAATTTAAGGCCTCCCAACTATTTCTTGAAAACTCAGACACGCTTTTGGACCAGCTTTGTGTCTATGTTCAGCTTCTCTCTAATAAAATTTTCATCTGTGCTTCCTATGTTCCACCCAACAGTTCATATGAACTATATAAATCACATGTTGACAATGTACTTCATCTTGCTAAAAATAATCTTGGAAATGACCACTTCTGTGTTTTAGGTGACTTTAATTTATCCAAAATTGCATGGAATAATGTTTTTGATGATAATGTAATACATTATCTAATGTAAATCATCTAATGTAAATAGTATAACTGAAATTTATGTTATTGATAACTTTTTCAGCATAGATTTACAACAAATTAACTACTTTTATAATAAGCTAAACAGAATTCTCGATTTAATTTTATTTTCTAATAACTTGAACTATAAGATTTTTGAATGTGTTTTTCCATTTTCTGCAGCGAACATACATCATGTGCCGCTTACTGTTGATGTTGAATTTTACAATTTTAACCCAATGGTATCACCTGATATAAATACTTCCCATATTTTGTTTAACTATAAAAATTGTGATTATGATCTTTTGAATTATCTAATATCTTGTATTGAGTAGGATTCTTTGTTTTTGGGATTAATGCCCTGTTTAGGTAAAACAAACGATGCGTGTATTTCACGAACGCATCGTCAAACAGGCGAAAATCAGCTGTTTTGAATCCATGTATGAAGAATGTCAGACACAAATGAACACAGCTGACTCAGCAACGAGCGAAGACGTAACCTCAGTGTGAAGTTGGGTCTTAGTAAGAAAAAAAATCCGAACGAAACGTCAAAATTTGACGAGAGCAAAATTATTATGGTTTTGGAAATGGATACTGAAAAAACGTAAATTTTGTTTTATAAGTATATTTCAGAAAAAATTATCAATTCTAATCTTCTCAGCACAAAGAAAACAACAATTATCACTATCACTTGTGTCGTCATTAAAGGTGTAGAAGGCAATTGCGGACAACATTTTTTGCATAAATTGTCTCAAACTTTCGCAATCAATTTAAAAACAGTTTATTTTCCTCCAAAAGTCAACAACCAAAACAGCTGATGCAAAAAATATTGCCACCTATTAAAAAATGCCAGTAATAAGCATACAATTTTCAAGATTTTTGTCAGTTTTACGCTAAATGCTTAACTTTTACAATCTGGTAGTAAGGTTTTTGACAAGTACTCACGTTGAGAGTATTTGAGAAACGTAAGCAACGTAATGTTGGACGATGACGCAAGAAAAAAATACAAAGACCCAATTTTGGACGATCACGTCGGAAAACGAACGAATCTTGTCACGAAGGCTTCGTTTTACCTAAACAGGGCATAAGTCTCTCTGAGTGCTTTATAAAAAGTATATAAGTTATATAAAATATCTTTATAAAAAGTAGATTCATAATTATGAATCTAATATTAAATCCAATCCAAAGGCATTCTGGCGTTTTGTTAAAGCAAAAAAAGTACTTCTGGTATACCATCTTCAGTTTATCTAAATGATCAATCCGCGAATTCTCCTTTAGAAGCTGCGGACCTGTTTGCTGCATTCTTTAAATCTTATTTTGAAGTCGACTCTAATTTCCATGATGACTTTCAATTGGTCCCTAATACTGCGTCAACTCTTGGCTTCGGATCTCTTTGTTTATCAAGTGATGATGTATGGAATGGAATACTTTATTTAAAACATTCGTCTCAAACGGATATCGATGGTTTTTCTCCACTTTTTATTAATAATTGTGCTGCTTCCCTACTGTATCCGGTTAAAGTTCTTTTTAATAAATCTCTCGAACCTATTTTTAAAAGTGGTAATAAAAGTAATGTTTTGAATTATAGACTAATCTCTAAATAATCGACTATTTCTAAGTTATTTGAGAGTATTGTTAAAAACAAAATGTATTTTGCCATCAAGAATTTAATATGTCCTTAACAGCACGGTTTTGTTGCAGGTCGCTCAACAGTAACAAATCTTATGATATTTACAGAAGACTGTATCTCTGCATTTCAAAGTGGAAATCAAGTTGTCTCAACATCGGGTGTTCCTCAAGGCAGCATTTTAGGTCCGCTGCTTTTTTTGGTATTTATAAATGACATTAGCAGATGTTTCACCCATTCCAAATATCTTTTATACGCGGACGACTTAAAAGTCTATTCTATCATCCGTAATTCTCAAGATGAAATAAACGTACAATCTGATATTAATAACCTTATGGATTGGTGTTATAAAAATAAGCTTTTTCTTAATATCAATAAGTGCTTCTATATTAACGGCTCTATTTGAAAAAAAGTTGATGAAATTACTGATCTTGGTCTAATTTTGAATTCTAAATTCACTTTTGTCAGCCATCTTAACTATATTATATCTAAAATTTACTCTTTGTTAGCTTTTGTAATGCGTAATTGTTCGGATTTCTCAGATCCATTTACTCTGAATTTATTATATTCTTCTTTTGTTCGTTCAAAATTAGAGTATGCTATAGTTATCTGGAGACCTTTTTACTTAAGTCATATACATCGCTTGGAGCGCATTCAAAAGAGATTTACTCGCTTTGCAGTTCGTCAATTAAATCTGTGTGATGCTAATCCCTCGTATTTTGATGGCTGTAAACTTTAAATTTAAAAACGTTTCAATGTAGAAGTACCATATTGTCATTATTATTCATATATGATATTGTTAGTGGTTCAATAGATTCTCCTGCTCTTTTGCAGTTAATACATTTTAATGTTCCTATCAGAAATTTGAGAAATTTTGTACCGTTTTTTATAAGTATCAAAAAAACTAACTACGCATTATATGCCCCCATTTCGAGGGCTCTCACTGAAATAAACTTAATCAAACAGGCAAACTTAATCCCAAAATCCCAAATTCTTTTGGCTTCGATTTTCTTTTCCCAAGTATATCATCAAAAAGTATCTTAACAACATTTACTATTAGATTTAGTATATTTTTAAGTTATAAATTGTCATGAAATGAAAAATGATTTCCTGCAAAGTCATAGTTCTCTTCTTATATATATTACTTAATGACTACGTCAACATCAAATCTCTTAGGCAAAACAGTAATTACTTAGGGCATGATTATAAACAAACGAGGCATCTTGGAAAAATGTGTATATAAGTCTTAAAAAAATCATGAAAATAAAAGACATCAAAGTTAATTTAGCGAAATGTACAATGTAATGTATAAAAAAACTTTTAATCTGGCAGGACTCTGCCGGAAAATATTTTAAATTTAAGCGGTATCTCATCTTTATTTTAATTGAATTTTATCTTAATCTTTTTTTTTTGTGTTTTTGCATTTTATTTGAACCGATTAACATTGACGTTTTATTTAAATTTAAGTTGTCTTTTAGTTATGTTCGAACCGAATTTTTATTTCTGTTATGTTCAAATTTTAATTCAACTTTAGTTTGGATTGGTTCCATTATCTTTTAGTTTGGTATTATTTACTATCTTTTTTTTAGATTAAGCTTAATTTTAGTTTCGTTTAAATTTAGCATGATCTTTTCTGATTCCATAAGTTTAGTTTTTTTCAGAGTAATTTGTTATGTAATTGGTAACGTAATTTGTAATGTAATTTTTAAGGTTATGTGGAATGTGCATCGTAATTATAATCTCATTTGTTAACCGTTTTATAAAAACAAGTTTACAATCCGCTCAGCAACAAATGAAAAGAAAAATAATGAACAAGCATTAACCAGTAGGAGGTATTTAAGGTATAATTCATTAAAATAACATTAAAAAAATACATCCAAAAAGGTTCGATGGATATCGCCTTTCCCATATATCTGAAACAAAAAATAAAATGTCATTTTAAAGTACAGACCACGAATTTGGCATTCCCCCTACGCACGACCACCGGATGATTTTTTAAAAATGATGGCGAAAGTTAAAGTAAAAAATTAAAAAAACAAAAAAT
Source organism: Coremacera marginata (assembly GCA_914767935.1). NCBI lineage: Eukaryota > Metazoa > Arthropoda > Insecta > Diptera > Sciomyzidae > Coremacera > Coremacera marginata. Next base: position 104,050,630 of record OU612044.1, read on the forward strand.
AGGTACTTGAATTTAGGGCATCCCCCCATCCCCCCAAAATTACAAACAAAATGCAAAAAGAATCATTGAAGTTGAATTGGTTCGCTTGTATGCGTACGCATCAGAGAACTGCTACGATTCTATGATTTGAACGAATGACTATAAATCATCCATCAAAAACCGAATGCAAGTGCGTGCGGTACAACAACCACCAAATCCACGCGAAGCATCCTCATAACAGCGATGAGCGACGAGTGCCGCCGCCTTCACTCATCACTCATAAGTATGCCGTTCAATGATTCTAGAGTCATCCCTTATGATTCTAGTGTTACCGCTGACATATTTTATTATACATATAATATATAGATCTATTATTATATACATATAATACTAGCGGACTTGGCAAATGTAAGAAAATAATTCTTAAAATATTATTAAAAAAATATTTAAATGCATATACTTAATAAAAAATATTTCAAATGTTATTGATAGAAATTAAAAAATTCCTTCAAAACTTTTTAAAACAAATACATACAAAAAAAATTATGCATTTACATATTAACATATTTTCAACAAAAACAACTTGGTTTAAAGGGCAGGTTTAATTAACATTTTTATGACATTTAAAATTAAAACTCTATTAAAATAAATGGAAGTAAAATACACTACTACAGCTTTTAAAAGCGGCAGTCCTGTTTATTTTGGATTGCCGCTTTCTTTATGGCATCCCTAAACATAAAGGTTCTCAGCAATTCATCATTGCAAATGTGAAAGTGAGTTGAAAATTGATTAAAAACATTACAATAACAACAAGGAACATACAGGTATAGAGTAAGTTTGCTACAATTTAATTCTTTGAACTAGCGATTCCCAACTTAGAAGCTGGTTATTTATCTTAATCAACACGTAAAACACAAAGCAAAAGTAAAACAAGGAAAACGCACGCCAATACTGAAATGCACGCAAATCATTCAATGACTCTTGAGTCATTGAGGTTGCTTAGAATCATATGCTTAGAATTCAGCAGTCTTTCTAAAGAGCGATGAGTGAAAGCAGCGGCACTTGTCGCTCATCGCTGTTATGAGAATGCTTCGCGGTGAAGTGGTTGTTGGATTTAGTGGATTTAGAATCGTAAATAAACGATTCGCTGCAGGTCTCTGGTACGCATACACGTAAAAAAGGCTATTAACTGAATTAAATAGTGAAATAATTTTTTTGTTTTTAATCAAATGTATTTTATTTATTCATTTCTTAATTTATTACAAAAAAATATGATTTGAAAATATGAAAAATATTTCGATTCTCACCGAGAATCATCATCACGACAGAACTAAAAATAAACATTTGTAACACACTATTTTACACATTGTCTTTAAACAGTAAGAACTTACATAAAAACAAAAAACTTTATACACTGAATCTACATTGAAACATTTAACATTAAACCATTTAAAATTAAAATTACAAACAGCTAAAAACAAACCGCGTCCATCAATTCTGCATACAACTTCAACTGCGTTTGTTTTTTTCCTCTGCTTCTCGATGCAGCGTCTGTATATGTGAGCACAATTGTCGGTATCAGTTTTAAAGTTGAGTCGTTTATGTGGGTGAACGTTAATAATGTGAAGCATTTCCAGAGTGTATCGACGTGTGTATTTGTTCTCTTGCTGTAAAATCTCAACGTTAGTAAAGTCAGGTGTGTGTTTGTGCTTGGCACAGTGGGCCGCTAGTGCTGTTTTTTGTTCTATGGGTTTGTCTTTTAGTTTCAAGTCAGATTTATGTGAAGAAAGTCTAGTTCGTAATTTATTTTTCGTTGTCCCCACATATGTCTGGTCACATACGTGGGACCCGTCACCATTACATTTTATTTTGTAAACCACATTCGTTTGATCTAATTTGTCAATTTTTGTTTTTGTATTACTGTAAATTTGTTGTAATGCGTTAGCTGACTTAAACGCGATTTTATATTTATCCTTGTCATATATGTTAGAATTTAAGAGTCTTTCAGATAGGCCCGGTATATATGTCATCGATTTGTAGATTTTATCTGGTTTTTTAGTTGTCGTTCTTTCTGTCTCTCTAAAATATTTGCGAATAAGTTCATTGATTGTTTTCTTTGGAAACTCATTGTTATGTAATATTGTCCTTATTTTTTGTAGATTTTCCTTGTGATATTCTTTGTTGCTGATGTCAAGCACTCTCCGTATGAAATTGTTCGCTGTATTAAAAATTATTCTTTTAGGATGTTTGGAGTAAAAGTTGATTAGGCGTTCAGATGCCAAAGGTTTTTGATACCAGTTTGTAGTCAGTTTGTTGTTTTTTATTATTATTACAGTGTCCAAATATGGTAAAAATCCGTCGACTGCTTCCTCCTTCGTAAATTTTATGTTTCCATGAAAATTGTTCAATATTCTCAGTGTTTCTTCAATTTGGTCCGTTTTAACTATAGCGAAAAGGTCGTCAACATATTTTGTAACTAGTCTTATTTTGTTGTTAAGTGTTTCCAATGACTTGTCTAGTAGCTCTTCCATCACTATGTCTGCAATGACTGGAGACGCTGGTGATCCCATCGGCATTCCTCTGATTTGTGTGTATATTTTGTCTTCATACTTAAAATATCTATTGTCTTTAATGCACAATTTTAATATGTCCATGAATTTGTCTTTGTTTAGTTTGGTATATGTTTTGATTCTGTTCCATTTCGTTTTAATAATTTTTAGTGCATAGTCAACCGGTATACTAGGAAAAAGGGATATCACGTCAAATGAAACTATGGATTCGTCGTCATAAATGTATGTGTTATTTATTCGTTTTTTTGAAATCTATTGCATTGTTGATATTGTATTTGGAGTCTATAGTCAAGTTTTTAAGAATGTTGATGGCGTATCTACATAGTCCGTATGATGGTGATCCTATTGATGAACAAATTGGTCTTAAAGGTGTGTTTTTTTGTGAATTTTAGGCAATCCATATATCCTCGGTGCAGTTGCTGTGTACGTTTTTATGTTTCTTTTTTCTTTTGTTGAGATCTCGTTCTTGTTGTATAGGAATTCCGCGAAATCGTTGTTTATCTGCTGTAGTTTTTGTGTAGGGTCCTTATTAATTCTTTTAAAAATTCCAGTGTCTCTTATAAGCGTTTTCATTTTTTCGTTGTAATATTTTTTGTTCATTGTAACTGTCACATTACCCTTGTCCGAGTTTAATATTAAGATATTTTTATGTTCCTTTAGAAATATTTTCGTCGCTTTTAATGTCTCAATCTCTGCTTGGTCTCTGTTGTTCATCTTGTTGTTTTTCATGTGTCCATCAATGAGTGTTGTAAACTTCGATCGTGCTACGTCCTGTTCTTCTTTTCCTGCTATGGTTTGAATGCACTCTTCACCTTCCGCTATGCAATTAAATAAGGGGAACTGTCTTGTTGTTGATGGTAACGCGTATTTTGGTCCTAGCGAGAGAAGCCATTCTATATTTGTTGGTATTGTAACGTCGGACTTGTTGACAAACCAATCAGTGTTGTGTTTTCTCCTAATTGTATCATCTGATTCTCTTTGGAGTGCTTTGTATTTATTCATGTGAATGTTCTTTGAGTGAGTGAGTAAATTGTTATAAGTTTTGGTTTCGTTTGAGAAAAAAGCTGTTTTGTGTACGTCGCTCAACCTTTTGTTGATAATTTTTGTTATATTTTTAGCACTTCGTTCGTTGATTTTTAATGTTTCGTGTTTATGTTGTACAAGTAAATTAAGTATTTTGGCATGGAATGTCTGCATGCATTTTGTCAGTATGTGTTTGGTCTTTTTGGGTACTATTCCGTTGATTTCAAAAATGGTGGCAACCGTTGTTGTTGTATTTTTAATGAAGTTCGGTATGAATCCCATCTTCCGACATTTGATTAAAAATGTAATTGCTGTTTTTAAGTTGACGTTCTTTCTCCTGTTGTTCTTGTATTTTCTAATAGTGTTGTTGGTTTCGTTGTTATAGTTTACCTTAAGTTCTTGGTACAGCTTCATTTTGTTGTTATGTTGCTATGTTACGGCGTGCCCTCCGTTGTATAATTTTTATTTATTTTAGTCGACCTCTTGTTTATTGTTTATTGTTGTATATGTATAAAATTTTATAACACTAATAAGAGTTTTTGCAATTGGACCTTAAGCCCGAATACAACAATAAACAATAAACAAGAGGTCGACTAAAATAAATAAAAATATGAAAAAAAACTATTTCGGAAAAAATTTGCAAAAAATATTAGAGACTGAAATTGCACAAGCACGTGTTGCGTGTGTTATATTGGCACACTAGCGAGTAACTAATAATGCATGTTCACAATTAATTGCGTGATTTGCCGTTGAAAATGTATGTATATCTCTATTTTTTGGCAATATTTTTTAACATCAGCAATTAGTCGAAAGAAACTTCAATGATGCGTTTGTATGCGTACACATGCAAAAGTACTTATTTGTGACATTCCGAACATGCACGCCATCTACCGGCATTATTATTTCGTAGAGCACGATCTAACAAGCTATTTTTAAAATTTTCAGCTAAAACGGTTATTGTTTATTATATCTTTTTTACGTCGAAATAGTTGATTAGTATGCGCGCGCATACAAAATACCGATAAGGGTTAAAGTCATTGATAATGTTATTTAGTCAAAAGTAGAAATACATATCCCAATATTTGGGATAAGTGAAAACCAAAAATCTTTACCTACACTAACAAAAGTGGTTGAGTTTTATTTGAAAGCTTACTAAATTTTGGCTTGATAACCTTTGCTCTAAATGGTCAGTTATTAAATAGGCAAAAAAAAACCTACTACCTTGAAGTTGTTTTTTTCTCCCTGACTACATACCTGACCTCGACGACGGCGTGGCTTAGGCCGTACCCTTAGTTGCACATCTCCGATGTGATTGTTGTCTTTGAAGTTTATGTTGTATACGTAGTTATCCATTGTTACCGCTGCGGCCTCTGGTGCGCCAGCTGCTGCTACTGAAATGGCGGTTTTTGTTCGCCTCTGCTGATTCGGACGAAGATAGGTTTCGGTTGAAGGCAGTTAATGTAGCCGTCAGTTGTTTCTTTAATACGTTGTTGCTTTTTTCCTTTAGGTCTTTGCTCTTCATTTTTTTTTAGTGTATATCTTTTTTTTTCTTTTAGCTTTAATTTTCGGTTTTTATTTTATTTCATTTATTATTTTATCGCGTCTAGTTTTCTTTTAGTTTTTCATTAATCACTTTGTGATTTTTTTTTTATAGTTCACTTTTCTTGACTGTTATTCCTTTTATTTTTCTGTGCATACTATTCTTTTAATTGTATACCCATTTTTTCAGTGCGTACTTTTCTCTTAATTATACACTATTTGCACTTATGATTTTCTTTTTTTCACTTTTTCAGTTTGCATTGCCTTCTTTATTTTTTTCAGATTTCCTTCTTTATTTTTCAGTGTTTACTTTTCTTTTAATTATACACCATTTGCACTTATGATTTTCTTTTTTCACTTATTCAGTTTTTATTATTTATCCGCATGTTTATTTACATATTTGGGTTTGCCTTTTTTTCTGTTTATAAAAGTTTTTTTTTCGTGTAACACTTTTCTTGTCTTCTTTTTTGTTTATTCTTTTTTCTTTTCTTCTTTTTTCATTAAGAGCTGGTCAACTGATCTTTAGGTTTTCACTTCACAACAATTTAATTTTTAGCTTATCTTATTTTTTATTTTTGCTTCGTTACTTTGGACTTTCCTCGTCCTTGTCACCTTTTTTTATTATGTTAGAACATTTAGCTTAACCGTATTTTAATTTCCATTATTACAAGTTTTTTTTGTTTTATCTTCTAGAATTGCTAGCACTTACATGGCTTAAAACCATGCTCTGTTTATGTAAGCTTTGACGTTGTTGTTTTTTTATTCAGCGCAGATTTTGCCAGGTGCTGTTTTTTTTTTCTCTTGACATTCGCGTGGTGCACTTTTCTTTGTTTCTTAATTCCTGTTTTTTCCATTTGACTTCTGAATTTTGCAATTGTTTTCTTTCTGTTACTTTTTCCCTTTTGTTAATTCAAATTTTTTGTACTACGCTGTTCGTCTCTCTTCCTCCTTTTTGTTCTATTTAGTTGGTGGTTCTCTTCGTTCCGCCGCTTTGGTCGCCTTATGCCGGCGTCGCCGCTGTGGTTGCTGCTGTTGTGGCCGTTGGATGTGTTGACGCTTGCGGTGGCCGCTGCGGTTGAGTCAGACTAAACTGAGCGAGTGCGGTGATAGCGCTTCCGACTTCTCGTTTGTGTTATTTGTTTCGATTTGTCTGTTTTACTCAAAGTGTTTCTTCTAAGACTAATTTTTAAGCACAAACTTTTATGTTTTCTGTTTTTTTAAAATTTTTTTATTGAATATTTCAAGCCAGAAAATGGCAGCTTTTAATTTTCGCGCTGATGCGTACCTGGTGCTGTGTAGTTCACTCCACGATATAGTATTTAGTATATTTATTTATTTTTTTTTTTAGACTTAAGGTACAATTTTTTTCACTTTTGTAACACATTTAAGTTGTTGGTTAAGAGCTTAACATTGGTTTCTTTTTCAGCACGTTTTTGGTAAGTTCACTTTAAGAGCATTTCTTCCTTTTTTTCCTTATTTTTTTTTTTTTTGATGGTTTCGTTTCACTGGTTAGTTTTAATTTCCGTCGGTTTTCCGATTAATTTAATTTATTTTTCTTTTATATTAGTTTTTAGGTTTTCTTTTTTCTTTTAATCGCGCTGAATTTTTTCTTTCAACCAAACCGTACCGACTAGCTAAATCCTGCTTCCACCACCGACGTCCAAAAAACCTCCGTCTCCAAAAACTTTCCGTTCCACCTGAAGTCCGTGCTTTTGACTGCCTGGTACGCACACTTATTGCTGTACTTTTCCAGCTTTGTATCTCTGTCTCCCTCTCACGAAGGGTGAGATCCAAATATTTGAATCGCGCGTCATTGCTAAAAATAGAGCCATCTTTTTTCTATCTTCAATCGACATAACGGAAGGACAAAGTACCCGATTCATAACCATATAAGGCAATCTAATATGGAGTCAGTATTTTTTTCTGTTTGGGAGACAAAGAAGACTGGAGGCAGACATTGTGTGCTCCTCTATCATTCCTTTTACTACTGACGAATCTATAACTTTATTTTTAGTCACAAGTGATGGTACAAAAAGTCAGAACAGTGTTTTGGTGCAACTGACAGCTTTAAGTAAAAATGTAAATCTTCTGTACTATTTGGAGATTTAAGGACTAAAGTTACGATTTTTAGGACGGGCATATGACGATCTTTAGACTCAAATTACTCTTTTTGAAAAGCTTTTTGACGATTTTATGCGAAGAGTCTCTGGCAACCCTGCTTAGCAATTTTGTGTGTTTGAATATGTTTGTACTTGCATTGTAACCGTTGCTCATATGAATAGCTTGTATTAAAGTGCACTTTTATTACAATTGATAATTATATAAAAGCTTGGTTTATTATAAATCCAACAAGTTTTATTTCGTTGATATTAGTTAATAATTCGTCGATTAATTTAATCTTTAATTTATAGATAAATTAATCTGTAAAACAACTATTATGTGCTGTAATTGTTGTTTTTCATGCAGTATTGACTGAACTGAGATTTTCGCAAGAACAAGCAAAACATAGTTATTTTGGTGATAACTATGTTAGTTATTTTTGATTTTGTAGTAAAGTAGAAATACATTAAATTGAATTTCAACCGGTTTCAATTAAATAAATCTAGTTGGGTTTAGAATTAGATAGATTTTTTATTGTTACGACAACGGTCGTTTTTTTATACAAAATATTTAATACAAATTTAATACAAAATATGTCCACAAATTGATCTCAAAGAAAAAAAATATGAAAAATTTAATACAATTTTTGAAAAAATTTTTTAATTTTTGAAAGTTAGTTTAGGTTCAGTTTCTGGTAGAATCTTGGGAACGACTAGATATGGTATAACCATTGATGCGATGCTTCATGATTCGTAAATCCTGTAACTTCCGATGTTCACATATCATATTATGGTTACCACCAATCTAATATTACAGTATTTTAATAATGACGTTAGGCTCATTCCATTAGATTTCGTCAAAAAAAAAAAAAAAAGTCGCCTCACCATCTAAAATAAAATTGACAAAAATATATGTGAATGCCCCATTATTAGAGACAACAAAAAAGATTTTTTCAATTTTTTTTTTCTTTTCCGTTAGCCAGTGGTGCCACTTGAATCGCTTCGGGGTCGTTCCAAAAACCGTGTTTTAGGGTTTCATGTTTTCCCTTATAACTTTTTTTCTAAAATAGGTATTGACTTGATTCAAAAAACAGTTTTACAGAAGAGTAACTCTACTTTTAAACAATGTTAAATTATAGCTTGCCAACTAATGTTTAAGTTTTTATAAAATCACCAAAACTTTTGCAAAAATATTCAGTTTAATTCGATTTTAATCACCCTTAGCATTTCAAATGTAGGGAACTTGATTATTTTTTCTAAATTTCTTATTTTGTGCCTGTTTAACTTAATTACATATAAAAATGTATTTAAATAATTGCTGGATTGCAGAAATAATTATTTTAAAATATGAATTTACGACAAATGTGTCAACTTTCGGACCCTGTATCTCCAAAAAGGCACATTTTAAAAATCAAAATTTTTTTTTATTTTTAGCTTAACTAATTTTCAACATACTGATACAATTTGAAGAGTATGTTTTGCCTTGTTTTTGAAAAAATTAGTTTTTAAAAATGTACCATAAACCATATTAATACAAAAAGCGTGAACTTACGTTCATTGTATATAAAAGGGACACATCATCGACTGCCGTTATATTTTACATGAATTAAGTTTGGTATATTTACAATGTACTTATAAAACCTAGTAATTAATTAATAGTCGTAATACCCTCAATAGTTTAGAAAATGTTAATCTTTTAAAAATGTGCTATTTCAAAATTATTATAAAAGTTTTATTTATGTTGACGGCATAGGCTAAAAATATTCGATTTGGTATAAAACTAAATTATATAAAGTTTCGTGCCGATTGATGAACTGTTAAAACTCGCTTAAGAGTCCGAAAGTTGGAGAATCGTTCTATATGAAAATTACGTATCAAATTTAAAAAACGGTTGAAAATTACCAAAATTCTGATATTTTACTTTTCGAAAAAATTTCATTTTTTTTCTTGTTGTAATAAAAAAAATCTTAAAAATTCAAATATTAAAATATTACAATGAAAATGAAATGTTGTTGAACTATTTTCGGAACCAATTCTTAATACAAATACAAAAAATTATGTGATTACTTTGAATAACTTGGTCGTTATGGAATTTTTATTAGAAGTGTACCTTTTTGAAAATGTCAAAAAATTCACAAAAATTCAAAAATACAAAATGTTAACCAACTACAACATTGATGCTTATGGCATAGTCTTGAGCTATTTTGTGCACACAATTAAGAAAACCAAAAGTCTAAGAAAAAAGTTTAGCTGGTGAATCTTAACTGGCATTTCGAACACAAAAAAAAATCATTTGAAAGGTCTTTAAAATTAATGCTTTTTAAATATTTTCGATTTTTGTATTACAAAAATTTTGAAATTTCAGGGCTGCCAACAAATCAGACCCTGGGTTTACTGTTCAAAATACATATAAAGAAAAAAAAAATCAAAACCAACCAATTTAATTTTTCACCAGTGCAAATTCCGAGATCTTTGTTTGTTGCGTAAAGCTTTCAATATCTGCCGTCAATTTATTTGAACTTAAGATTTTTTCAGTCTAGGAGATTTTTAAAAAATGGACAAAAATCTAAATTCCTTTTTGTGTTACAGTAAAAAAAAATGCATGTCAAGATTAACTTAAATTATGTCAGGATATTACTTTAATATAATAAAATTTATAATAATATTTATTTATAATAATAAAATAGTTTAAATTAGAAAAACAAAACTATGACAATTTTTAATATTTTGAACAGTACAACATTACTGTCTATGATACATTACAGATTTTAGTTTTTTGCCAAATCGAATACGTTTAGTCTATGCCGTCAACATAAATAAAACCTTTATAAATGGGGGTTTATACTTATTAACAGATTGTAATACACAAAGTCAATATTAAGAGTAATTTTTAACTTTTTAATAAATAGCACATTTTTAAAAATTAATATTTTCTAAACTATTGGGGGTATAGTCCTAAGGTTTTATAAGTACATTGTAAATATGCCAAACTTAATTCATGTAAAATATAACGGCATTCGATGATGTGTCCCTTTTATATGCAATGAACGTAAGTTCACGCTTTTTGTATTAAAATGGTTTTTGGTACATTTTTAAAAACTAATTTTTTCAAAAACAAGGCAAAACAGACTCTTAACATCTTACCAATATGTTGAAAATTAGTTAAGATAAAAATAAAAAAAAAAATAAAAATTTTTAAAATGTGACATTTTGGAGATCAGGGTCCGAAAGTTGACATATTTGTCGCAAGTTAATTTTTTAAAATCATTATTTCTACAAACCAGCAATTATTTAACTACATTTTTAAATGTATGTAATTATGCTAAGCAGGAACAAAATTAGAATTTTAGAAAAAATTATCAAGTTCCCTAAATTTCAAATGCTACCAAATGCTACCAGGATGATTAAAATCGAATAAAACTGAATATTTTTGCAAAAGCTTAGGTGATTTTATTAAAACTTAAACATTAGTTGGCAAACTATACTATACTTCTGTGAAACTGTTTTTGAATCAAGACAATACCTATTTTAGAAAAAAGTTATAAGGGAAAACATAAAACCCTAAAACACGGTTTTTGGGCAGACCCCGAAGCGATTCAAGTGGCACCACTGGCTAACGGTAAAAGAAAAAAAATTGAAAAAAAATCTTTTTTGTTGTCTCTAATAATGGGGCATTCACATATATTTTTGTCAATTTTTTTCTAGATGGTGATGCGCCCGCCCTTGGCGAAATCTGGTGGAATGAGCCGTTACTATGAATGAAATTCAACAATTTACCTTATAATGAATTTATGTAATATATGTACGTAATAAATTTTAAAGTTTAAAAAGTATACAATCCTTTTAGTAATATAAGATATGCCTTTATTTACCCCCTTTACCTTTTATATACATCTCAAATTCTAAAGTAATCGATCTAGAAGAGTAAACTCCACTCGCGCATTGGAGCTGGCATGCACACACACTTTTTTTCATGTTCACTCTCAATAATACGAACCCAGTGAAAATGAATGCTTCATGAATCTGAGGTAAGATATAAATAATGGAACATGGAAGACACTGTCAATCTACAATAAATACATAAATAACACTGGTTTACATCCCATTTGTACAATGAATGCCACTATACACTTCTCATGTAAAATCGGTCGCTAATTCCGAAGTTTTTTTTCCCTGTCACTCCGTTTTCGAGATATTGCCGTGATATATCATATGATGATGATAATTAAAGCTGATGAAATTCCCCACAAACAATGCCTACATCATTTTTTGATTCAGCTGCTAGTTTTGGCGGAATAAAGTCAATTTTCGAGGAATTTTCCAGTATGCCACGGCCGCCACTGGTTATTTCACAAAATTATTTAGACATAAAAAAATTGTTGTAGTATTTACTTACCAAAAATTATTATTATTCTAGTTCCCCTGCCTTCGGAACATCCAGTAGCAAGCCTTGTTTAATGCGAAATTTATCTTGAGTATTTTCTATTGTCATTTTGTGATTTAGCTTGCCATTTTTTTATTGGAAGCTTATACTAAACGTGCAAAATACACTTAAAGAAACGAATTCAGGCATGAAGAGTTGCTCGACTTATATGGTTAAGCTGTAATTTCGTAGCCTCCTAATTGTTTTAGGCCGCGTTTAAAGTGAACCCTTAGGCCTTTTCCAAACTTGGTCAACGCAATTCTAACGACACTTAAGCGCAACAGCGAAAAAGTTGAAAAGCAATGCAACTGTAAACCGAATGCTTTCAGACTTGCTTCAAAGTCATGCAACATGTCTAAGGCATCTGAAAAAGCATTAAGAAATGAAATAAGTGGCATTTTGCAAACGTACTTATTATAACTTAAGTATAAGGAACAAATTAATTAACTTATTCGCCTTGATTTATACAGGGTGTCCCGCAATTGAGTGCAACTATTTACGGAGCTGAAAGGTTATGTCGAGCTGAGCAAAAAATCGTATGGGAGAGGAAAAATGTCTATTTTCACATTCTCAGGAGCTACAGGGTTAATTAATATTTCACGACTTTGATTCACGTTATTGTTTCTAGCAGAAAAACTAAATAACATAAAACTTATTTTGATAGCTCAATTTAAAGGCAATAAAATCACCTTCCCAACGGTATATCAACCACAAACGGTATACAAACTCCACCAACTTAACCGTTTCTGAGCAGTGCTCGTGTGAACATTAAATCAATCGATTGCAACTACCAAATTTCAATTTTGAGTGCAAATTTCTCAGATTTTCCCATAATAAATGAAATTTTTTTAAGATCAATTTTTTTAATTTATTTAATTTTCTTTTCAATGTCACCAAAAACACAAACATATCTTAAAAAATAAAAATGTTGGCTGTACTAAAAAAATTATACTTATTAGAAAACAATGATATTATCTACTGCATAGCTAACACTGTGGAACAAATTCAAGTTAGCAAAAGTTTGGTCGATTCTGAGAGTGAAGGGTGAAAAAAGAGGCTAAATTAGAAAACCCATACCGCGGCGTTTGTTTATGTTAGTTCGAATTTTTTTTTTAATCGACCTTCGAACTTTGCAGTCAAATGCCGATTTTCAGCATATTGTTTATATGGTTTTTTGGCTATAACTCGTCGACTAATTGATATTTTTTCAATCTGTAAAAGCCAAATTATTGCTAGAGGCCTGTGCAACAATTAAAATTTTTTAAAAAATTGATTTAGAAAATTTTTGTGGTGCTTATGAAGCACAATGTTGGAAAAATTATTTTTTTTTCATGCTTTTTGAAAATATTTTCCACAAAACTAAGTCTTTTTTGCTTTCTGTTTGATCTATAATATGCTTCTCAGTTTCTTCAATAAATTTCATTTGAAAAGAAAATAGTCTTAGTCGATAATTTGCGTTTAAAATCCCAAAACCATTAAATAAATAGCGATTTAGGTAGAAGTAATTATAAAGGGAAGTTCCAAGAATTAGGAATTAGTAAAACAACTTTTTTCTTTAAACAACGCACAGGTAGCGATTTTTTTTTATTTCGTACAAGCGAACTAATTTCAAAAATAAAGATTCAGTTAAACTCGAAACTCAGCCGAAGCTGATGTCCTTTAATTTTCGGGCGGTCGTGATTTTGTGAGTGATTTAAGTTAAGTGCATCGGTTTCATAAAAATAACAAAGAAAACATTGTATAATATATATGGTATTAAAAATGTCGGAACCAAAATGTAAAATGGACCATTTTTGTAATGTTTGTGGACATTTCATAGCAAGCGATGAAAAATGTGGCAATGTGATGATTTTTTTTTTGGAAGCCTATAAACAATATTTCTCGCAAGAGTTTATCACTGACGTAAACTATGCCCATAAAAAAGTTTGCTTTAATTGCTATTCAACTCTTATGCAATGGAAAAGTGAAAAGAAGAAGGCTATGCCTTTTGGTATACCAATGATGTGGTTAGACAACAGCCCGCATCAAGAAGAAAACTGCTATGGATGTATCAACTACCATAAAACTTTGAATAGAAGGAAAGCAAAGAATAAAACTTATGTAGCAGTGCCATGTGCCCAATTACCATTACCGCACTCAGAATTCATTCCAGTACCAACATACCGAAGTATTGATCTTCAAACAGATATCAGTACTACAACCGCCTACAACGACCCTGGTGAAGCTACATCCTATGAAACATCAAAGGACCCAATCCTAGTCACAAAACCAATTGGATGGAATTGTTGCAAATTTGTGTTTGACTCAGAAAAAATCAGAACTAATGGCTTCATTTTTGAAAGGAAATAATTTGCTGGAGAAAGAAAGAAAGAAAGAAAGAAAGCAAACGCCAAAAAGAGTTAGAAAAGTTCTTCAATGTGAATGATGCAAAAAATTTCGCTTATTGCAACGATTTTGAAAAGTTAATGGAGACGATAGGGTTAACCTATAAAAAAGATGATTGGCGTTTATTCATCGATAGTTCACTAATCAGCTTAAAAGTTGTGCTTTTGCACAAGACAAAAAGAATGCCTTCTGTTCCGATTGCGTATAGCACTGACACTAGTGAAAATTTCAATAATTTGAAACACATTCTGAAAGTAGTCAAATATAACGAACACCAGTGGCGCATTTGCTGCGACCTCAAAATAGTTTCATTGATTACAGGCTTAACAGCATCTGGCCGTCCAAAATATCAGTGTTTTTTGTGCGATTGGGATTCACAATACGGAGAAGGTATTAAAGGAAGAAACCAGTACAAACAGCATAACTGGAATAGTCGCATTGGACGGAAATGGCCGTAAGACAATAGGCTACACGAAAGTCTTGTTCCTGAAACGAAAATTTTGTTGCCGTTGCTCCACATTAAACTTGGCATTGCTAAAAATTTTTGAAATGTATCGCAAAAAGACCAGCAGTATTCAACCGCTTAAAAGACATTTTCCCAAAACTAAGCAACGCAAAAATTCAGGAAGGGGTTGTTAATGGTCCCGACATACGGAAACTAATGAGTCGTCAAGATTTTGACCAAGTTCTGACAGAACGAGAATTAAATGCACGTCTCGCATTGAAAGTAGTCACTAAAGGACTTTTGGGTAAATAACGCAAAGAATCTGTGGCAGCAAACATGTTGGCAACTTTCGATGAAATTGTGGTTAATCTTGATGTTGAAGCATCTTGATCAACTCGCTCAACAGATGCCAACTGAATCTGATGAGCAAGGCGAACGTAATCACCAAACTGCGCATCCATTTGAAATAAGGTAACTATAGAGTGTGTATATTTTGAATTCCTAGATTTTTCTAATACCTTTGTCAGAGTGCACAATTTAAACATGTTAACGATTGAGAAATATTTTCGTTTCAGGTACAGGGGAAAGAAATCTCCAGATGCAATACTCGCTGAAATTTGTTGGTGGTATAAAAACACCTTTGAAGAAGAGGAAGACGATGAGAAAGAGGAAGAACGGAAAGACAAAGATGAAATTCCAGAATATCTGTTGGACGAAATTATCCACCTTTCTGATGATGATGACGATGACCAAGATATTAGAGAGAGTAGTGATGTTGATCCACAGCCGCTTGCTAAACGGCAACTGGCCAAATCATTAATTTAATTTATTTAATTTTTTTACTTAAAACTTTTCATAACTAACATTTCAAAATTATATTTTTTTCCATATTTTTATAATTTCTTTTTCAATGTTTCTTCAAAACCAACACTGAACAAAATTGGTACATGAAAAATGAGAAGTAAATTAATATTAAGCTGGAAAACGCAAGTTTTGTATTATGATTGTTTTCTTTTCAAATGAAATTTATTGAAGAAACTGAGAAGCATATTATAGATCAAACAGAAAGCAAAAAAGACTTAGTTTTGTGGAAAATATTTTCAACAAGCATGAAAAAAAAATAATTTTTCCAACATTTTGTTTCATAAGCACCACAAAAATTTTGCACAGGTACCTGAACACCATAATTGTTGCACAGGTCTCTAGCAATAATTTGGCATTTACAGATTGAAAAAATATCAATTAGTCGACGAGTTATAGCCACAAAACCTTATAAACAATACTGAAAATCGGCATTTGACTGCAAAGTTCGAAGGTCGATTAAAAAAAAAATTCAAACTATCATAAGCAAACGCCGCGATACGGGCCTTTGCTAACCTAACTTTTGCTAACCTGAATTTGTTCCACAGTGTAATTCTACCAAATTTCCAGAGATAATTGCTTTAACTTCAACTTGCCCTAGACGAAGCTCCCGTCGTGTATGTCTCGCTCGTCCAGAGCTCAGTGTCTACCTTAATACTACCTACACAATTGAACACACTTACTGCCTGCTAGAATCGTCGGCCATCCTAGGAACACCGCTCAATAATCTTTCTGCTATTCCAGAAGCCATTGAGGTTGATTTTGACGTGGACTAGTGGGTTCCGTAGTACCTCGCTGATACCTAGCTGTCCTTGATAAGTTGAGGAGTGCATCTGAAATCAAACATAAACTAAGAAAAAAAAAATGTTAAAAGTGATTATAAAAACAAAATAAGTTAAAGAAAATAAATTTAAACTCAAAAGAAAAGAATGCAGTGGTAACCTTAACTTATAGCTAACTTATTATCAAATAAAATAATATAAATAAACACATCAATATCGTGTCAACAGGCTTGCTGACGTCGAGGGAGATGCATGTAAGTTAATCCCCTAGTTTTGGGATATTTATTTAGCTTCATATTTTAAATTTCAATACCATGTGTTTAAATTCTAAATTATCTATATATAGTGCTTCATACTTTTGGGGTTAATTTTATTTTAAATTCAGATACATGCTGACAAATGTCGATCTTAAGTCGAGAAATTATTTTATTATTGTTGTAAACTTGCATACCAACTGTCAGTTTTTCTCATATTCACCACGAAAATGAGAGAGCTAAAAAGTCTTCCCCAACTTTCAAAGGAGGTCATGTACATACATATTTATGTAAGCATGTAACTGCGTTTGACATTTTACTATTATTGTTTTGATTATGCATGAATGAAATATGACTGAAGAGAAAGAAGTGCGTAATCAAAATAAAAGTAGTGAAATACAATCTATTATGGTAAACTTCAATGAATATGAGTTAAAGGATTGCCAACTAATTTCATTTCTATTATATTATTGTTGAACATTCAGTATTTTTCATTTTTGTTTTGTATTAATACGATTTTTTTTTATCAATGTAAATTAACTTTGCTAGTAAATTAACTGACTTCGAACTAACGTATACAGGAAAAAAAAAGAGAAAAAAAAAACTGAGAACTTAATCTATTATGGTCACTTTATTTTTGGTTTAAATATATTTTGTTGTTGTTTAATTATAAATAATCCGTGTTTTTAGATTGATAAATGGATAAATAAAAATAATGAATTATACATTTTCAACTATGAACTAAATACGCGTAATTTTTACATTATTTAAGGCAAAGTGAATAGCAGCTATAGTAACATATAGGGCTTAAAAAAACAAACATGAAAAAAATTATTTTTGCAGGAAGTTGGGGTATACAACAGGGACCAATAACACCTAGGTCTTCTACTTTCTTCAGATGACGTTTCTTACAGTTGTAGATATAAATTATTTTCCTGGTTGAGTCGTTCCTCCTTTTTTTTCAAAAATGTTTGTTTAAAATCCCTGCAGAAACTTATTTTTATGTGTCCGACTCAAACTGTATAAGATGGAGTAAGTCCCCCCGCCCCCGATTTTCCCTGAGCACGGCCGGGAAGCTAGTATACAGAGTGAGCTCCTATAAAATACATTAAGCCGCTGTCGGCTCGTTACATAAATTTTGGAGCCCAATGCATTACCGAATTGAGTGGTAAAAATCAAGTTTGCTTGCCTTATACTGCTTTGAGCTCCCGAAGATTCTTATTCACCTAAAGCTCTTTGGAGTTATCCTGATCATTTGGAGTTATCGCCAATTGGAAAGTTTCGAATGCGATCCAGTGGTTATATTTTTTTTTTTTTGTAATTTAAGATTTGTTCATTAATTTGAACAAGTAGATTAAGTTTAATTTTGTTGACATATTCAGTTCATCGCGCATGTGATTTTGTAACTGGCATTTAAAATCGCTGATATGACACGCAGTTTGATCTGCCTATATTCAACAAAATTTGTAAACAACAAAAGTAGAAAAAGATTTTAAAAGTAGTAAGAGATAGTTAACCTTTTTCTTCAATACAACTTATATCTGGTTCTATAGAGATAATTCTGAAGATTATTAATGATAGCTTGCTTTCACTTATAAGTCCTTAAAATGTGTGAAATATACAAACTTTTTTCATTACAATTTTGACAATCTTGAATTTTGTGTTGAGGAAGGCAACGCCATACTGTGCACACTATGCATAAGACATAAATTTCACCGCAATTGTATTCAAACTTGGCTTAGTACTAATGTCACTTGTCCCATCTGTCGAAGCGTATCCTCTGCTTCAGATTTGATAAATTACCAAGCACATCCGGCTAGCTCAGTTACTTTAAACAAACCGAATTCTAATCCGAATTCGATTCGAATGAGAGGTGGTGCTGTGCCCAGAAACAGACCTAATACTCGCCTTTATACTCAAACTTTTAGAAATACAAAAATACCAAATGATAACAGTAGCCCAGAAGATGTTAATCATACACCCCGTATCAATCGAAGTAACACACTTGGTGCTACAAATCCTACAAATCAAAATTTGAACTCAGAGCGTAATCCGATTATCAACGATCGAATTTCGAACTTGATTTCCAATTGGCATATAAAGTTTACTGCATGTCCCGGTGATATAAGTTAACATTAGGAAACTGCTGATCATGCATTTTCCCACCAAATGCATATAAGCACCAAATTCTGAACTAAGCTGGATGCAACCTGATGCCTGCATGCGAGGGACTCGTCTACAAAACGTGTGACGCTGGCAGCGGCTCATGCAGTTACAACAACAACAATAATCCCAAACAGTTTAAGGTTTCTTGAATAAGTAAAGAATATTATTAAGTTAGTTTAAGTTTAGTTTTGATTAAGTTAAGTCAAAGAAATGAAATAAAGATATTTTTTTTAAATAAAATCAAAAGAGATTTTATTAATTTATATCGGTTGAAGACTTTATTTATAAAGTAAATGGTCTTACATCTCAATCCTTTTTTAGTAACAATTTTTAGTAATCCTATTCACCAATCAGACTTCAACAAATTTTATTTGATATTCTACAATATTCACCGAAAATTAAATATGTAAAGGGCACATTAATTCCAATAGCAGATGCTTTAAGTCGACAGAAATGTGTGCAGTTTGCCAGCAAACTCAGCGAGCTAACCAAAAAGAACCTTTGATTTTGGGGCATATACCGGAATACCCATTCCAACTCGTCTTAGCAGACATGTTTAAGTTTAAGGGCGATAATTTTTTATAAGGATGAGGTAGTTTTACTTTTACGCCAATATTTTACAGTCCATGGAATACCAGAAATACTTGAATCAGATGGCGGGCCGCTATACCAGCTCCGCATTCAAAATATTTGAATCAGATCAAGATAGGTTCAAATGGGTTTGCTGAGCGAAGCGTCCAAACGGTGAACGGAATTCTAAAGCGTTGTTGGCGCGATGGTCCAGACCTATATTTAGCTATGTTGTTACTTCGATACACTCCACACAATGAGGTGTTAAAATCAGCTGCTCAGCGATTGTTTAGTTGTAAAACACGAACAATATTACCTGCAGCTAAAGCTAGTCTTGCACCAAAAATCATGACCGGCGTTACGAAATAACTTTAAGAGTTACGAGAGAATCAGCAGCGCTATGCAGATAGATTGGCACTACCGTGCCTACCATTTAAAGTGGGAGACAACGTAAGAATGCAAATGGATCATCGTGAATAGAATTCCGCCAAGGTGGTCGAAATAACTGCAAATCCACTATCCATTATAGTTGAGACACCCGAGGAAAGAAAATATCGACGAAACAACATCCATCTCCATACTACAAGGGCGATGTTACCCTCAACGATTTTTTCGTCAATCCTCAATTTCCAAAATTCATTATCATCCGAAGTAGATGAGTCAAAAGTAATAACGCCTCTACAACTGAATCTTTCGACCTCAGAGGATACATTAGGTAATAAGGTGGACTTAACAGGCCCAAATTGTCAAAATCATGGTCGTTAAGTCCAAAATAGCGAAAGTACCTTCAAGCCAGGAAAAGTGATGGCACCAAGCACTGATTCGAAGGTTAGTCGTTACGGCAGAGAGATTAAACCAACAGTCAAATATGACCCATCTGAGTCATAAGTTTTTTCCTTTTTTTCAAAGATATGAATGTATTAATTTATTTTAAAAATTTTTGACCTTTTTAATATAAATATATTGACGAAAAAGACGAGCTACAGGTCAGATTTTTTGTGAAAATTATTTAAATTTTATTTCCAATATTTCATTTTTCTTTGAAAAACATCATCAGGGACTAAAAATACACAATAATTACAAATTTTTTACAATATAATCAAATAACATAATCGAAGTACAAGAACTTACAAAAATTAAATAAATATGCCACAACTTTAAATTTTATTTTTATACATTTAATAACGAAAAAATACAAAACACTCAACATCTAGCATAAAATAAACAATACTTGACGACGGACTTTGATGACTAATTGTTAATTGTTGTCATGTTTTGTTCGTTTGGTGCTCTTTGTTTATTAGGTGTCTGTAAATGTGAGCGCAATTGTCCGTGTCAGTTTTAAAATTTAGTCTCAAGTTTTTAGGGACGCTAATAATGTGTAGCATTTCAAGCATGTATCGTCTCCTATAATTTTTCTGTTGTTGAAGTACTTTTACTTTGTCAAAACCTGGAGCGTGGCCAGACTTGGTACAGTGGGCTGCTAATGCTGTCTTTTGCTCTATGGGTTTGTCAAGTGATTTAAAGTCTGATTTATGTCCTGCTATTCTCGTTCGTAATTTTGTTTTTGTTGTTCCAACATATAACTTTTTGCATAAATTGGATCCGTCTCCTTTGCACGGAATTTGATATATCAAATCCGATTTGTCCTGCTTGTCAAGCTTACATTTAGTGTTCGTGTAAAGTGTTTGTAAAAATTTTCACAAAAAAATTGACCTGTTGCTCGTCTTTTTCGTCAATGTATTAATTCCATTTATTTTAAAATTTTTTTCCGTTCAAATTAAACATATTTTTATGTAAACTTATTTTTTTAAATTTTAAATTTCTTTTTTCAGTGAACTTATTTTTTTTCTTAGTTCTTAACTATATGAATTTATTAATTATATTTTATCTAAAAATTACTTTACTCAGTTCAACTTAAATATATATACAAAAAAAAAATAATATTTTCCCAAAATGTTAAATATTGATCAAATTTTATTTTTTTCCGAAATGTTAAATAGTTAATAGTAATAGTACTTTTAATAGTACACTGAGGTACTTAATTATCTGAAGTAAAAATTAATTTCTCTTAAACTTTCTAAAATAATTTAATAAACGTAATTAAAAAAAAAAAAAAGATGTCACAAGAACTTGTATGCACTGAGGCTTATTATATGCTTACACTAACTGCCTAAACAGAATGGTGCAGCTTGTAGTATGTAGCTCGAACTGTTAAAAGTTGAAATGTACTGAACACACACAGAATGTTTAGCAAGCGTGGTGCTCGTAGCTGTAGCTGTGGTTTCAGTTGAACAAACTTTAACTTTTGAAGCGCTGCATGACTGACATTTCAGTGGTTAAAAAAAATGGATGATATCCAAACGGAAAAATTAATTGAAATAATAAAAAAAGGGAATATATGGAATTTGTGCCATCCATACTATAAAAATGTAAAGAAAAAGCCGTAGCATGGGGGGATGTAGCTGATGAATGTGTGTGGAGGCAGGTGTTTTTAATATGTTTCTGCGTTCTATTTTGCTATTTTTTATGTTAAAGCAGATGATGCCGCCAAAAAAAAAAAATGGAAAGAATTGATGGATTCACTTGCAAGAGACCTTAACGAAAAGATGGTTTCTGGACAATGTGCAAAGGAGCCATTTCCATCTTGGAAATTCAGTGAGGCGATGAGTTTCCTAAAGGAGCATATGAAGCCAAGGTTGTATGGATGTATGGCTGAGGTCCTAAATGCATTTATGCAAAGCATCAGTGACTTTTTCTTTGAATTGGTGCTTAGTTGGTTAGTTGCGCCAAAACTGCGCAACTAGATTATTATTTTTAAGACTCTTTAGATTCACAGTTTTGATGACTCAGCCTATATTGTTAATAAATGACGATAAATTTTCGTCAATTCAGAACTGTATGCAACTACTCATCGATATCCACGACGGAGGTTGAAAGCACCACCAATTCTTTGCCTGCTACGTCAGACTTTGCAATAGACGAAGACACCTTTCTTAACACATTGACACCTGAAATGGAAAATTCTTTTGAAGGGAATAATTTTTCTAATGTTGATTTGGAAAAAGAAGCTACTCCGTCTTCTTTAAGAAAAAAAGAAAAAGCAAACATTGAAGCAGCATTGATGTCGACGATAGAGTCTGTGCAGTACTTTCTCTGCCAACCTCGCCAAACTAGGGCAACAACCACTCCTTCTACTCTTAACGTAGATGATGAGCTTTATTGCCGTAGTTTAGTTGAACAACTTTCGGAATTTCCTCTGCAGGAAAACAATGAGGCTAAAGTGACAATGATGCAGTACCTTTGCTCAATCGAAGAACGGATTTATTAGTTTCAGTGCATAGCAAATGTGTACATTAGACCGTATCACCTTGTATGGCAGAAAAGTAAACATATTTTGACCCCGCCTCAATCGGTAGATATTTAAAAGACATTTTCAAAAAAAATTTTTTTTTTTAAATAGTCCCATGGTGCTTTTTTCTTGTTATATCTTCGGTGTTTCTTGTACGATTCTTGAAATTTTTTATGTGTGTGCTTGTTGATTTTTTGTAAATGTTTCTGATTTTTTTTTCTCGAATCTTTTTTTTGCGAATATTCACCCACCTTATCTCAGTTCCTACTATATTATGATATTCCAAAAATGTCAAATAATTAAAGCTTACAAAAAACTATTAAAATCATGGGAACAAATGGTATCGATAAAATTTATTTTTGGTGCAGTTCCGACCCATTTTATCCCAAAAATAACATTTTCGGTGACATTTTTAAAATTCTAGGTCAGCATAACAGTAGACATTAATTTAATGGAATAAATGACATAATATTGACGATATCAAATCGTATTTACCATGTTACATGTTTTAACAGATTATCCATGTCACTTGCAAAACACCGAGCGTTATGTCAAAATTGTGAAAAAGTCGGACACAGCAGTCGCTGCCGAAATTCGGGCACATTTTTTCAAAGCTTGACAGTAACGAGCGCTACAGCCATCTTGAATCCCGTAAAGATTTAGAAAATTAATAAAAAGTCGAGTATGAGGTGATGAACATTTTGAAAGTGTTATTATTGGGATAAAATGAGTCGAAACTGCGCGAAAATAAATTTTATCGATATTATTTATTCCCATAGTTTTATTTGTTTTTTGTGAGCTTTAATTATTTGACATTTTTAGAATTTATATTCTTTATATTTTAAGAAAAAATTCGCATAAAAAAAGATTCGAGAAAAAAAATCAAAAAAAATTTACAAAAAATCAACAAGCACACACATAAAAATTTTAAGAATCGGACAAGATACACCCAAGATATAAAAAAACAAGGAAAAAAACACCATTTTTGAAAATGTCTGTTCTATGTCTAACGATTGAGGTGGGGTCAAATATAGGTTAGTTTTGGTGATACGGTCTAGTGTACATACAGCCAGCGTTTAAAACCTTTCCATTTTTTTCAAAGCTTCTGCTACTGCCTTCACTTGTGCTTCAAACAGTTGTACAAGATGCAGAAGCAGAAAACTACTTTGCAAAGTGCTTCGGCAATCTACAGCTCCGCCAGACGTAGTTTTGATTGACTAAAACTGTTAGCAAAGTCGAAAGTCGAAGCAGTTTAACTTTTATTAGTCGAAGCCGCATCAGTTTTTCAACAGTCGTAAACGAATGTTTTGCGCTTCTGATTTCTGCTCATTATTTCGACTTTTGTTTGGTCGCTTGCTTTATTGAATTTTAAGAAAGAATATTTCCGACTTTTTCATCAGTTTTAGTCCATAATGCAACTAACAAGGCGGTAGTGACAGTTCTATTGGCGATCATAGGTTGTCAAAATTATACAAAGTGGAAGTAGAAAAAAATATACAGGCAAATGGCAATCTATGACCACCTTTTGTGTGAATATAGTAGTGGGTTTCAGACAATCAAAACGACAACTGCCGAAGTACTTTGCAAACTATTCAAACTAGTTTTCTGCTTATGCTGCGACTGCTTGATTTTTCGCGAGCACAAGTGAGTGCTTAAAAAAGCAATAATTTTATGACCTGCTACTTCGACTACAGCAATTTATTCACTGCGTAAAGCATCGAATTATGTGTTCCTGCATTCTTAATAAAAAACTAAAAATATAAGTGGCAAATTGAGTAAAATTTCAACTGAATTAAATTAATTCTCATTGTTTTACAAAACTTTAATTGAGTTGATATAGATGAAAGATTTCGTATTTTTTTTAATTATCATATGAATAGCTTTATTAAAAAAATGTTTTATTAACAATCTTAATGGCTCATTAAGAATGCAGGAACACAATTCGATGCTTTATGTAAAGATTTCTCCTATGTACGTTTTCTATGTGTTATTTATAAATAAAAACAAAAATATTTTTAAGTAAACTTAATCATTTCACTAAATGTGTAATTTAGGAAACATTTTTATCTCATACGAAAATCAAATGATCGCAGTTTGTGTTTTATGTAATCATTTTTATATTATATTATTTTAATAAAAATATGTTTTGGTAAGTTATAGTAATATATAAGATAATAAGTTATTGACTTAGAGTTGAAAATACACTTTTCCTTCGTTTAAGAAGTATTCCATTAATTTCTGACATATTTGAAAAGCTTCTTCTGACCTATTATTAGATCCGCATCTTCGGATTCCAAACAAGTTTCCAGTTTCAGATCGCCATAAACCATCTATGCGAGCACCATAAGCATCATATGTACCTTCATAATTTTTAGGACTGTATGAATTTCTGTTACATATTTTACCAGTAATTTTATTGAAATTGTGTAGAATGACACATGCAAGAACGACTTTGTCCGCATTTTTTGGGTGAAAGTCAATACATTTCCTAAGGATTTGCCAACGCGTTACTAATATTCCAAATGTGTTTTCAACAATCCGGCGAGCTCTTGATAATCTGAAGTTGAAAACATCTTCCGTGTAATCTAAAAGAATTCCAGGGAATGGCATCATTAAGTTATTCCTTAACGGAAACGCACTGTCACCAACAAAGAAATACGGCATCACTATCTCCGAGTTTGGAAGTTTGTCTGCTGCGGGTAGCTTTATGTCATTTTTAAAAACTCGTTTTCCAAAAGAAGAGTTTCGAAATATGCACCGTATGCTCCAACATCAACGGCTGTAAAAACGTAGTTAGCATCACATATTGCGAGAAAAACAATGCTGAAATAGCTTTTGTAGTTGAAATACTTCGATCCAGAGTTTGGAGGACATTTTATTTCAATATGTTTACCATCTATGCTACCAACACAATGAGGCATATTCCAACGGCTCTGAAAAGCATCGCTTATTTCTTTCCAGTCGTCTGTGTTTGTTTCTGGCATGTAAACAGGTGACAACAACTTCCAAAACACCTCACAAACTTCTTATATTATGGACCGAACTGTTGATGCATCGATTCGGAAAGACCAAGCCAAATAATTTATTGATACTCCCTGAGACAAATAACTGAAAATATATAATTTTTATACATATATACATACATTTTTTCATATTTAGAGGGGCCTACATTATAGTTAACCCATTTCTGGCCAAGACAAAAACATTTTTTTCCCGGCAAAACCCTTATTATGGCTAGGTTGTAGGTTCCCAAAAATGGGTCTAAAATGGTCAAACAATTTTTACGCTTTTCCGTTCACCTGGATAGCAGGGTGTGAAAACGCACCCTTGGCAAGTAAGATGCGCAAAAACTTTATTTGCGATTAGTACAAATTATATGAAAAATCAACATTTTCGTTATAGTTATAGTTATAGTTACAGTTATAGTTATAGTTACAGTTATAGTTACAGTTAAAGTTATAGTTATAGTTATAGTTATAGTTATAGTTATAGTTATAGTTATAGTTATAGTTATAGTTATAGTTATAGTTATAGTTATAGTTATAGTTATAGTTATAGTTATAGTTATAGTTATAGTTATAGTTATAGTTATAGTTATAGTTATAGTTATAGTTATAGTTATAGTTATAGTTATAGTTATAGTTATAGTTATAGTTATAGTTATAGTTATAAGTTCATTTAAAAAAAAACATAACAAATTAGTTCGTTTGTTATGCCAAGCACTAAAACATTAATAATGCAGAGGCACATTGCACTG
Organism: Coremacera marginata; assembly: GCA_914767935.1. Lineage (NCBI taxonomy): Eukaryota > Metazoa > Arthropoda > Insecta > Diptera > Sciomyzidae > Coremacera > Coremacera marginata. The sequence continues at coordinate 104,076,835 of OU612044.1, forward strand.
TTTTCAACGAAAAACTATAATTGAAAAATCAGGTAAAGCGACACGGGTGCCTTTTCGCACCCAACGAAAGCTAATGCATATATATAATAATTGCATTTCCTTACCGTTATAACGTAAATCATTTATTATATTTTGATTTATTTTCATCATATTAAGGTAATTGTAAAACATTTTTTCCTCCGTTAAGTATTTCTTTGGATTTTTTTAAAAGTAGGTCAAATTTTTAATATTCTTATCTGGTAGGGGGGAGAGAGTATTGCAGGGGGAAATGCTGCAATACTAAAAGCTAAGATATCAAATATTGTTTTTATGCATTAACATTAAATGAAACTTACATTTATTGCATATTAAAAAATATCCAAAATTGCGAAAACGCACCCATTGGCAAGAAATGGGTTAATATCATTCTGCACTCCGGTACAATAGCCCTCCGAATTGAAGTTTTTGTCAAGTGTCAGTCGCTTAGCTTGGGAGAACGGGGGGTGGATAGCCCCGGGTGGCACTTTAAGAGGGCTGCAAAATCACACATATAAAAGATTTTATCATATACTCGTATATATATCATATATATAAAAATGAAAAATACCAGTATGCATTAAATAACGCATAAATTGATAAAAAGAGTTAAAAAAGAAGACCGCATCTAGTTTGCAGACATATTCATTTCATGCAAACATATCCAATTGACTTTTTAATGCAAATTTGTTCTACATGCCACAACGCATCACCTGGCAAAATATTGAAGCTGAAGTGCCTATAGTTACGCCAAAAATTTAATGTATATTTTATCGTATGTTACAATGGATTTTATTCTTGTGGGCGAAATTATCGTATGTGCCATTCAAAAATATTTTCTACATAGTAGTTTTTGTTAAATTTACTATTTTTTTGTTAAATTAGAAGTAGAATGTGAAACGGATTGCACACTTTTACGTAGCCCTTTCGTACCATGCCTCTATTCGCTTCACCGTTTCTTACAGATAAAACAATATTTAAATGTATAAAAAGTAGAATAAACGCTGTCCTGTAAAATTTGGTTTTTGGCACATACGATAATTTTGCGCAAAGGCGTCGATATGCTAACATCGCCATCATTGTCGTCATTACGCAGCTAATAATGGCGTAGGAAAGTGACTACATACTTTTATGCATTTTTTATGCATGCCTTCAATAGTAATGGTTTGTGTTTGTGTTAACTGTTTTACGGTGCATATAAATGCTGTATGGACAAATCACAGGGTTTTTGATTGTGGTTTTATCAATGTGCTCTTTCTCATTCTCTCTTCTCTACCTTATATCTTTATCCTTCATCATTTAACGAAACTTGTTTGAACCTGACGCGTCCTTGAAATGAATTTCACTTATTCTCGTTCAAATATCGAAATGCCGCCTAAGCAGTTTCCTTTGAATTTTTATCTATTACAACAATTAAAAAGCCACAATTTCAATTGGAGATCAAACGCGCAGTCGTGTCAAAATATTAACAGTCAAATAAAGTGTTTTTTGATTTTGCTATCACTCACCAAGAGGTTCAAGATATTTGTGAATACTTAAATAAACTATGAGCAGCTCATATGGAATTTTTTTTTAAAAAAAAATTCATGTCTGCGCTTCTCTTTTTCAAAAAAACTAAGAACTTTTTTTGAGTCCTAGTTTTTAAAACATATGGGAAACAGTATGTTTTCAATTTAATTTTTAATTAAAATGAGTTATCAAGCATGGAAATTGAACAAAAACTACCAGGGTTGTGATTTTTTACTTCATCGAAAAAATCTTATTTTTTTCTCATGGAAAAATTCTTAGTTTTTATTTTTCGAAAAAGTCTTATGTTTTCCTTTTCGAAAAATCTTATTTTTTTGGTTTTATTAAAATAAAACAATAGCAAACATCCAAATATGATAGTATTTCAATAAAATACAGTAAATATTTTCTAAAACTATGATTAATATGCACAAAAAATTGTGTGATTATGTAAAATAACCTGATCGAAATGAAAGTTTGCCGAGAAGTGTACCGTTTTGAAAATGTCGAGTTTGATTATTTAAAAAAAAAATCCCCAAAAATTCAAACTATAAAATAACAACATCACGAGTGCTTAAAATATAATTTTGAGCTATTTTATCCAAATAATTACAAAAACCAAAATGCTGAAGCGAAAGTAAAAGATTTTCAAAGTTGATTTCTGGCATATAGAATCAAAAAAATAAAAACAAATAAAAAAACGAAGAGCATATTTATTTATCATTTCAAAAGACCTCAATAATTGAGTAGTTTTATTTCAAAACTCGTCTTATCCACTCTATGACACGAACTAAGTTGATAATGAGAAATCGTTGTTAATGGTACAGTGTGAGCCCTTCAAATATGATATATAAAAACTTGCCTTATGTCGAAGTTATAAGTCGGCAAAAGTAGCTTTCGTTTCAAAATTACCGGTATTCTCTCATACTGTCACTTCAAAATTTTTAAATTTTAATTTAAAATTCAAATATTTTAAGAATTTAATGAGGCTTAAGACTTAAGACTAAACGCTTCTTTAATAAAGTTTTTAAGTAATACGAGTACTTCCGTATTTTTAACATTGACATGCAAATACTATATGAATTGACAATTCAAAACTTGTCTTATCTATAGTGACGTAACATTTCTTGTATTATCCAAATTATTTCCTATTACATTTTTCTTATTTTTAAATTTAGGTTAATAGGTGTTGGCAATAAAAAACAATAGGCAGTAGTTCAATAAATATCATCAACACTTCCGCGAGTTAATACAAAAAAACATGAATATCTTAAAATTTAAATAGAGGGATAAAAATATTGCTCATTTTTTTTCGATAAAATGTTTGAATCCAGGTTTACCGAGATATCAGTCCCTGGTTTTAGGGTACAATATGTATGCAAATTTGGACTGCAAAACTGGTAAAGATTATTTTTTCAATTTGGGAATTCCAAAATTGCCAAGATACAATTTTCTTGTCTTAAAGTAAAAAAAAATTATAAAAAAAATTTTATTAAGATCTTCTCCGGTTGAATTTGTTAAGTTTTTAAGTTATGTTATTATTTTTTAAGTTTAAGACAAGAAAATGGTATCTTGGCAGCCCTGGAATTTTGAAATAAAAAATCGTATGTGTCTTAACTTATTTTGCAGTGTTCTCGAAATTTACAAATAACATTTTATATTCAATGCACTTTATATTCAATTCGGAAGATGCCTTTTATATTCAATTTACTAAAATCTTAATCTTCTCGATCGACAACGGACAATTATCAGTGGATGTATCTGTTATATCGATGTAAGTGACATACATCATAGAATTTTTGTTATAAATATTATTATTATATCGTAAAAATACATTAAGGTGCCTCGACCTCCATAGAAAAAAAAGGGTGTCGATGACACCAACTAGAAATGAACTCTGGTATATTTTATGACGATTCCCAAAATATTTTGGCTGTTAATATAACCGCCAGTGAGCTAAGCCATTTTTAAATAACCTCACAAAATCATGTTTTTCGTAAAAATTTTGGCTTGTGTGGTTGTTAAAAAAAAAACACACGGCCAGAAATAATAGTCTGAAATAATAATTTTGAAAAAGTTATTCTAAACTGCATCGAAGAATTTACAATTTTTTCCGTTGAACCAAAGATAACTAAACAGTAGACATCCTTTAATTTGTAATTTATACAATACACGATAATGAGGATTCTTCTTGCCGAAAAGTTCTTTAGGATTACTGTATATTTCAGAGTCTTGAAATTTAAGTCCTTAATAAAGGGCAGCGAAATTGGCCTCCGTCCCGGGCGGCTGAAGCCCATGCTACGCCACTGTCAAGTGTCCTTTGACCAAATTCAACAATAACTCGTATTGTACCTTTGTCATGCGGGTTGCTTTAAAAAACTGCTCTTCATCTTTCTTCTTAATTAATTTAAAGGTTTTTTCAAAGAAACCCGTGGTGCTTCTCTCTTGGTACAAAGGACGTACCCATCACCTCCGTTTTTTGTAACTTAGGAGTTTACTTGAAACATAACACATCGGCCATTATAAATCCCGCTTCTTGCTGGTCGGCCATAATTATGCTTTTTATTTAATATTTTTTTGAAAAGAAGAATATTTTAATATTTTTTTGAAAATGCTACAAAAGCGAAAATTTTTATAAAAATTGTTAAATTACATTTCAAATTGACATAATATAGGCACACCATTCTGGACATTATTCTCAAGCAGTCAGTCTCGTACATACACTAAACTAGAACAGTCGGTCTTTTATTTGCACATATTAACATTTGAGTGCGCCACGCGTTTTGAGATTTTATGCTCGCTGTGCGAATTGATTACAGTGGTTGCGCATTTATTCGTGTAGAGCAGTTTGACGAATTTAGATGCGGCGAGTATGTTCGTGTATATCAGTTAATAATTTTTTTAATTGAAGAATCACAGATTATATTTATTTCAAAAGATATTGGCTGTATTTCTTTATTCATTCCAGATAAAGAACGGAAGGAATAGAATAGGCCGTTGTGTACCCAGAACAGAATGAATAATGAAACAAAATTGGAAAAGAAAGAACACATTTGTGTTATTGTTAACCAGCAAACTTTATAAACACAAATCTGTACGATATATTTTTTGTATTTATACAATTTTGCAATAAATTCAATTAAAAGCTTTAAATTGCAAAAATTTACTGATTTAATTTTGTGCCATTTTGCCTCCAATTAAACAACAACATTGGCAATAACCTCAAACACAAGGAATATTCTTTTTATTCTACCTCAGTTGATGGTACAAAAACAACGCGTTTGGAATATGCCGTATGAATAAAAAAACACAAAAAGGAATATTCCGGATAATCAAGAATAAATAAAGAAACAAAACAAGTTATTCCAAACGTATGGAATGTATAAAAAAATGCCGCCATTAAATTATTTCAAAAATTTGTTCTTTTAACACCTTACATAAAATAAATAATGTTTTTTAGTATGAAAAACCTCAAAGCAAGGTACAACACATAAAGGAACATTACAGGGTTCACATATGTAACAAGATTTTTACGCTTTTGCTTTTTTATGCATACAATACAACGTTTTTTGGGTTCAGTTTTGATGCTGTTGTAGGCAGGAATGTTGGAAAATGTCGAGCTGTTAAGCGTAATAGTGAATTGGCACTTTCTGGACGCTTACCAGATTGATTGCGTTGTTGAGGTGTATGATATGCATGAAATTATTGCTTTATCAAATTTATTTGAAATTCTCCTACTGGTTGTTGGATTAACTTGGATTAAATGCGTAAAAAATCCGCAGAAACTGCCGCTGAAGTCTTGTCAGTAAAATAATTTAGCCGCAAAGCAGCAAATATCTCTCCCTTGACATTATTTGTGCAAATGCTGGGGTTAATCGGAGCCACTTTTGGGACCAATAATCATTCAAACATGATTCTTTCCACCTGCGACATTAGAACATTGATAGCGAAAAAACAATACATTTCTTTGAGTTCCGTATCCTTCCAACGCTTGAGACGAGATTGAAGTTTAGTTGTATTTTGCGAGTTAACAAATTGGAAATATAAGTTTGCTTGCTTAGCTATTTCTGTCCCTATGTCTTCTGTGAAAAACATTTTGAAGCACTCCAATTCCGTAGAACCAGCGTTACCCCTCGTAGGGCCAGAATGCTTATCACTGAAATCATGTATTTTGGGAGTAAATGATTTTGCGCCCTTTCATTTATACTCGTTCACCCGTTGTCGTTTTTTCCACGGCCGTTCTACAAATTCATCACGTGTTTTACCAGATTCACAGGTTGACTCATCAACATTGCTGTCTTCTTCTGATGATATATCAATAAGAAATTCCTCTTCGCTATCAGTCTGCATTAATATTTCCTCCAACACCGCATTAGTAAAACTTCTTTTTCCACGCATCTTCGATTAAAAACTGAAAAATTTATATAATTAATTAATTACACTGAACAAATTCAGGTTAGCAAAAGTTAGGTCGATTCTGAGAGTGAGGGGTGAAAATAGAGGCTAAATTAGAAGACACGTATCGCGGCGTTTGTTTATGTTAGTTCAATTTTTTTTTAATCGACCTTCGAACTTTGCAGTCAAATGCCGATTTCAGCATTTATATGTTTATATGATTTTTTGGCTATAACTCGTCGACTAATTGATATTTTTTCAATCTGTAAAAGCCAAATTATTGCTAGAGACCTGTGCAACAATTGATTTAGAAAATTTTTGTGGTGCTTATCAAGCAAAATGTTAGAAAAATTATTTTTTTTTCATGCTTTTTGAAAATATTTTCCACAAAACTAAGTCTTTTTTGCTTTCTGTTTGGTCTATAATATGCTTCTCAGTTTCTTCAATAACTTTAATTTCACATCACTATTCATCAGTCTGACACAGATTACAGCTTTTGCATAAAGTTGCACAAGTAAAATGGATGGTAGGGAACTTAATTTGGAGTAATTTGAAGTAAGCCGCTATAATTATCCTATCTGAAAACAAATTTATGAGAGATATAAATACATTTAAGCTTCAAACTATAAGTATTATAACTTTATATTAATGCTTACCTATTTCTTGTTTTCAAAAATACATTTTCTTGTCGGCTTTTTTCATTGTTTACTGCATAATATACACTGCAATATTACTGCAATAATAATAATAATTAAGAATAAGGGTTTCCTACAACGATTTTTTCATGATGTTATTACTAGCTGAACCCCGCCCGCTTCGCCAGGCACTTTTTTAACAGGCTTACATATTGGCAAATCCAGAAAATGGAACCACAGGTGAAAAATTAAAAGTTATTAAAAACTTATGATTTTAGAAGAAATTATTTTGGACAAACATTCAAATTTTATTTATTTAAACAATTTATACATTCATTTATTTACCATGATGATCAAATTACCCGCACTGTTTCACAAATGTAGTTTTTGTAAATGTTCTTTTTTTTTAAATGCAAGGTGTCGAATCAAGATAATAATGAAATAATTGAGGCAAGGAAAGAACAATAAATCGTCGTTGCGAGTGTAATACCGCGCAGCCACTTGCAATACCGCGTATATTGCAAAAAGGCCAATATTGAAATTGCATTTTAATTCAATTTAATTTATTAATAAAGGGCGGTTTTTCTTTATTCAAATACCGAATTCCGAGGCTGGGCGACCTATAACTCAAAAGGGAGGTGGCATGCTCTTGTCTAATGCCTGCCCATTGGTTCGATCGGCACCAAGCTCAAGACACTTTCGAGACTTTGCTACAGTTTCCCTGAAAATTTCATAAAAATTGACTTAGCGGTTTCGGAATCTAAATCTGACATACACGCTGACATACATAAATACATTCATTTTTAGAATGATAGATTATACTCAACAAAAGTCTATGGTCGGTTCATAGCAACGATCACTCTTTTAAAATAATGCATCAAGGAAATCTTCTTTTGAAAACATTTTGGAAGCACTTCGGGAGAATTACCCAATTACATGCATATGTTGAAAGAACGCTGTCTGGGTATAAAAGAGAGATTGATGGAATTCAATACTTTACCTTCCACTTTACTTCCTTTTGCAAGCACTTTTTTGCTGGGATGTTAATCACACACAGACTTAAATGATTTAATTTTTGTTGAATCGGCTCAGCTGTTCACGCCTCATTATGTTTTTTTGAAATAAGGTGAGTGGGGCAGGCAGACTTGGTAAAATGCTAATCTGCAAACTGCAAATCGACTAAACCGTTCTCTTGTTATATTTTTCAATATTGTGAGCGTTTCTAAATAGTGTCATCTAAATGCAATCAGAATTGTTTGATTCATATTTTGTTCAAATTGGTTCAGTCGTTCACTTTTAATTTTGTTTTTCAATGTTAGTTGGCTTAGCAGGTAGTCATAGAAAATTTTGTTTTTCTCATCTTAATCTAATACAAAACAATTTGATAGTTTTTTCGTTCAGATCGGCTGATCCGTTCTCGTGTTATTTTGCTTTCTCAATATAGGGGGCGTTGCTTTTTAACCTTTTTTTTAAATAAAATAACATCGATTGCTGTTTTGCGTTGAAATCTCTTGAGTATTTCTTGCTATTTTATTCCAATATCTTAGTACCCATGTTTACCGAGATATAGTTATTTATTTAAAGTGCCACGGTCCTTTGACTTATTCAACCCAATTTTTCTACTGTCTTTAAAAATTATCCTACCCACATCTTTACCAAATTCCAATACCGTAGCACCTATATTTACCGAGATATAAGGATTTGCAAATATTTCCCCATATAACGGGATGGAAAAAACAAGTGTAACGGCACACAAAGTGATGAATTCGTGCTTCCATGTTTGAGGGTGGCTTTGACTGGAAAGTTGAATTCACATTCGAATATGGAGGCCAGAATTAGCCATAACAGTGTTTATGCACACATTAGTGACATACTGCTCATGCCACGTCTGATGCGTTCGAGGTGTGACAGCTGACTTTGACAGACGACTGTGACAGCTGACACAATGAATTAAACAGTCAACGCATTTCTTGACAGCTGACACTTTGTCTTTGACAGATGACCGGCTTGCTTATTCTATTCAAATTTGACATTTTCCTGTCATTTATATCGGACAGTTTTCTTTAACTTAAATCTGACACTTTAAAGTTTTCTTAATTCTGACCATTTTCACTTCATTTAATTTCGACAGTTTCGTACATTCAAATCTGACATATCCTTCCATCAATACTCTTACACTTCTCGTCTTACCAACATGGCAGTTTATTAATTTTATTGCTGTCATTTTTTTATTTTTGAATTTATTTCACACATTTCTCATCATTCAAATCTGACAGATTTTGTTTAGTTAAATTCTAACATTTCTTGTTTTACAGCGCTGACAGTTTACTAGTTATATTTCTGACATTTTTTTATTTACATTTGATGTTTCTCTCTTATTTAAATCTGACATTTCATGTCATTAAAATTCTGATAGTTTTTTTAACGTCAGACAGCTGTCACAAGTCGTTTCCAGCTGTCGCACTTCGAGTGCGTCAGTGGTGAATACCTTACGCATTGTATCATGCATCATACATTTGTCCGAAGGCACATGTGTGAACGCCTTTCTCCGTATTTTCAAGTTGACGAATGTAAAGGGCAAAAAAATTTGGACAACGTGACGAAAGGCGCGTACTTCCGCCAATAAAGAAAAATGACGGCTTTCTTTTTGTTTGGATAACGAGGGCGAGAGCATCATCAAATTTCTCATTTGGGCTGGTAAGACCTGCTGGCGATTCCTACAACTGCTACGGCATCAAGCACAAGCGGTAGCAGCTTCACCTTTGGTACGACACCGGCATCAGTTGTTCAGCTATAACAACTACACCAACTGTTAAACCAATGTTTAATTTTGGAACGAAAACATCCCCACCAACTGCAACCGCTTGGAAGAACAGGTAAGTGCCCAGTTATGGTTAAATTGGCCTTGCCTGGTTTGGCACTGCGGCGCTTAACAAGCGTCACATGGTTGTGCCATGTGCTAGCGCTTATCTACTCTGCTGCGCTTCCAGGCTAGGCAAGGCTAATTGTACCAGTAGCGGCGTACATTAATAACATTTTTTTTTATGGACACCCCAGCAGGCAAAAACCAGCTGCGACAACCCGAGTCCACCTGAATATAGGCCAACAGCAGCTACAGCCGCCGTCACGACAACGAAGCGCCCCAGCAGCGGCCATAAAAGCGGTCCGCAAAGCTGCCACTAAAGTCTGCTCAGCAGACAGCGCAACACCAAGCGACACCCAATAGCTGTTCACAACAATCACCAAAGTTGGCCCAACCGCACAAGTCACAGCACAGCTCACGGAACAGCTCCTGGAACAACAACTTTGGCCCGGGAGGAGTCAGGTTTTTTTACATATGTTTTATTTTTTTTAAATTTTTTAAAATTTTTTTTAGAAGCCTAACTGAGCTTACTGCACACCAACCAGTGGTTGTTCTTTTGCCTTCTTTGTGTTAATCATCTTATCACATATTAACCATAAGCATTTCAAAATGTGATAGCGTGCCAATCATATTGCATAGTTATCAATCAATTCACTTTATGGTTGAAACTTAAAATTTCTGCGCTTGCACCTTAACACTAGATCCATTATAGAATAACTTACAAAGCAAACCAAGCAAGTCTTATGTATTAAAGTTATATAATGATATTGAAATACATTTAATTAAAGTAATTTTTAATTGAATCGCGCATATACGTATTTTAAAGTTCGATCAATGGAACGAATAGAATTGAGTATTTGAAGAGAATTTTTTTATTTTTGATGAATCAAAACTTGCCAATAGTCATTAAGGCAGTCTAAAAATGGAAATTAAAGAAAATACCGCAGGAAAGATACAAATTTAAATACTACTCTCAAAGTAACTATACACTCATCAATTGTCGTGCTGCTTTCCTGGTCTAAAAATCTAAAATTAATATAACCGGTTAATTGTAAATTTAAGTTTTTCGATATTTTTGGTTTGCCAGAAGTTTTGGTTTAGTTTTACATTATATGACAGTAAGATTTTTTTTTTGTTTTGGACCGTTCTTTAGAAAAACAAAGTTACTATTATTTAATTAATTTTTTTAAATAACTAGAACTATGTGCCTGCTCTTAGATATACTACAAATAATTGAAATAACCATAATACAAATAAATAAAACTAAATATAAACTAAACATAAAACAGATATAATAAACTAAACTTAATGCAAATACTAACAATAAACATAATTGGAAATAATAAAACATAACAACTTTACAAAATCAAAACAAAACAACCATTCAAATTAAAACATAGGAGTTAATATTACCCTAAAAAGCATAACAATGTAAAACTATCCAAATATTACACTACGGAAAAAAAGTAAAACAAAAAATTTTATATAAATTTAAATTTTAAAAAATTTATTGAAGAATAAATAAAATCTTTTGTTTTTTTTTACAATTAAAATAACATAACAATAAAAATTAAAATAATATACAATTACGTGCAATATAAAATACATACAATTTTATTTAAATAAAAATTAATAAAAATAAAGATATGTAAAAACAATGTTTTTCTTTGAATAAATAAATAAAAAAAATATAAGGTATTTTTTTTAAATGAAAAATATTATATAAATAAAAATACAAATTTTATTAAAAAATAAAAATAACACACATAAATAAAAATAAAAATAAAAATTTTAATTAAAAAATAAAATTTTGATAGCATTTGAAATAAATAAAACTTTATTAAAAAAAAAAAGTTTTATTAATTTGAAAAATAAAAGTTTGTATTTAAATTTAAAAATAACAATTTTTATTAAAGCAGAGAGAAAAACAAAAACAATTTAAATCGTTAACTATACGAGAATTTGAAGGTCATGCAAAAGTAATGTAAAAATTTTTTTGGTTCAACTTTATTATAAGATTACAAATTATAATGTTAGAAAAGAATCTTTAAATTTGGTAGAGGGAGGAGAATGTTTGCGATTGGGTAGGAACATGTTTATTTGCCCCAATTTCCTCCACGGTAGGGTGGGATGCGTGGGCCGAGCCAAAACATCTGGGCTAGAGTGCTGTGTATTGGATGGGTGCGCCGTTTTTTTGTGATATGCATTTATTGTTTCTTCTCTTTATTTTCAGGTTTCGGTTTTAGGTTTTTTTTTCTTGTATTGGTTTGACTCTGCGCCCCGCCAACGGTTTCTTATGCACGTGAATTATTTGTAGCCGAGGGTACACGTGGGCGGTCACAACGAACCCCCCCATATCTCACCGAACTGCTAGCGATGGCAAACCAGCACGTAGCAGTCGTGGCCAAGAACGGGTCCGCGGGTCACCTGACCAGGGGCGGTGGCGTTGGCTGAGGGAATCAGGCGCCCTGACTACTTTCCTGTGCGAGGTTGTGACATGGTTTTCTCGAAGGCTGAGGTAAAACTCAGCCGCCCCTGGATCCTGTGAAAGATCCACTAACTTTCACAAATAATTTCGAAATAAAAACACGCAGGTTTTCCAATAATTCAAATATTCCTTTTATTGAACAATTTACCAATTTAGTATCTTAAATAAGCAGCCTTAGATAGGAGTTGGCGTGGGTATTGGTGCGTTACGGTCTCAGTCTTTCGGTATTCGGTTGGTAAGCGCTTCAGTAGCCAGTAGGTGCCTCGGTAATCGGTTGGTAAGTACTTGGGTAATCAGTGGTTATCTCGGTAATCGGTTGGTCAGCTCTCTGGCGCTGGTTAATGTCTCAATAAGTATTTGAATACTCGGCAACGGCTTGGTAATCGCTTAAGTAACCAGTAAGTGCCTAGGTAATCGGTTGGTAAGCACTTGGATAATCAGTGATTACCTCGGTAATCGGTTGGTCAGCTCTCTCTGGCACTGGTTAGTGTGTTGGAACACTCGGTAACAGCTCGCTAATAGCTTCGGTAGCCAGTGAGTGCCTCGGTAATCGGTTGGTAAGTGCTTCGGTAATCGGTATTGGCTAAGAAAGGAATGCTGCGCTAAAATCTAAGGAACGCTCATATAAGATCTTATAATTAAATTTAATCAATTTAGCCGCAGCAGAAAGCGTTGCAGCATTTGCCGGCGTCGCAGCCCCGAAGAGAACCTTATGGTCGGTCTAGGCAGTGACGCGGCAAATAATAAAAAAATGGAAAAAGAAGAAGTGAATTGTGACGCGGTAGCGAGTGCCTGCGTCGCTGCCCCGAGGAGGACCTAGGTCGGTCGAGGCAGTGATGCGGCATATAGCAAATATGCAAGTCAACGCAAAGGGACCACGAAATATAAATTAACAAAAAACCGTCTACCACTGCCCTGCGGAGGACCTCGCGGTCTATCAGGGCAGCGGCGCGGTGAGCAGTTCACCGTTGCCTCGGAGAGGACTTTGCAGTCTGCCGAGGCAACGGCTACTAGTCTGCTTCGGTTGATCGAAGCAGAGGTGCTGAGCTTACCTAAGAAAGGAACGCTGCCTTCACCAATTTCGTGGTCTCCATTTACGTGACTCGTAAATAAAACCCTTTGCAAACTATATTCTTTTTCCCTATGCGTATGCAAATAGTGCTTGCTGGCTATGGCAACATTGATTTTGTTGTTGCCCTTATGCCGAGTCTATTTTGGTACTGTTGTTTGTTTGCCATTTATTTTGTGTATGTCGTGTTGTTGGTAGCCCACTGGTTTGGCTAGTTACTGTGGTTGTTGTTATTTTGTGTATGTCGTGTTGTTGGTAGCCCACTGGTTTGGCTAGTTGCTGTGGTTGTTGTTATTTTGTGTATGTCGTGTTGTAGGTAGCCCACTGGTTTGGCTAGTTGCTGTGGTTGTTGTTATTTTGTGTATGTTGTGTTGTTGGTAGCCTACTTGTTTGGTTAGTTGCTATGGTTGTTGCTATTTTGAGTATGTTGTGTTGTTGGTAGCCTACTGGCTTGGCTAGTTGCTGTGGTTGGTGTTATTTTGTGTATGTCGTGTTGGGTGTAGCCTATCCTTTTTTTTATATTTTTTTTTATTTTATTCGCGAAGGGGGAACCTTCAAACGGCGCCACCGTGCAGGCCTCCACATTGAATCTTCGTCCTTGTATAAGCCCCGTGGAACCGCCGCAAAGCATGACTTCACGGAGCATGGGAACAGCACTAAGCTGGAAACTGTTGGACTTGTGTCCGTATTCTAAAAGATTTGGTCATGGGCTTGTATATAAACTCTACAGTACGAACTTATCTATTTCGCAAACGCTCAACTCTTCGCAGTTCGTCGATAATCAGTCGTGCTAGGGTGCTAACCACTGACCAGTTAGCTTAATTTCTCAGCATAAGGGTAACCAAGTTTGGATCAGTTACCGTTTCGTCGAGACTGACCGAAGCCTCAAGTCTGACATTTTGGAACTTGGGGCACTCGAAGAGGACATGGGCCGCGTCTTCTGGTATACTTCCCTCGCAATGGGTACAATAGGGATCTGCTACGTGCTTGTATTTGTGCAGATATGCCCTGAAACAACCGTGCCCGCTTAAAATCTGCGTAATGTAGAAGTTCATGGAGCCGTGAGTTCTACCAAACCAAGCGGTAATGTTAGGGATGAGCTGATGAGTCCATCGACCCTTAACTGAGCTATCCCAGCGATCCTGCCACTTTAGCAGGCTTCTCTCCCGTGTGAGTCTTTTGCGAACTGTTGGGTTTTCGCAATTGACTTCGAACAGCGTTTCCTCTACTAGAAGGTCGATAGGTATCGAGCTTGCAAGGACTAATGCTGCATCTTCGGAAACTGTTCTGAAGGCACAGCATACCCTGAGTGCGCCAAGTCTGTGCACTGATTCAACACCACGTCGGTATGACTTCGTTTTCATTGCTGTGGCCCACACCGTTAACCCATACATCACGATGGATCGTACTACATTAAGGAGTAGTATCCTGCGCGCCTGTTTGAGGCCTCTCGTATTCAGCATCATTCTCGATAAGACATGCATGCGTTGGATGCTTTTTTATGGGCATGCTGGAGATGCTGTTTAAATGTTAATCGGGAGTCAATCATCACGCCAATGTATATAATGCATTCCTTTGATTGCACCAGCGTCCCATTAACATTGATGCTTGCAACTTCCATCTTTTTGCGGCTGCTTATGAGCACCGCTTCGGTTTTATGTTCGGCTAGACAAAAACCTACTGACATAAGCCAGTTATATATATTGCCGATCGCCACACTATTGAGTACCTCGACTTCTTCAAGATGTTTTGCAGTAGCCACAACCGCTAGGTCGTCCGCAAAGCCGACGTTCTTGACGCCTGTGGGAACTGCGAGTCTAAGGACGTCGTCATGCATAACGTTCCACAGCAGGGGCCCTAGGACTGACCCCTGTGGGACACCACCGGAGACGTTATACACCATTATCCCCTTGTCTGTAGCATAGCGTAGTATTCTACCATCGAAGTAGTTCGATAATATCTTAGAGAGGTAGCGTGGAATTTAAAATTTTGCGAGCGCTTTCATTATCGTATCCCAGTTTGCGGAATTAAAGGCATTTCGCACATCCAGCGTTGCCACCAGGCAATACTGCTTTGCCCCCTTCTTCCAGCTAGTGCCTTCAATAGCTTTACTTGCTATGCTTATAACCAGTTTTATGGCATCGGACGTAGAGTGACTCTTTCGGAAACCAAACTGTTGGCTCGAGAGTCCTCCTCTGGATTGTATTGCTTCTTCGAGGCGGTTGTACAGCAATTTCTCGAAGATCTTGCCTATCGTGTCGAGCAAGCATATAGGTCGGTAGGCTGAGGGATCCTCCAGAGAGCCGCTACCTTTTGGTATTAGCACAAGCTTTTGCGTCTTCCATTGTGCGGGGAATATGCCCTCTGTGAGACAAGCGTTATACAGCTGAACGAAGGCTTGTGTTTGGGCTGCGATGGCCATTTTTAGTGCGCGGTTCGGGATTTTATCTGGCCCTGGGGCCTTCTCGCTATGAACAGCATTGGAGATTTTCATTACCTCTTCTGCGGTTACCATGGAAATGACTTGCACGTCGCCATGATTAATGACGGGCTGCATCGGGGATTGCTGAGTGACGAGCAGACTTGCAATGCGGCTAAGTATGTGAGGGCACGTGGGTGGTGGTCGTCCGAATGACTTCATCTTTTTCATTACCAGTCTATAGGCGGTACCCCATGGGGTTACGTCCGCTTCGTCGCATAACTGCAAGAAGCACTCGCGCTTCCTCGAACGAATCTTGTGTTTGAGCAGCTTCCTGCGCTGTGTATAGACCTCGCACAGTTCTTCGAACCTGTCGGTCCCTCTGGCGCGGTAGTAACTTCTTCTGGCTTGGTGGCATTAGCTGCGTGCTTCGGCGATTTCGGCGGTCCACCAGTACACAGGCTCGTGGTGGTGCTTACTTGGTCTTCGCAACATCATCGCTGCGTCGCAAGATCTTTTCAGCTGCTCTGTTGCTTGCCTAGCCATATTCTGTGCTGAACCAGTGAGGTGTATCTCAGCCATCATTGCTGTGAGGATACCTTCATCAAGCGTTTCGACCTTGTATGATGGCTCGCTATGGGGGCCTCTGCTCCGTCGGTTGGTTTGCCCTTCCAACGTGTACACGATTGCTTAGTGATCGCTATGCGTGTAGACGCGCTTACTTGCCACTGTACTTGCGTGCTCAGGTCACAACTGGCAAATGTCAGGTCAATTACTGAGCTGCCATTCGCGTTGGAGAATGTATACTGCGTTCCCGTGTTTAAAAGCACAACCTCTAACGAAGCAAAAGCCTCCAGAATAATGAGCCCCCTTTGGTTCGTTCTCTGGCTTCTCCAGTCTACGGCCCACGCGTTGAAGTCACCAGCAATAACAACTGGACTGATTCCTTTAACATCGTCAACTATTGCGTCGACAGTAACAGCAAACTCTTCTATGGATAGACTTGGTGCAAGGTAGCAGCTTACAATATGTGTGCCCATAACTTCTACACGAACAAAACCGTTTGAACGTGTATGCTGCCTCATTAGGGAAGGATGTCTTCCGCAGGACCATATGGCGGCTCTTCCAGAAATGTCTGATGCCCAGACTAATGGTGCTTTCGCTTTATAAGGCTCACTCAAGATAGCAACATCAGTGCTTAGATCTCGAACGGTTTGCGCTAAAAGATCTTGCGCTGCGCGACAGTTGCTGAGATTCAACTGTAAGAACCTCATCTTTTCCTAGGTTTGCTAGCTCCTGAAAAGGATGAACATTTCCAGCTTCTGGCACGGTGATTTGTTTCCGAGCATTTTCTTTCTAAGCACAAGAAACAGCTTGCTTTCGCAGAACACTCTTTTGCTACGAGCTGGCTCCGCCAGGTTGAACCAAACAGACTCTTTCACCTCACAGTGTCCACCCCCTTGACACCCGGGTGTAGCCTATCAGTGGCTGATTATATAGAGTATATTATTCTTATCTTTAATTATTACTATAACTTTATGATGTACTTAGATGTAATATGAAAGATAATTAAATATATAATATGATATAGTAGATATAATATGAATTGTAAATATTGTTAAATATTGATTCATTCACCGTGTGCCCTCAAAATATAAAAGTCAGGGCTGCTGCTTCACTAGCCGGCCTCATCGCTCAGCATTGCCAGACGCAAGCAAATTTTTATTTTTGTTTTATGTTTAAATAAGCCGGTGACCACCCTCATCTAATTGCCGGTGACCACCATCGTCAACAAATTGTCGCGCAACGTGGGGCCTTTTTCTTAAATGGACGTACAATTTTAGATGGCGAATTTGAACTTTAAAAGCAACTTTTATTTTTATATTTCCGCTTCCTGTCGAGACTCTCTTTCCGCTTCCGCTGAACATGTTCAAATTCCTATAACTCATGATTTCATACACATACCAAGACCGTTTATACATAAAAACCTTTGTATTGACGTCGCCTTTTATGGAAAAAATCTAGAAACAAAATCGGTTCACGCATTACAGAGAACATCAACCTCATACAGAATGCAACTTATTTTTATATATGTAACGAACTCTGGACGTTACGTCACTTTGCCGGGGTATGAACTCAGCGGCTGTCCAGGGTCCTAACAAGGTAGTAGAGGTTGTTTTACTCGTAATCTTTTTTGAGGGAGATCGTCCTAATGATCGGTGTATTTTATCTTTGGTGTGACTGTACCTAGTTGCTCATCAGCCAAATTTTATGTTGCTAGGTTGGAGTCACGCGATGGTACCAATGTTTGCGTAAGGTAATGTCGTCGTATGATGGATCATTGCTGCGTTGGAATCTCCTCTAGCGTTGCTGTGGTGGGATTCTCGTGATGGCGGCTTTGTGCTCATTGCGATGCGTTGTTTTTACGCTGGTCTTCTCTCTTGCTCTCTGTGGTTTGTGAGAGAGCGAATGCCGAATTTTATTGGTTGTGGTGAAGTGGATTCTGCCGAGAATTGTCAAGAGGGGAAGAATATATGGTGGGTTGTCTCAGTGCCTGATTAGGTAGGAGATAATACCGTGGTGAGTATTAGTTCGTGTTGAAAATTAAAAAGAGGGGAGTTGTGAGAAATTCACCGATGTAGTCACTGGAGATCGGGTTGCCCGCTCCACTCCAGTGCTACAACTCAAATCGAGGTGGATTTGGGAATCAAGAATGTGAGAGCGACCACTGGGCATCGGGATGCCCACTCCACCCCAATGTCACTAACGGAGGGGAAATTACTCTAAGGGAGTAGACTCGTATAGAGCGAGTGTGAGTGCTAACACGAAGTGTTAAGACTCAATTCAAGGTGAGTTTAAGAATAGAGTGTGAGAGTGACCACTGAGCATCGGGATGCCCGCTCCACCCCAGTGTCACTAGTGGAAGGAAAAATACTCAAACTGAGTACGCTCGTGTAGAGCAATTATGAGTATCAACACTAGGCATCGCGTTGTCCGCTACCCAGTGTAGAGACTCGGAGAGAAGGAAAGGCAAGGGAGAGGCCACGTCCGTTCGGTTGGTCACCAAATGACTGAAAACTTCTGCACGATGTCGATTGCTTAGCTGCTTGACTATTGGCTGCCGCTAAGTCCGAGATGATAATTAAAAATGCTACTTGTTCGTCCGAAGGCTGGGATGCGACTCTCCTTTTATTTCAATCCAATCATGGTATAATGACTTACAAGGTAGGAGTGACAGTTCTGTTGGCGTTTCGGTGTTGTCAAAAACACATTGAAAAAGAGAAAACGAAGAAGCAGCAAAACAGATGAAAAGTTAAACTTTGTATTGATTTGACAACTCCCGATAGCAGCTCATGAGAAAAAAGGTAGTTGTCAAGGCTACCTTGTAAATTATTGTATCATGAATCCAATAAACTATCAGTTTTGGGTTTATATTCAATGTATACAGTGTTGTTCATATAGTACATTATAACTTAGTAATAGTACTAGATAAATAATTTTCCAAATTCTTTTGTTTTAATGGCTAATAATACATATATTCTAGGTGCATGAATAGTTAAGATAAGTATTCTATACAAATTATAATACTAATAAAATGTTGTTTACTATGAATTAATTATAGAAATGGTTTCGTACTCTTTTTAAGCTGTATGTCCTACATAGTAGTGTCGATGATTCGTATGCCACATCGTGGGTTGATTGTTGCGGGGTTGCCGTTGTGGAAGCTTCTTAGTGATATGGTCATACGTGACTGATGAGTTTACGTCGTTTATATCGTGAGATCGGTATGATGAGTTTGCCCATTCTTTAAATTATTTGTGAGATCCTATTTTCCTCAAAATAGGTTCCTCACATATATGTAGATGTAATGATTGCTGTATGATGTACAGCAATCAAAAAGTTAACAAATTTCATTGCTGCAGTCTGTGTTCGTCCGCTCTCAGTGTTTTTAAAAGATTCCCATTGAAAGCGAAAATAAATTTAATGATTGTTTGATTAGCAATCTCCGTGTGAGTTCGGAATATAAAGGCAAAATACATTGCAGGCATCGCGCATCAATCATCGCCGCAAGGCTTTGACATTTCAGTTGAATACACGATTGCTTACGGGGCAACACACATTATACTTCCAGGCATGTAGGCATCAAATGCTTGATGGCTGAAGTAGGCAACTTTTCAACTTTTTTCAAGCTTTGAGGCATTGACAGCTAGAAAACAGCGGATTGCGAAAACGTTTTTTAGAAAACATTTCAATTAAAATTTAAAAAATATCCGAATTCTAAGAGCTGCTCATAAATGAGATAAATAAATTCCCATGCATATTCGACAAGAAGAACTGGGAATTTAAAAACAAACTGCAGCGGGAAAAAGCTGTAGTTGCAGGAGCTACCAAGTATCCAGGTAAGTTTCTGGTTTGTTGTCCGCGAATATGAGCTAACTCGTTTAAAGTATTTCAGTTTTTAGTATTTAATTTCTAATTTTGAAGCACAAAATATTGAATCACAAAACTTTTTTGCTTTCAAAAGTTTGACAGAAAACATATATTTTCTTTTATGACTCTCACCATGGTTGCTTCCGGCATGATGCATGCTTTTAATGTATTTTAGAAGTGTGTGACGTAGAACCGTGAAAGGCTTACGGCGATGCTTGATGCGCGATGCCTGGAATGTGTTTTGCCCTATAGGGATATAAAACTATTCTTGAATAAATTTATATGTATTTGAATGTGAATACTTAAGGTGCTTTTTACTTTCAGAATTTAACGGGAACACTTTTTTAATAGTATTGTTTTGTGGTAAATCTATTATACTTATGGAAAAACTTTATTTTTTATTTTTGTATATTAAATGAAGAATATAAAAAAAATTGGTGGCCGTATTTTGTTCCTATTGCCAGCGGAGAAGGCGTCTTCTCATTGTTGTTTTTTTTAACGGTAGAACACTTTTCAAAAGAAAATTTCTTATAAGTATAATAGATTTACCACAAAACAGTAATTCTAAATAAGTGTGCCTATTATATATATATCATAAAGGTATATATGATATCGCAACGACTTTGTTGACTTTTTTATGATTCCATTCGGTTATATAATTGGTACTGTAGTTTTTTTTCCATATATCGATAATTTCATATGAGACGAGGCTAGAAAAGTTTTTCAACTATAACCATTGTTTGGATGCTTGGACGCGAACCTCACTTGATGCCAGTTGAATTCGACGCAAGATATCTGCTTTAAAAAAAAGCCAAAATACTTGGCTTGCCCAGAATAAAAATATTTTCTTCACAGAAAACAGTTTCAACCGCCGTTGCAATTGTTGCACTAGATGCCGAAGCCATTGATTCATTAATTTCAGTGTTAATAATTTCTATTTTATTTGACGCCATGGATTTAATTTTCTTAACACACTCTGCACACAAATGAATATAACTTAACTGTTTCAGTGTTATCTTATAAACCTGAATGGTTTACTTTCGTTATTTCCAAAGTTTTTGATTCCACTAAAAAGATGATCCCAAATTTACCGTATTTATTTTCTCGTACAGAAGATCCTCGCCAAAAATTTCCTTGTTTTTGTGTTTTATAAATATACTTTTTCACAAGGTTTTTCAATTTGTTTCTCTGAATGTTTAAAGAAGGTATTCTCTTAAGAGACAGTTCTAATAAACTAATAATAAAAATGCCAAAACAAAACGATCTTATAAAAAATAAACCTTTTTAAAGATACAAAAGTTACAAATAAACCTAATAGGTAGAACAAGTACTGCAAATTTTATAGCAGGCAGATCAGATAAAAGAAAGAATGTTCTACCTGCCAACACTGAACGTGTTTGATCTCTTGGAAAATTTGCACGCATAAGTAATTATAAGTGGTTAATTGAGATCTATAGGGGTTTTTGTAAAAAGTGTACCTTAAAATGGGCTCCAGTACAAAAGTAGTCGAAAATATTGCAAATAATGGTTTTTTAATTTTTGTGCTGACACCACTGTACGTGTTAGATCTCTTGGCAAATTTGCATGCATAAGTTATTTTAAGTGGTTAATTGAGATCTATGAGGCTTTTGTAAAAAGTTTACCTTAACATGTGCTCCAGTACAAAAGTAATCGAAAATATGGTATATAATGTTTTTTTTTATTTCTATGCTGACACTTCTGAATGTAGTTTGATCTCTCTGAAAATCTGCTTGAATAAGTTGTTTTTAATGGTTAATCAATATCTGTGGTGGTTTTTGTAAAAAATTGTACTGTAAGATGGGTTCCAATACAAAATTAGTTGAATATAGGTTAAACAATAGTTTTTTGTTTCTATGCTGACACGCTTGTACGTAGTCCGATCTCTCTGAAAATTTGCATGCATAAGTTGTTTTTAATAGTGAATCGATATCTACAGTATTTACAGTATTTATTTAAAAAATTACCGTTAGATGGACTCCAGTACAAAAAGACACGATTTTCATAGAAAACCGCTATTTAGGGAACCAGAAGTTCATTAAAAAACAAAATTTTTTTTCTGCATTGTCTCTCCGTCCTAATTCATTATTTAGGGGTGGAATTAGGTGTTAATTTTTCGATACACCCTAATATATATATATAATAAATTCGTGTAAGTAAATTATAAGATAGAAAATTTCTATAAGTATAATAGATTTTCCATAAAACAGTAATCCTAAATAAGTGTTCCTATCAAATTCCTAAAGTAAAAGATGCAATATATGAATTTAATATATATATACAGGGTGTCCCGCAATTGAGTGCAACTATTTATGGAGCTAAACGGTAATATCGAGCTAAGTAAAAAATCGTGTGGGGGAGGGGATCTATGTTCACATTCTTATATGTATATATATGTATATATATGAATATATATGTATAAATATGTATATATATGTATATATATAGTACGTATAGCGATAACGTTAAGTAATTAAAACCAGGAGCTTTCACGTTTGTGAACGCCAAAATTTTGGCTCAAAAGGTATATATTTTCATCTTTTTCTAATCAATATGACTTGAACTTTTCGTATTTCATATTTTTTTATAAATTTATTTATATAAAAATTTATTTAAAAATGAACGGAAAGGTTTGATACCCTCAATTATTCTATGATGTGTGACAGATTTAATGTGTCAGATAGAGTTGCTGCGTAAAGATTATACATTTTATCTGCACTATTTATGTTGACATGATAAGCTTACGTTATGTAATATAGCATTTTATCGGAGCCGCCATTCACTGCAAACATACCCTATGACTATGCTCGAGTACATAGAATATGACGATCCACCGCTTCCGGATCCACAAATTCCACCACACATTACTAGCTTTTCACGTCGAACTATTGAAAAAAAAACACGACGGTGCTATGGCAGTCACGGTTGAAAGTCGAAACGCCACACCTAAGATGGACAGCAAACTAGGCCTTGAAAACAAGTAATTCTGAAATAAAAAGTATATTTATTTTTTCCCTTTTCGCCCTTAACAGTTAAGTTTTTCTTTTGCATTTAGATGTAAATCAATTTTGTTTACTACAATACGATTTAGCGGAAGATGAAAATAATTAAAGTTTGATGTTTTGAAAACATCGCAATATTGTTTATTTTAATTTTTATAAGGTGACAGGTAACGTAGCTTAACATAAAAAGCATTCCAATTTTTGGATTATTTTGAATATATTTGCTTATACGTTTTTTTTATATTAATTTTTTTAAAAAAATATAATATACGAAAAGTTTCTCGTTAAAAACGGAAACTCGATTTTGATTTTAGACCCATGGTTTTTTGAGCAAACCTTCTTAGAAAGCGTCGTACATTACGATTTTGACAACCGCTTGGTGAATTTTTTTTAATCCATACAAATTGACCCTATATAATGTACATATCGTCATATGAAATCAAAAAGTCGTAAGTTCCAAAAAGTTCAAAAAGCTTCTTTATTGATTGTGATGCACAGTATCAAAGTACATGTCCCTGCCAAATTTTTAACTTCTTTCATCTCAAAACGACGTTTTTATAAACAAAATTCTAAAAGCCCTAAAAGCAAGCTTCTTAGGTTAGCTTATTGGTTTTTTTTAAGTTCCAAAAAGTTCAAAAAGCTTCTTTATTGATTGTGATGCACAGTATCAAAGTACATGTCCCTGCTAAATTTTTAACTTCTTTCATCTCAAAACGACGTTTTTATAAACAAAATTCTAAAAGCCATAAAAGCAAGCTTCTTATGTTAGCTTATTGGTTTTTTGCTTCTCCTGTAAAATTTTTGAAATGTAACTTACAGATTTTTTGATTTCATATGTCGATATGAGCATCACTACATAATTATGTATTAAAAAAATGTGTTATCCATTTCTGCTGCTTTTTCTTTTTCAATAACATAAATAATGCTTCTTCCCTCAAGCGTTTAAGCACATTCATGTCGCTTTGATCGGCATTTTCATTTCTAGCCCATTCCAATGCCTTACAAAAACTGTCATTACTTCACTTCAAATTTTCAAATTTTTCGGTAAATTGTTGGTCAAAAAAAAAAAAAATAAACCAACGTTATTTCTATAATAATAATAAATCTTATAATAAACAAAACGTGTACTAACCTTTTTTCATAACAAGCTGCTTAATTATAAAAAAAAAACTATAAAACTATAAAAATTATAAAAAACTTTACAATACTAAAAGAATGACTTTGTGACGAAGTGTAACATACAAGGGGGGAGGGGAGGGGAGGGTAGAGGTCAAAAATTAGCCAAAAACATGTTACGTAATTTATGAACAGCTCCTAAGCAATTTGTAGGCATAATTGGCGATTCCCAAAACTAAGAAACTTTAACCAATGTATATGCAAATTTATGTATGAGTTAGCAGGCGTCAGCTAACTTTGCTATGCACGCGCATCCGCTCCCCATAAATTCAGCAGCATAAACGTCTCGTTTATTAACGTGGGGCCACTGAAAAAATTCTTCGTAAAAAAGAAAAGTGAATAGTGGTCGTGAGGAGCTCGAACTCACAGATAAAAACTTTTACATAGTAAAAAATAAGAAGTTTAAAGTGAAAAAAATTTCTCATAGAGGGAACAAAAAACAAAGTGCGTGTTAAATTTTTCTATGTTGAAAAAAAACATTAAACGAAATAAATAAATGAATTTCAATAAGAAATCAATGAAATTTACATAGTAAAAATGAAGAAGAAATAAACACCGAAGAATCTTCATAGAAGGAAAAATAAACAGTGAAAAATCTTCATAAAAGGAAAAATAAACAGTGAAAATTCTTCATAGAAGGAAAAAAAATTATAATAAACACTGAAAATTTTCCATAGAAGAGAAAATAAACAGCTAAAAATCTTCATATGTTGTTTCCAAATAATAACGAAAATTATTTTAAGTTCTTGCTTCACACAATTTCTTTATACTTTTTATTTGAATGTTCTTAATTCTAACAATTTGCTTGTTTTTTTTATATTAAACAATTTTATATTTTTTCACTTATAAAAATACGCGGTTTACAGTTGTCTGAATCCGACTGCTTAATTCGAAAGTTGTCTGAATCCGACTGCTTAATTCGAACTGAACTTTAATAATTTGTGAATTGAAAACCAAGCCCATTTTTTTGACGCAAAATTGGCCAAACGCATTCGCTTTTTTACCTGGGCCAATGCAAGCACAGTTCAATGCTTGCATTTGCCCTTGGTTTGCAATATGACAATTGGGAATTGAAGACAATGCAAAATTGGCCAAACGCATTCGCTTTTTTACCTGGGCCAACGCAAGCACAGTTCAATGCTTGCATTTGCCCTTGGTTTGCAATATGACAATTGGGAATTGAAGACAATGCCAATTTCGCTGACGCGAAATTGGCCAAACGCATTCGTTTTTACGTGGGCCAATGCAAGCTCAGTTCAATGCTTGCATTTGTCCTTGGTTTGCAACATGACACCTCACGTACTTTTCGTATGAAAAGTAGGAAGGTTCATGGAACTGTAATTGTTGTTTTTAAGTGCAACGCTTGTGGCTTTCAATTCACAACATTCCTCCCCCTTTTGGCCTATGTAATGATAAGTAAAATACCTAATATTTTTAACAACTCCTGTTGCATATAATTAAAAGTAAATGCTGTATTCTATCTCTTATACGCATCCTATCGTGGGCCCCAGTGACTTGCTTGATCTGGTAGACGCCTGACGCTGTTGCTGTTCCTGCTGGTATGTCATTGTCTTCGAAATGCGGGGACATCTGGGTTCCATTTTGCGCTGGATTCCCTGTTGGATGTCTGGTAGCGGTGGCTTGCTGATTGGTGGTTTGCTGGTTGGTGGTTTGCTGAACTCCACTGTGAAGTTCGTGCCTGTGGTACTCTTCTTCTTACGTTTGTACACCAGTACCCCAATGACGATACTAAGAACCAAACTCGAAATGCCGAATGTGAAACCCACACTGGTTGCAACCCTCTGTTGATTGTAAAAACTATGGTTAATCTTGTGTTGTTCCGATTGCGTTTTCAATTCGGCCAGGCTTTTTTGACCGTTTGCCAAGGTTGTTTTTATGGCGTCGTGGTTGGAGACAACTATGGGTAAATGGGGTGCCACTGTATCGCCGCTTACCAACAATTTGGACCAATTTTGTTTAAGTGTTTCTATTAGCGACGAATGGTTTATCCTATGGTGGCTCATATTAAAAGAATACACTCTCGATGTTTCATATGGAAGGATGACTTCTTCGTTACGTACGTTGCACCTCTCCACAACATTTATGTAACCAAATTCGGAAAGTGTTACCGCTCCGGTGTGATCTTCACATACGACTTCAAATCCTTCGGGTCTGCGGAATTTATAAAGCCATCGGTTGGGTGTTGACATCTTTATTAGCAATCCCTTTCTTGTTGGGATGGCTGCATATTCGCAGATATGACTGTTTATATTCAGATGCTGCATTAGACTCACTTCGCAATTTGAATTTCTGTTGGTCAAGATCTTTCCTGGAAGGCGGAAGAGCAAGACATCGGATTTAATATCTTCCTTAATATTGAGACATTTAGATATTTCTAATCCAGAAAGACCAATGAATTGACTACGGTCCTTAGCTTCTGCCATAAAGTCGTAGGATATTCTGACAACTAAATCCCATTTGCCTTCGGTGAAAATTGGTATTGGATATACCTTGAATATAGTAAACTTCATCTGAGTCGGTAAGGGTAGCTTAACCACTATCAAAAACTGCCATTATTTGCAAATGCTTTCACGGAGGCTATTTGGTGAATGTGCATGATTTTGGACAGAAACCACTTGGCTTTGCCGTCCAAAGTAAGTCTAACCATCATGTCGTTTATGTCCTTCGTGACCATAATTTTTGGGTGAAGAATTCCCTTAAAAAGATCATCGATTATCGCCATTTCAGTGGACTGTTGTCCTTGCATTTCGATTAATTTTGAATTGATATTCGACTGACGCTCCAAAGGCTGCACTTTGAAATTGAGCTTACTCAAATTAACTTTCGTTTCAGCGTTTATGACATCTTGTTGCCGCAATGTCTTGTTAATAATACTCTGCAACCCTTCCACCTCGTTCAGGACCGTGACTATCGAGTTTGAGATTGACTTATAATTACTCTCCATTACCGTTATCTGTTTATCTAATATTTGATAAGTTTGGCTGTCTCTCTGGTCTATTTCCTGAAGGTGTTCGGCAATTTTGGAGGCATCCTGATGATCCATCACCCCAAATGCCCAATGAAGCGCTTCACCAACGAAGTCGATTGATAGTTTACTTCTGTGTTGATCTCCAATTGATGCCATCATCTGCTCGTTTTTCTCCATTATGCCGACTAAGGCATCAGTTTCCTGTAGAGATGATGTACACGTGGCGTAGAAGTCCTCTTTGGCATATACTCCTGTAAGCTTCCCGCACCATATTTTCTCCGCATCAGTAAAATTTCTTAGTAGTATGAGTGTCTCAGACAGGTCTACTGGAGTAAACTTCGTCAGAATTGTCCAATGCTCTGAGTAGAATAACGCGTTGCCCACCGATTCGAAGAAAGCTGGTGTGTTTTCAAGCTTCTGGACTGTCGTGTGTTGAGCCGTGCAGAGGGTTATCCAAGCAAAAACTAGGACCCCGATCATTGCGTATATCTATGTATAAATATATTAATAATATTAGACCGTATATCTATGTATAAATATATTAATAATATTAGACCGTATATCTATGTATAAATATATTAATAAATTTAGAATTAAATCTTACTAGTTACGTATTATACTTAGGTAAACGTTGATCGCTCGCCTTGACTTTTCACCTGTAATTGAAAAATATTTTTTTTTTTATTATTATTGTTATGTTATCAATTGATAATGTTACAAAAACCAATTTGGAAACTTAAGT
This sequence comes from Coremacera marginata, assembly GCA_914767935.1. Lineage (NCBI taxonomy): Eukaryota > Metazoa > Arthropoda > Insecta > Diptera > Sciomyzidae > Coremacera > Coremacera marginata. The sequence goes on from OU612044.1 coordinate 104,104,583, forward strand.
TGAGTTCAGTAGGCTCTCCTGAAGGCAAAAGATTCCACCCTCTAAATCCTACTGGTTACGTATTATACGTTGATTTCTCGCCTGTAATTGTAAAATATTTTTTATTGTTATTATATTGTTATTATATTTTTACAAAAATACAAATTACTCGAAGATCATCACGCTATCTTAGTACCATGCAAACCGCATTTCTAACCTACCTCAACATTAGCTTAGCACTCATAAAGTAGGTAGTAGACTTATTTTCAGTGCACTTGAATGATGGCAGCTACTTCGCCGAAATAACAACAAATATTTATCAACAGAAATAATCCCAAAAGTTACTTGACACTTTAAAGTGCAACGACTGGTGGTTGTTCGTTCAATGGCTTTTGTTATTTTCAGTTATTTCGTTATTTTTAATTTGTTTAACTGTTGAATAATTTAAGTAAATTATTATGAATTTTTTTCTGTTTATTTTTTATTAGAATTTTTGTTGTTACTGGACTTTCTATTGCTAACACATCGTATGGACCTATCCATATCGGCGAAAACTTATTTTTTCGAGTTTGATTTTTTATCAATACCTTGCCCCCTACTTTGAATATCGCGGAGTTAGTATGATTATCGTAATGCCGTTTTGACGTTTCCTTGGCCTTTTCCTGATTCTTTCGTACTAACTCATGTGTTCTTTGTAGTTGAAATTTTAATACCTTTAATGGATCGTCACTGTTATACAATGGTGAGCATTTTCTTTTTAAATTCGTCGGCATTTCCGAATCAAACCCATACAGTGTTCGGAATGGTGTTTGTTTCGTTGATGTGTGTACTGTATTATTATGAACATGCATCGCTGAACTAAGCCATTGATCCCAGTTAGAGCCATCTTCTGCGGCAAAACTTCTTAGGTATTCCGCTAAAGGTTTGTGGCTTCGTTCTAGGGACCCGTTGGCTTGAGGATGATAGGGGGTAATGTGCATTTTTCTGATGCCTAACATTTTGCACGTATCAGAAAAAACTTTTGAAATGAAATTACTACCGTTGTCGGTTATTAGTAACTTAGGAGTACCATATCGTGCAATTATTTGATCATAAAAGATTTTGGAAACTGTGGTCGCTTCCCCATCCGGGAGTGCAGCACACACTAGGTATTTGGAAAAGTCGTCCTGGAAAGTTAGTATGTATTTATTTCCGGATGTGGTTTCCGGCAAAATGCCTACTATATCCATATAAACCTTCTCGAAAGGTCTCATAGGTGTGTCGGTCAGAACCATGGGCATCCTTGTAAGCCTGGAACTTTTATTGATCTGACATTTTCTACATTTCCGAACATATTCCTTGATTTGTTTTTGCATTCCCTTCCATCTGTATTGTTGACGTATCCTAAAAAAAGTTTTCATGGACCCCTGGTGGCCGCCTAGTGGCAGATCGTGAAAGTCTTTTAATACCGTTGCTATGTCACTCTGGTTTGTGAGGATAACTATTTTCTTTTGTTTTTGACTTCCTCTTACTTCTTCGATTTGTTTATTTGACTTATCTGGGGCATATTCATTATCATTTCCTCCTTCCTGTGCCTTCGTTTTTGACCTGGTTTGTACTACAATTATTTCCTGGTTATTTTGTGGAATCCGACTTAAAGCGTCTGCATTTGAGTTTCGCTTACCAGGCTTATAAACTATTTCGAATTCATATTCGGAAAGTTTGTGCCTAAAACGAGCCAGCCGTGATGTTTGGTCTCTCAAGTTTGCAATTCCTTTCAAGGGTTGGTGATCGGTGTATATTGTGAAAGGTCTTCCCAAAAGATAAGCCCTATAATTATTAGTTGCCCAAACTATTGCTAAGAACTCTTTCTCGATTGTTGAGTATCTTTTTTCCGCACAGTTTAACGATCTGCTAGCGAATGCAATTGGTCGATCTTCACCCACTTCACCTTGGGACAAAATAGCCCCTAATGCTTCCCCGCTGGCATCGGTAGTCAGTATAAAAGGTTTTTTGAAATCGGGATAAGCTAACACTGGGGGCGAAGTAATTGCTTCTTTCAATGTTTGAAATGCATTCTGACAATGGCTCGACCACTCAAAGGGAACGTCTTTTTTGAGAAGATTATTTATTGGAAGGCAAATTTTCGCCATATTTTTTATAAATTTTCGGTAATAATTTACCAGACCCAAAAATGACTGAACCTCCTTTCTATTTCTTGGTATTGAAATATTTTTTACACACTCTAATTTTTGTGGGTCAGGTAATGCTCCAAGTTCCGAACATACATGACCAAAATAAACTATTTCACGCCGCAAAAACTGACATTTACCCGTATTTATTTTTAGGCAGTTTTCTCTGAGCTTCATAAATACTCTTCCTAACCTTTCTTCGTGTTGTTTCAAATTTTTTCCGTAGACGACAATGTCGTCTAAATACACGAAACAGTCAATCCCTTGAAGTCCAGTCAAAACATGGTTCATTAGTCTCTGGAAGGTAGCTGGAGCTCCAGTTAGTCCAAAAGGCATTCTATTGAATTCATAATGACCTAGTGATGTACTAAAAGCGGTTTTTTCTTTGTCATTTTTATTAACAAGTACTTGATGGTATCCACTAGCCAAGTCTATTGTTGAAAAATATCTAGAGTGCCCTAATTGGTCCAATATTTCGTCAATCCTGGGAATTGGAAAAACTTGTTTAATTGTGGCATCGTTTAGTTTCCTAAAATCAATAACTAATCTCCACTTTTTATTTCCGTCTGTCCCAGATTTTTTTGGAACCAAAAGCATTGGTGAGTTCCACGGTGATTTGCTTGGTCTAATTATGTCGTCGTCTATAAGCTGTTCTACTTGCCTTTGAATTTCGTCTCTATGAGTCTGAGGTAATTTATATTGTTTTTAATATGTAGGTGGTTCATCTGTTCGAGTTGGGATTTCATGTTCTAATACCGAAGTGTATGATAGTTTCTCACCTTCTAACAGAAAAATATCATGAAATGAAGTGATTAAATTTTCTATTGAAGCTTTTTCTTCTGAGTTTAAGTTCGGGTCAAGTATAATTGATTTGGTTAGTCTATCTATTCTATCTTTTGCGTCCAACTCTTTTAAGCTATAAACTGAATTAGTATGAATTTTGAATTTATTAAAATTTGAAAATTTTGGTTCAAAATTTTCGGGTATGACAAAATCCTTATCATTCGAATTTAACCTAAATAAACCCCTTGTGAAATTTCTTGTTTATGAATTATCACCACTGTGTTTATTGGAATTTTTACTGTTCTCACTGTTCTTGCTTTTATTTTAACTTCTTCATTGTAGTTTATAAGTGCATTCAATTTATTCATTTGTTTTAATGGTAATGTTAAAATATTGTTCCTGTGTGCATCCTAAATCGTTAGTGTTTTTTCTATCGTATTAATTATTGATTTGTTACACAGGTTATCTCTACCTAAAAGTCCATCTGCAGGCAACCCTTGATCTAGTGCCACAACGTGTAACTTAAAACTTAGGTGCTCTACATCATCATATGGAATAATTATAGACCCCAGAGTTTTAACGAAGCCACCAAATGCTCCGCTTAAATTTTTTATTTCGCTCCCATCTCGTTCGAAGTATTTTTTAATGTATTTTGTTTAATTAAACTTGTATCCGCTCCGGAATCCACAAGTAAAATGAGTCGTCCCGTTATAGAATTCTTGCAAGGGATTTCTATAAACACATCATTTACCTTGGAAATACCGAAGCATTGCCCCTTTGTAATTTGTTCTTGTAATGTTAAGTTTGGGTGATAAAAAGGTTCACAATAATATTTTGAATTTTTCCCAATGTATAATCGGATTTGTGTTAGCTTTAACCCTAGTAAGCCTGCAAATGATTCTAAAAATTGCTAAATGCTTTTAAATATATCGCATATGGTTAAAATTGTCATATTTAAAATGCAAAGTATAATATATGTAAGATCCGTCAGGGTGCTTAACAAATTATAAGACGTAGTTATCAACATTTTGACTGTCTTTTTAGGCGTACTAATAAATGTTGATACTATATCTGTTGGATTAGAAGAACAGATGTTTACAATCTTTTCAGACGTCAAATCATCTGGAATTTCTGTTAGTGTCCCTGTTTTACTTAACCTTTTGGGTTCCCAGCTTACTGGCCTTGGCTGGGCCCTTGATAGTTTCCCTGTTTTAATTCAAAATTTTTTCTTGCGAAACAGGCTTCCATTAAATGCCCTCTTCTTGCACACCATTTGCACTTTATTTCTACTGTATTTGCGCGTTCATTTGGCTTATTATGTTGTTGCTTATTTTTATTGCCATTGTTGTTAAAGTTACCACGATTTGAGCAGTTGAAATTATATTCGTGACCGTACTGTCTGCACTGTTTACATATGCTTGGTTTTTTCTTGTATAGCATTCGTCTCTTGTGTGTCCTATCTTATTACAAAATGAGCATGTTGGTTTTATGCTTTTGTTTAATTTATTTTCGAGTTGTTTTTTATGTGAATCAAAATTTGTATTTTGCTGTGAAGTAGAATCATCGTTTTGATAATAAATTGCTGAAGGTGCATAATTAGTGCCATGTTCACTGGTGCCTTGATATGAATTTTGGGGAACAAATGGAACTGCTTTTGTATTCAAATTAATTCCGAATGAATTTCCATTCAATGTCGTATGTTTTCCCCTTTCAATTGTTGCATATGTACCCTGTAGGAAAATCAACTAATTTAAAAGTAGTTGATAAAGTAGTTTTTTGTCAACCACAACTAGTTGAAATTCTGACTTTTTCCATAGAACGAACTAACTTATTTTGTATGGTGATGTCCGCTAAATAAGTCAATTGACTTTCGTCTGCATATATTTTCAACTACTTGTTAAATTAGTTACATTTAAATTATTTTTTTAATTGCTTTAAAATAACCAATTGAAAACTATTACTGATGGCCTGAAGTTAATAATATTTGATGAAATAACATGGTTAAATATATATAAACTTGTAATCTAATAAAAATTTGCAATTTAAACATGTCAACATCAGAGTAGTTGCCGCCTTAATATAATTAAAAGTAGTTCATATACTGGTTTATTTTAAATTAGTTTTTTAATTAGTTGTTTTTAAAAACAAGTTACTTTGTTCCTATAGGGTAACAACAGCTTCCTCAACTACACTCTCGAATGTACCAGTTTTTATACTCAACATGTGAACTCTAAGAGTTGGATCCAGCAGACCCGCTTTGAAAGTCGTGAGTACTGTCTTGTCTAACTCGCTCAAGAGCGCGGTCTCTATATTTATTATTTATCAAATCTTCTGCTGTTGTTTTAAGTACGTTTAATCGTCTAGCGTACTGTCTTACTTCCTCACCTGGTTGTTGCAATGTTTTTTGTATTTGCTGCCAAACTATTTCTAACCTTTTTTGCTTTAAATATGTATTTTTTATTAGCATAAACAGCTCCTTTACGTCGCTAAATTGTCTGGATCTAACTAGCTCAAATGCATCTCCATACAATCTTAGTTTTACGCACTGTATAAATTTATCTAAATTGGATTTTCCTATACATTCAAAAGCTAGCTCTGCGCCCTGTATAAATTTATAAACTTCTGCCTGTAACTCACTTGACTCTACCCCTGAAAACAAAGGAACAAGTCTTGAAACTATTTTTGAAATTTCGTTTATATCCATTTGATCTGTGTTTTTTTTAACTATGCTACTTTTATCTTTATTTATATTTTCTATATTTTCGTTGTTGTTTTTCCTTTCAGTGAGTTTTAAATTTGTAATCTGATCTTTAGCTTCTTGCAATTGCTTATTACACAGAGTGTGATTTTCTTCTAATAAACTCTGTATTAAATCTTCTGAAATGTTTTTGTTTTTAACTAGTTGCCTTAATTTGTGATTTTCTTCTTCAAGGTCTTTTATACTCTCTTCGGTCTCATTTAAGTGAGACTTAAGATCGTTATATTTTCTCTCTATATATAATGCTCATTGTTGAAGAATTGTCACCTTTTTCCGCAATCGATGCTTTTGATTGATTATGTACCAGCTCCGTAAATATCCCTAGTACTGTTTCTACTTCTTCTAATTTTTCCCACTTTCTACCTACATAAACACCTTTTTTAATGGCCTCGAAATCTTGGCTTGAATTGCAAAACCCTCTTATTTCCGTCCACAGTTCGTGGACTGACGCGAAATTGGCCAAACGCATTCGTTTTTACGTGGGCCAATGCAAGCTCAGTTCAATGCTTGCATTTGTCCTTGGCTTGCAACATGACACCTCACGTTTCGTATGAAAAGTAGGAAGGTTCATGGAACTGTAATTGTTGTTTTTAAGTGCAACGCTTGTGGCTTTCAATTCACAACATTGAAGGAGAAATAAACAGTAAAAACTCGTAATAGAAAGAAGAATAAACAGTAAAAATTCTTCATAGAAGAAAAAAAAGGTGGACAAAGTAACATTTTATAATTGAACTTACCTGAGTGAGGCGATACATTACCTGAAAAAAAGGAAAAACATAAGTTAATTCACGTTGGACTAAGGACTACAAGGAGGAATAACACCCTGCACTGGACACCATGGATGCTGTTATATTTATGTAAGTAAAATGCTCAGCAAGTGTAGGCAGGAGTCTTTAAGTGAAATTTATGTAAATTGGATTCTTAAACTTATTATACTGTTGGAAATTAAAGTAAAACTAAATAATTTAGATAATTAAATAATTTTCTGTTCAAGCTAGCATAAGAATATGAAATATAAATTAATTCTTAATGAAAATTAATTCTAATAAATAATTGCTAAACCAAAGTCTTAATAAAGTGTTCAATTAAACAAAAAAAACCCTTTTTTTTAAAAACCCTTTTAAAAAAAAAGTCAGAAAACCCATCTACGCTGAATACAAATTATTTCAAACTTATTCAATTATTTGATTTATGATAATCGAAAATGGATGCTCAAACATTGCAAGGTCTAGCAAATGCTGCTATTAAAGCCGCCACGGAACAGACAAAACGAGAATTTCAAGGGAAGCTAGATGAATTAACAAACAGGCTCACTCAAATATAAACACCCTCGCAAGTCGAGGACTAAAGAAATAACAATAGTGACAGGTAGAAAATGCGACGAACCACTTGACCTTAGTAAGTCCCTGCCCGAATTTTCCGGGGACCAGGCACGATACGTGCCCTGGGGGTAGGCGGCCCACACCGCTTAGAAAATTTTTGCAAATTATGATGGTAGTTCAAAACACTACTATTAAGTGGTTGCGATAATTGGAAACAAAATAGTAGACTCTGCAGACATGGTCCTATCATCGTTTAACACCACTCTTAATTTCCAAGCAATTATCACGAGACTAGATTTTACCTATGCAGACAAAAGACCTGTCTACCTTGTTGAACAAGAAATGTCGACAATGCGACAAGGTCGATTATCAATCGTCGAATTCTATGAGGAGGCAGAAAAGAAGAAAGCACTTCTAGTGAACAAAACAATAATGACACACAGTGGATAGACTAGACTTATTGAGTCTCTGAACGACAAATACAGACAGGATTATTTGTAATAAATAATATAATAGAAATAAAATAATGTAAATATTCATTTCCGGATTAAACAGTTCTCTATGCGACATTTTATTCTCGTCCAGGCCAAGCGATATGTTTACGGCCTTGGCCCTAGGAGCTTGGCTCAGGAGCTAGAAGCGAACCACTCAAGATCACTGTTTGCGAACAACCAACCAACACTCATGCCACAAAGGCCAAATAGCAGTTTGCCGCAATTCCGTAGACTCCCTATGGGTCAACAGTGGCAACGGTCCGTTCCTATGGAAATTTACCCTACCATGTCGCATTTTAGACAGAACAGACCAGCACCAACACCAAATGGACAAAACTTTATCCAGAATCAATGACCTCGGGGCGTAGTGCCAAACAGACCTCCGCATATAGAAAGAACTTAGTTTATTGACCATAGAGAGAGACCACCTAAAAGGCAGTATGAAAGCGACAGGCAACCTGCTGCGAAACTTCAGCGTGTTAACCATCTAGCGAATCAAGACCAATTAGACAATACAGAGGAGGATAATACAATTCTACGCCGACTACACTCACGATGACTACTATAATGATTACAATAACAATTACCAGCAGGGAGACTACGCTAAGGACACTGAACAAATAGATGAAATTAATTTTTTAAAGGAAAATCCTTCCTGTCATACGTTAGCAGGAAATTCGCAGACAAGGAATTAAAATTCTTGGACGACACGGTGCCTCGAAGAATTATCTTAATAATCTTAGTTTTCTTAAGGGCATAAGGAATTTAGAAATTCCTTTTACAGTAAAATCGATACATGGTACCGATAAAATTCTACAAAAATGCATTATAAATATTTTCAATTAGAAAGCAAATTTCTATATTTTACCAACTCTCGAAACTTTTGATGGAATTATAGGCTTGGATCTCCTTAGAGATATAAATGCTCTTCTCGATATTAAGAAAGAAATTATAAATTACAGGGACGTAAGTGAGAAGTTGTTGTATTTTTATTATAAAAATGCTAATAACATAATTTTGGGATTCACTAAAAATAGACAGTTATCACAATTAATTAGGGAAAAATCAGGAGTATTTGCCGATCCAAACGAGCCGTTGCCATACAACGCCAGAGTTCTAGCAACTATAAGGACAATCGACAATGAACCAGTTTATTCAAAAACGTATCCTTATCCAATAGCAGCTGCGGCTTTTGTAAACAAAGAAATAGAAGATCTCTTAGCTAATGGAATAATTAGGCCGTCGCGCTCACTATTTAATAACCCGATATGGAAAGTAGACAAGAAGGGATTTGATGTAGAATGCAAGCGTAAAATGCGTCTGGTGATAGACTTCAGAAAGTTAAACGAAAAGACTATCTGTGACAAATACCCTATTCCGGATACCTCTGTAATCCTATTTTATCTAGGAAAATCCAGATACTTCACGACATTAGATCTCAAGTCGGGATTCACCAAATTAATTTGGCTGAGCGAGATTGCGAGAAAACTGCCTTCTCTGTCAATAATGGCAAGTATGAATTTTGCCGCTTACCATTCGGGCTTAAAAATGCCCCGGGCATATTTCAAAGAGCTGTAGATGATGTCCTGAGACGTCAGATAGGGAAATTCTGCCACGTCTATATAGATGATGTTATCATCTTTTCTGAGACGGAGGAAAAACACTTGGAAGATATTGATACAGTTTTATCGAAACTGTTCGAAGCGGGAATGCGTGTCTCAACTGAGAAATCGAAATTTTTTAGAACAGAAGTAGAGTTTTTGGGTTTTGTCGTGTGGGTTTCGGAATTAAAACTTGTCCCGAAAAAATTAAAGACATCATAAATTACGAAGTGCCAAAAACTCTCAGAGCATTGCGATCATTTTTGGGCCTAGCGGGATACTACAGGCGTTTCGTAAAAGACTACGCTAAAATTGTGAAACCGTTAACAAAATTCCTTAGAGGAGATAACGGTCACGTAGGATCCAACCGTTCTAAGAATGCCAAAGTAGAACTAAATAACGAGGCACTATCGGCTTTTGATAAAATTATAAAAATTCTTGCATCTGAGGATGTTCTCCTTCTATAGCCAGACTTCGAAAAACCATTCGATTTGACTACGGATGCTTCTTCCCACGCAATTGGTGCCGTTTTATCGCAGAATGGCCGACCAATTGCGTAACTATTTGTATGGGACCGGACAACTAAATATTTTCACAGATCATCAGCCTCTTACATTTGCAATACAAATGTAAATGCCCAAACGGAAATTGTCGTAGCCGAGCACAATTGAGCTCATCCGAATGCACGAGAAAATGTTCAACAAATTCTGAGGGATCACTACTTCCCAAAACTTAGAAAAATATCGAAATTTCAAAATTTGAGATTGTAAACCCTATTCAGTCAACGTTTATTTAACTCTAAAACTATAAAAACAATTTTAAAAAATACCTTTAACATTTCAATGTGCACTACACCCCCATTCCATAGCGTCAGCAATGGGAAAGTAGAAAGATTTCACAGCACTTACAGAAATAGCTAGGTGTACCAAGCTAGAAGAGAGTATTTCTGATACATCTGAGCTTATATTACTGGCAGTCACAAAATATAACAGAACAATCCATTCCATTACAGGTTATAGACCCATAGATATAATTCACTCAGCACCCCATACACTAATAAAGGGTGATTTTTTAAGAGCTTGATAACTTTTTTTTTAAAAAATCTGCAAAATCTCATCGGTTCTTTATATGAAACGTTAGATTGGTCCATGACATTTACTTTTTGAAGATAATTTCATTTAAATGTTGACCGCGGCTGCGTCTAAGGTGGTCCATTCGGAAAGTCCAATTTTGGGCAACTTTTTCGAGCATTTCGGCCGGAATAGCCCGAATTTCTTCGGAAATGTTGTCTTCCAAAGCTGGAATAGTTGCTGGCTTATTTCTGTAGACTTTAGACTTGACGTAGCCCCACAAAAAATAGTCTAAAGGCGTCAAATCGCATGATCTTGGTGGCCAACTTACCGGTCCATTTCTTGAGATTAATTGTTCTCCGAAGTTTTCCCTCAAAATGGCCATAGAATCGCGAGCTGTGTGGCATGTAGCGCCATCTTGTTGAAACCACATGTCAACCAAGTTCAGTTCTTCCATTTTTGGCAACAAAAAGTTTGTTAGCATCGAACGATAGCGATCGCCATTCACCGTAACGTTGCGTCCAACAGCATCTTTGAAAAAATACGGTCCAATGATTCCACCAGCGTACAAACCACACCAAACAGTGCATTTTTCGGGATGCATGGCCAGTTCTTGAATGGCTTCTGGTTGCTCTTCACTCCAAATGCGTCAATTTTGCTTATTTACGTAGCCATTCAACCAGAAATGAGCCTCATCGCTCGAAAAAGTTGCCCAAAATTGGACTTTCCGAATGGACCACCTAAGACGCAGCCGCGGTCAACATTTAAATGAAATTATCTTCAAAAAGTAAATGTCATGGACCAATCTAACGTTTCAAATAAAGAACCGATGAGATTTTGCAAATTTTATGCGTTTTTTTTAAAAAAAAAGTTATCAAGCTCTTAAAAAATCACCCTTTAGAAGAAATTAAACAAAAACTCGCTAAAGCTCAAAAAAAAAACTTAAAATACCATAATAAAAATCGTCATGAGTGAATCTTCAAACCTGGTGACAGAGTTCACGTAAAAACAAACAAACGAATAGGCAATAAATTCACTAAACTCTTTATTGAGAAAGGCATTCAGGCGGATCTTGGAACTAAAGTTCTCATCGATGGAAGGGAAGTCCATAAAGACAACCTAAAGTAAATTTTTGTCTTTCTCTCTCTATAATTACAGACTCATACTACTAACAATAACCCGGTGGACTCAAGCGAAAATACTTAACTACATCAGCTCATATTATATACCAATAACTGACGGCAGTGGCTAACATTACGGTCAGTGGCTAACATTACGACCACTATGAGTTTTTATTACACATAACAAACTTAACAGAATACGAAAACATAGCCCAATACACCGAGAACATACTTAACCATTTTCCACAATCCCATATGAAAAAACTGCTTAAAGCAGATGCTGACCAAATCATCACCCAACTGAACGCAGTAAAGTTCACCATCGGCACCCCAGAAGTGCGAATTTTTTGGGAACGGCATTAAAATACATCGCTGGCACTCCGGACTTTGATGACTTCAACCAAGTGGTCACTAAAGAGGAGGCCTTAATAGAAGCCAACGATCGACAGGTTGTCATTAATACTGAACTACAGGTTAAAATAAACCAATTAACAGAAACAGTTAACAAACTACTGAACGCATCGAAACAAACATAAATAGACACAGGGCATTTATTTGACCTAGCCATTGCTAGAAACAAGGCCATAATGGCAAGTATTAAGAATGCCATTTACTCGATTACTCTAGCAAAACTAAACATTGTAAATCCAATAATACTAGATAGCAAAGAAACTGATAATGTATTAATTGCTGAGCATTTTGTCAACGTTAGTATTAGCGATGTCTTACGCTTGTCAAAAATAAAAAATTTTCAAGACAATGATAATATTTATTTTGTAATTAAATACCCAAAAATATATAAAATATGTAATAAAATTAAAATAATGCCAGTGATACGTGAGCACAAAATACATGATTATGAAACTGATACTGTAGCCGAATGCAATAATCTACACCAACCGTTCGATAACTGTAAAGATGCGACTACAATAACATTTTGCCAACACCTAAAAGAAGGTCCCTGCATACAACAATTACACTGTGGAACAAATTCAGGTTAGCAAAAGTTAGGTCGATTCTGAGAGTGAGGGGTGAAAATAGAGGCTAAATTAGAAGACCCTTATCGCGGCGTTTGCTTATGTTAGTTCGAATATATTTTTTATCGACCTTCGAACTTTGCAGTCAAATGCCGATTTTCAGCATATTGTTTATATGGTTTTTTGGCTATAACTCGTCAACTAATTGATATTTTTTCAATCTGTAAAAGCCAAATTATTGGTAGAGACCTGTGCAACAAGAAAATTTTTGTGGTGCTTATGAAGCAAAATTTTGGAAAAATTATTTTTTTTTCATGCTTTTTGAAAATATTTTCCACAAAACTTTAGAAGTCTTTTTTGCAAAAAGACTCTTTTTTTGCTTTCAGTTTGATCTATAATATGCTTCTCAGTTTCTTCAATAAATTTCATTTGAAAAGAAAATAGTCTTAGTCGATAATTTGCGTTTAAAATCCCAAAACCTTTAAATAAATAGCGAATTAGGTAGAAGTAATTAAAAAGGGAAGTTCCAAGAATTAGGAATTAGTAAAACAACTTTTTTGTTTTCAACCACCGCACAGGTAGCGATTTTTTTTTTATTTCGTACAAGCGAACTAATTTCAAAAATAAAGATTCAGTTAAGACTCAAAACTCAGCCGAAGCTGATGTCCTTTAATTTTCGGTCGGTCGGATAAAATTCGCTATTAATTTTTTTGGAACTTATTTCATTTTGTGAGTGATTTAAGTTAAGTGCATCGGTTTCATAAAAATAACAAAGAACACATTGTATAATATATATTGTATTAAAAATGTCGGAATCAAAATGTAAAATGAACCATTTTTGTAATGTTTGTGGACGTTTCATAGCAAGCGATGAAAAATGTGGCAATGCGATGATTTTTTTTGGAAGCATATAAGCAATATTTCTCGCAAGAGTTTATCACTGACGAAAACTATGCCCATAAAAAAGTTTGCTTTAATTGCTATTCAACTCTTATGCAATGGAAAAGTGAAAAGAAGAAGGCTATGCCTTTTGATATACCAATGATGTGGTTAGACAACAGCCCGCATCAAGAAGAAAATTGCTATGGATGTATCAACTACCATAAAACTTTGAATAGAAGGAAAGCAAAGAATAAAACTTATGTAGCTCAGAATTCGTTCCAGTACCAACATACCGAAGTATTGATCTTCAAACAGATATCAGTACTACAACCGCCTACAACGACCCTGGTGAAGGTACATCCTATGAAACATCAAAGGACCCAATCCTAGTCACAAAACCAATTGGATGGAATTGTTGCAAATTTGTGTTTGACTCATAAAAAATCAGAACTAATGGCTTCATTTTTGAAAGGAAATAATTTGCTGGCGAAAGAAAGAAAGAAACAAAGAAAGAAAGAAAGAAAGCAAACGCCAAAAAGAGTTAGAAAAGTTCTTCAATGTGAATGATGCAAAAAATTTCGCTTATTGCAATGATATTGAAAAGTTAATGGAGACGATTAACTTATAAAAGGGTTATAGGGTTAACCTATAAAAAAGATGATTGGCGTTTATTCATCGATAGTTCACTAATCAGCTTAAAAGTTGTGCTTTTGCACAAGACAAAAAGAATGCCTTCTGTTCCGATTGCGTATAGCACTGACACTAGTGAAAATTTCGATAATTTGAAACACATTCTGAAAGTAGTCAAATATAACGAACACCAGTGGCGCATTTGCTGCGACCTCAAAATAGTTTCATTGATTACAGGCTTAACAGCATCTGGCCGTCCAAAATATCAGTGTTTTTTGTGCGATTGGGATTCACAATACGGAGAAGGTATTAAAGGAAGAAACCAGTACAAACAGCATAACTGGAATAGTCGCATTGGACGGAAATGGCCGTAAGACAATAGGCTACACGAAAGTCTTGTTCCTGAAACGAAAATTTTGTTGCCGTTGCTCCACATTAAACTTGGCATTGCTAAAAATTTTTGAAATGTATCGCAAAAAGACCAGCAGTATTCAACCGCTTAAAAGACATTTTCCCAAGACTAAGTAACGCAAAAATTCAGGAAGGGGTTGTTAATGGTCCCGACATACGGAAACTAATGAGTCATCAAGATTTTGACCAAGTTGTGACAGACCGAGAATTAAATGCATGAATTAAATGCATTGAAAGTAGTCATTAAAGGACTTTTGGGTAAATAACGCAAGGAATCTGTTGCAAACATGTTGGCAGCTTTCAATGAAATTGGGGTTAAAATGTGGTACAAAATTCATCTCTTGCATCAGCATCTTGATCAACTCGCTCAACAGATGCCAACTGAATCTGATGAGCAAGGCGAACGTAATCACCAAACTTCGCTTCCATTTGAATTAAGGTAACTATAGAGTGTGTATATTTTGATTTCCTAGATTTTTTTAATATCTTTGTCAGAGTGCACAATTTAAACATGTTAACGATTGAGAAAGGATCCGGCAGCTATAACTTTGAAGTAGTCAAGGAGTTCGTTTACCTTGCCACCGCCATTAACACTAACAACGAAATCAGCCTGGAGATAAAGCGAAGAACAATAATTGCTAATAGGTGCTACTACGGGCTCAGTAAGCAACTAAGTTCCAGAGCCCTCTCTCTATCGACAAAACTAACACTCTACAAGACGCTCGTTCTACCTGTGCTGCTTTATGGCGCTGAGGCATGGGTAGTTTCGCAAACTGACGCATCCGCTCTGGGGGTGTTCGAGAGAAAAGTTCTTCGCAAAATCTTCGGTCCTGTTCGAGTCGGCGATGACTATCGCATCCGAATGAACCACGAGCTGTATGAGCTCTACGGAGACATTGACGTAGTTCGGCGAATAACTGTGCGGCGACTACGCTGGCTGGGTCATGTCCATCGTATGGACGACGAAGCTCCAGCGAAAAAGGTGCTCGAGGCGAGGGTCGCTGGTCAACGACGACGAGGGAGACCATGCCTCCGATGGATGGACCAGGCTGAGGAAGCCCTAACCGCACTTGGTGTATCCGATTGGAGAAGGCGCGCGCAAAGCAGAGGCGCCTGGCGAGAGCTGATGAGGTCGGTCGAAATCCGGACACGGGTTGTCACGGCCATCTAAGTAAGTAAGTAAGTAACGATTGAGAAATATTTTCGTTTCAGGTACAGAGGAAAGAAATCTCCAGATGCAATACTCGCTGAAATTTGTTGGTGGTATAAAAACACCTTTGAAGAAGAGGAAGACGAGGAGAAAGAGGAAGAACGGGAAGACAAAGATGAAATTCCAGAATATCTGTTGGACGAAATTATCCACCTTTCTGATTATGATGACGATGACCAAGATATTAGAGAGAGAAGTAATGTTGATCCACAGCCGCCTGCTAAACGGCAACTGGCCAAATCATTAATTTAATTTATTTAATTTTTTTACTTAAAACTTTTCATAACTAACATTTCAAAATTATATTTTTTTCCATATTTTTATAATTTCTTTTTCAATGTTTCTTCAAAACCAACACTGAACAAAATTGGTACATGAAAAATGAGAAGTAAATTAATATTAAGCTGGAAAACGCAAGTTTTGTATTATGATTGTTTTCTTTTCAAATGAAATTTATTGAAGAAACTGAGAAGCATATTATAGATCAAACAGAAATTAAAAAAGACTTAGTTTTGTTGAAAATATTTTCAAAAAGCACAAAAAAAAAAAATTTTTTCCAAAATTTTGCTTCATAAGCACCACAAAAATTTTCTAAATAAATTTTTAAAAAATTTTAATTGTTACATAGGTCTCTAGCAATAATTTGGCTTTTACAGATTGAAAAAATATCAATTAGTCGACGACTTATAGCCAAAAAACCATATAAACAATATGCTGAAAATCGGCATTTAACTGCAAAGTTCGAAGGTCGTTTAAAAAAAAAATTCGAACATAAACAAACGCCGCGATACGGGTCTTCTAATTTAGTCTCTATTTTCTTCCCTCACTCTCAGAATCGACCTAACTTTTGGTAACCTGAATTTGTTCCACAGTGTTATCGAATACTCACATGGCGGCTTGCAAAACAACGTAATTTTTCACGTTTCTTCGATCGAGGAGGTCAACGACGGGGTAGTTGTCGTTAACGACCAACCAGTAGAATTGCGTGAAGAGAATAACTCAACAATTCTAGTACGTGGTACATTTTTGGTTAATTTCGAAAGTGAAGTCACTATAAACGGGACACCAACTGGAAGAAAATCAGTCGATCGCACCCCGAAGCTACACCGGCCCAGTTTGTCAACATCACGGAGCATATAACACTTTTATCACTCCCGTATTTACATAAGACGAACATTAAAAACATTGGTCACATCGCCAGTCTGAAGGAGTTAATTCACCTGCGTTCCAGACGATGGACGAACATTTTCATTTTCATCATAGCACTTTTAGTAGCGGTTTTTGTGGGATAACTGATCGCCAAACAACGTAGAAAAAGCAACAATATCATAGTCCTCGATAGAGTTCTAAAGGAAGCCGGAGACGATTTCACTCCAAGGGGGGAGTAGTTAGCATGTGTCAGCAACTTTGTTATGCACGCGCATCCGCTCCCAATAAATTCAGCAGCATAAACGTCTGCTATCCAAGCGGTAGCTGTAATAGTATCCGGTTCGTTCGCAACAAGAAGAACAACAGCAATAGCAACAATAACAACCACAATGCATTGCCAGTAAGCAGCGATCGCCTCAACAATAGTAACAACAAAAGAAACAATAACAACAACGCTGCGTTAGCAAAGTAACGACAACAGTAGCAGCAGCAGCGGTGGCAGCAGGAACAGCTTAGCTTATGTTATGATTTTCGTGTATTAAGTTAGTCTTTAATCGACAGTTGTATTAAACAGTGGCACATCGTGCCAATAATAAAGTTATTACAATTAATTGACTCGTTTATTTACTTATGCTCAACACATACTTATATTGAAAAACTGACTGTTCACGTTATAGGTCTTTCTAACCTTGTTCACGTTTTAGAGTTGTCAATGGAAAAGAAATGTGTTCACGTTAAGCGGTATTCACGTATTGCAGATTTCACCTTATCGCGGGTGCACTTTATAAAACAGGTCATTCAATAAGTCCGTATGATAAGTAAGAGAAAAACAAAGTTTTGATAAAATTCGATTGTATTATTTAACATAGTTGCCTTTGAGAGTGATAAAACGAGTATAGCGATTTTCCAACTTTTCGATACAACTTTTATTGTACGATTTCTCTTTCTTGTCAAAATAGGCCTTAGTTTTAGCGATTACTTCATCATAAGACTTGAATTTCTTTCCAGCAAGCATTCTCTTGAGATCTGAAAACAGGAAATAGTCGCTGGGGGCTAAATCTGGAGAATACGGTGGGTGGGTAAGCAATTCGAAGCCCAATTCATTAAATTTTGCTATCGTTTTCATCGATTTGTGACACGGTGCATTGTCTTGGTGAAACAACACTTTTTTATTTTGCAAATGTGGCCGTTTCTTGCGATTTCAGCCTTCAATCGATCCAAAAGTGCGCTGTAATAGTCGCTGTTGATGGTGGTTCCTTTTTGAAGGTAGTCTATGAAAATTATTCCTTTCGCATGCCAAAATACAGACGACATCTCCTTAAAAGCCGACTGTTGGGTCTTTGCTCGCTTTGGATTCGGTTCGTCGACTGCTGTCCACTCAGCTGACTGTCTTTTGGATTCTGGTGTGTAATAGTGAATCCATGTTTCATCCATTGTCACATATCGACGATAGAGTTCGATTTAATTGCGGTTTAACAGCGCCAAACACTCCTCTGAAGCATCAATTCGTTGTTGTTTTAGATCGACTGTGAGCTCACACGGCACCCACTTTGCACAGAGCTTTCGCATTGCTAAATGTTCGTGTAAAATGGTAGAAAAAAACTACCATCTTATATTTTTACAAAGCCAGCTAGCTCGTGCACCTTCAATTTGCGATGGTTCATTACCAATTTGTGGATTTTTTTGATGTTTTGTGGAATAACAGTCTGATTTGGGCGTCCACTGCGCTCTGCATCATTTGAGCTGGTACGACCACGTTTAAATTCAGCAATCCACTTTTCTACCATTTGTCTCGATGGAGCAGAGTCCGGATAATGTTTATCAAGCCATTGTTTGGTTTCCACTGTATTTTTTTTCATCAAAAAGCAATGCTTTATCAAAACTCGAAATTCAATTTTTTTCATTTTTTTTTTTTAATAACAATAGTTGTACACAAAATGCTATAACACACGAATCAATTGTCAGATTGTTGTCAAATTTTTATATGTATCATTTGAAGGTTGGTACTAAATAAAACTCATATAGAAAAAAAACTCATATGGACTTTTTGAACTTACTGTTATATATATATTATGGTGGTCCGTATTCTTAAGAAAAGTTATTTTTTTTTAATTTTTCGGGGCAACACATTTATTGAATATATACCATAAGAAACTAGTAAATATTTTTATTTATTATTTTTAAATGATATTTAGGGGTCACTACCAAAGCAAACTGGTACAAATGGCAGGAAAAAGTGGTCAAAACTAGAAGACGACCTCGTATCTACAGGCTTTTGGGGTCGATAAGCCCGAATCTTGAGTTGAAAATTTAAAATTAAAAATGGCGGCTCCAATATGGCCATCATCTGGAAAACCGCACTTATATGAAATTTTCGGACGCCATTTGGAACCATTAAACCTGAGTGTCCACACCTATCAAAAAATACGTGTATCTTAGATTTTTGTCTTCAATTACGTTTTCTTGTGAGAGGGCTAAACTTTGACAACTGGTAGCGACCTCTAAATTGT
Organism: Coremacera marginata; assembly: GCA_914767935.1. Lineage (NCBI taxonomy): Eukaryota > Metazoa > Arthropoda > Insecta > Diptera > Sciomyzidae > Coremacera > Coremacera marginata. The sequence goes on from OU612044.1 coordinate 104,123,651, forward strand.
ATAGAAAAGTTAAAACAAAAAAAATCTGTTTCATATTTAGACATATATTATCGAATAATGACATGCAGCGAAGTTTATTCAAATGTCGAAAAATAAGGACCACCCTAATATATATATATTATAAAATTTATATATATCCTTTCTTTCCTTTTGTCCTTTCTGTATTGGCTGCATGCCTGCCACATGCTATTAAATTCGTCAGCGCTTAAATTGTCATATATATGTATGTATCATGATATATTTTAAATAAATATAAATAAATGATATATATATATATTTAAGTGCCTCGACTTGTATGGGGGTTTCATTTGAACTCCTCTTAAAATTAACCTTGATGTATTTTATGACGATTGCCAAAATATTATGGCAACAACCTCTAGTGAAAGCCTCTAGTGAGCTAAACCATTTTGTAAAAACCTCCAAAAGGCATATTTTTCGTAAATATGTTTGCTAGTGTCATAATTGTAAAAAAAAACTGCCATAAATTATAGGCCTGGAAAAGGCCGATTAGTGAATATTTTGAGAGTGAGAGCGACCACAGACAAGCTCTTTTCTGCTCACACTTAGTGATATCGAGTGCGGTGGAGGTGAGAAAATGTATATACATGAAGGCCTCACAAAACCAAACAGAGTGATTATGTTATATGCTAACAAGTTAAATCGTGAGAATCGATTAGTTGCAGTGTTCTCTTTGCGTGGTAGAGTTTTTGTAAGAGCTTTGTGGGAAGGTGAGGACAAACTGGTACAAGATACTTGTTATACTTGTTCCATATTTTTGTTCCATATTTTTCCTTCTGCTTGTCAACTATCTTTTAATTTCTCTATTTCTTTCTTTTGCAATTTTTATTGTTTAGCTGTTTGTTTTGTTTTATCAAAATATGATTAAAATTATTAGGAGAATCTCCAATGGTGCTATTGATTGTTACAAGGCGCTATTTCAAGTGCTTCCTGTTTTACATTTCGTGATTATAAATCTTTAAATATAAATGATATTTGCGATGATTTGTCTAGTAGGGTGGGGCGATTTGAACATCTTAATGGGCGCTTCACGTTTGTGATTCTTGGGATTGTACTGAGCAAAAAAGTCCACTAGACCATACGTCTACGGTGAAAATCGAGCTTCCAGGTTTTGACTTGCAGTTTTTTCTGACTTTATTTTTTTGGAAAATTTGCAAATTTTCTTGGGCTCTTATTTCATAAAATATTTGAAATGTTGACTTATTTTCAAAAGTAAAGTTGAAGCTATTGTCTCGGGCTACAATTTCTCTGGACGTATTACTTAGAAAAAACGTCGTTTTCATGGTCAAAAAGTCGAAAATGTAGAAATTCACCACTTTTTGTCACGTTTTTTTGGATATTTTGGCCTATAACAGCCAAACCATTGAGATTTTCGAGATTCGTAAATTGGCAGTCAAAAAAATATTGTATATTCGCGACAACGTTTGCGATTTAACTGAGCTTCGCGAATATGTAAAACCAAACATAAATTTTGATTGTACGGATTACGTTCACATGATCGATTTAGAGGACAAAGCATTGTTATTTGAACCGCCATTTATCAGGAAAATTCCGTATGAGCATTTACAACAATACCTCGAATGTGTGGATGATGAAGATCTACCATTTCCAGACCCACTAATACCTTGTCCAGCTAATAGCTAGCAGGGATGATATTTGGGGGCTTTTAGGGCTTTTTTGGGCCTTTTTTCATTTCAAAAGCCCCGAGGCCCTTCTTATTCATTTTAGGCCCTTTTGAAAAATTCTACCGAAAAAAAATCGGAATCTTTTAAAAGAAAAGTTTACTGGTTAATGTATATGATTTCAATATGCCAAAGAAAAATCGGCGAAAAAATAAAATGAAAAATCCCCCAAACGAAAAGAATAAAAAATTTTTACACAATAAAAACGAAAAAATGTTCAAAATTTTTTTGGAAAAATGTTCCAAAATGCAATTTGGTGGCATTGTAGTGCTTGACAAAAATAAAATGAAACAACCAATATCCGCCGTCACAAAGGGGTTTGCTTCTAAATTGAAAATATTGTTGCTTGTATAGACGACGACGAACAAATGATTATAAGGCTTCTACAACTTACGCCCGAAAAAAAATGGCAAAAAAGCCCGAAATTTTGGAAGCATTAAATTTCGGAAAAAACGCCTGAATTTGAAATGGCAATTGAGCCCGAAAGAAAGAAATAATGCGCGAATGGTTTGGAAATAAGACCCGAAAGAAAATGGAAATTACGATCAAAGTTTTCAGCACTTTTTCGGTCTATATTTCCAAATAAGATAATCAAAGTATAAAAGAATAGTATAATAGAATAGTATAATAGAAAATAGTATAATAGAATATAATATAATAGAATAGTAGTATAATAGAAAAAGAGTAGTAAATGAATATTCCCCTGTAAAAATATCTGCAAAGATTTCATAAATTTTATTGGTTTTTTGATGTAATTCATGAACAAGGGGTCCATGGACATTATGTACGGATAAGGTTCAGATTTTGTTTTTTTTATGATAAAATGATTTGCTCTTTTACGGAACAATATTCTTTTAGCTTCCGTAAAAGGGCGAACCACTTTATCGTAATGAATTTGAAATTTCTTAACTTTTCGGTGAACAAAAATTCGGGCGTTTTTTTATTTTTAGTTTGGCGAAAATGCCCGATTTTTTTTCGGCCCTAAATTACAAGCTTATTTTTAGGGCCTTTCTTCCTTTTCAAGTATTTGCAAAAAAGATCCTAATTTTATTGGTACAAACATCCGAAAAAATGACATAATCGGTAGAAATTTTGGTAATTGTTTTTCGACGAATTAAGCCCGATCTTGTAGGGAAAATTTCGGGTTTTTTGTAATTTTTTTCGTTCGTAATTTCTGGAAGCCAATTGTAAGCTATCTTTGATTTATTTCGTAAATAGAAATATCTGGAGAAAGAAAAAAGTTATCTTTTAGTGATCATGTAAAGGTAAGACAACCGGGGGGGGAGAGAGGTGACGGGTAGCCCTCGACCGATTTAAGTTAATTATTTAAAATTTTTAAAAAACATTAGGATCAAGTGATAAAAATAAAAAAAGAGTTATAATTAACATTTCACTAGTAGTCAATGTGAACTATCAGTTAAAAACAGAAAGCGAAACTGCATCCAAAAAAGTAGGTGATTTTTGTTTAAAAAAAAACCCTCAGCAAAAAGCGAAATTTCGTTGAAAAATGTGCAAAATTGTCCAATTTTTGCGGTGATTTTTATTTTGAATTTCCCATTCATTTTTTATTTCATTCACCCCAATTTCGTATGAAAAATGTTGGGTAATTTTTCATTTCATTGCTTATGTTATTTTTTATTGTTTGTATTTTATGTATGTATAAACAAGTTTTGTTAAATACAGTCAATGTCCCATTAAGAGCATACTTTTTAGTAATTTCAACAAGCTTTGTTTATTTCCCAAGTTGAGTTTAGATGAAAAGAGTGAACCCTAGTCCCGCTTCATTAATTAGACTTCTTGCAAGACTTAACGGAGAGTCTTCATTAAATTGCTTATTCATTTCTGACATTCCACGACTATTTCAAGATGGAAATATCTGGTGTGTGGTTTTTGTGGAAAAGCTTTACAATTTTTATTTTTATTTATCCAATTTAGGATTGACTTATCAGAAAAATGTTTTTGTTAAAAATTTTCTTTTTGAAACACTTTATCTATAGATTTTTTTTGGCGACTTTTTGACTTTTACAAACAAAGCATGAAATAAAATATTTTGAAAGAATAACCTGAAACTATATCACTTTCACCCAGAATTTTTGATTTAAGATGGAAGTGATTTCATTTAATCATTTAAATTACAGTTCTAAATGAGTCATCATCATCATCGTCATCATGCGTGGAGCGTGCATTTCCTGCCTTAAAATTAGTAAAACTTTGGTTCAACCGTAACCTTAGATCCACATTTTTGTCTTAAAAAATAAAAATCAAAACTTACCAGTTATTTAGTGCTCAACAAAATTATCGGTTAGATTTTGCTTTTTATTTTTGCCCTAACAAATAAAATCTAGAAATAATTATTACTTTTTGCTCAAAATTTTAAAAGTCAAAATATAATTATTATTTTTTGCTTTTCATTATAATATGCATAATTGGTACGGTCTCTGATATTGAGTTACAATTTTTAAATCTTTAAGCCCTATTAATGTCAAATTGGCCCTATTTTTATATGAATTTTGGCCCTTTTACAGTAAAGCCAATATCATCCCTGCTAGCTAGTGTTGCTAAGCGCTCAATCGACATAAACCGTGAAGGTATAATGGCATCTGTATCTGAAGGTCGAAAGAAAGCGCCTCGTATGAAATCTCGAAAAGATTTGGAAGGCAATCTTTGAATGAAAAATACACTGAATTGGAATTTTTGATGTGAAATAGTTTAAAACAATAATTGCTTTCTTTTTGATTCATACCTTGTCTCTGCCAATACAATTACTTTGTACTTTAAATGAATTTCTCATAATTTTCAAAATAAATATTGAACAAAACAAAAAAAAAACATTATATTTTTGGATAAAAAATGTGGAAAAAAATAAGAAATGGAACATTTTTATGATTTTGCGCTATGAACAACTGAAAATGGTAATTTATCAATATTTCACGAAAAATTTGCACTTTCACAAAAAAAATCTCAATTTTTTTATGACTTAGTGGGTGAGAACCTTAGCACTTTTATGGATAGATTGAATGTTGTTTTTTAATCAAAACGTTCCTTTACGTGCTGTGGCTGTCTTTAATAACCGCTGTCCTTGGTTTACTATTCGTGTTCTAAGTGCTATTAGGTTAAGAAAAATACTACATTCTAAATAAAAAAACAATCGCTCTGGCCAAGACTGGGAAAATTATAGAATATTCCATAACAATGCCTTGGCAATAATAAAACAAGAATAGATTAATTTTCTAATTCAAAACTTAATCCTATTTTGGACTCGAAACAATTTTGGAAGAATATCAAAAATCTCAGAGTGTTTGGGAAGGAGTCAAAGGAATGCAATTTAGATCCTGATTTTCTTAATGATTTTTTCTTGAGTAGCCCAAATACAAATACCAGTTACGATAACTTACCTTCGATGCAAAATGATTTTATTTTTCCTTAGTTTGAATTCACTCCTGTCGACGTTGACCTCGTTACAGAGTGTGTAATGCAGATTAAATCCAATTCAGTTGGCGTTGATGGGATGCCGATTAAGTTTATTAAAATTGTTCTTCCTTTTATAATTGAGACTCTAACCCATATTATAAGCTATAGCTTAACTAGTTTGCGATACTAGTGGAAAGCTGCCACAGTGACACCTGTACCCAAAACAGCTAATGCTTCTGACTGTAAGGACTATAGACAAATAAGCATACTTCCTGCCTTAGGAAAGGTGCTCGAAAAAATGATATCTGAACCAATTTCTCAATTTGTTATTGAAAACAATCTGCTATCGCCTTTTCAGTCAGGGTATCGAGCTGGACACAGTTGTTGGACAGCTTTATTAAAAATAACTGATGATATCGGAATAGAATATGACAAAAATTTCATAACATTGTGTGACTTATTGATTTTTCAAAAGCCTTCGATTCTGTAAATCATTTTTTGCTTTGTCACAAACTAACAGAATACCATATTTTAATTTTAGTCAAAACTCAACTAGTTTAATTAGACATTATTTAGAGGGAAGAACTCAAAGAGTTAGGGTAGGCAACAATTTTTCTTTTTTCAAATACATTAAAACTGGTGTTCCACAGGGATCTATCTTAGGCCCCCTCTTGTCTGCCATTTTTTAAAATTATATTTTTGAAGCATGTAAATATTCTTCTATTCATGATATGCTGATGACATACAGCTATACCTGTTTCGCCCTGTTGGTCTTTTAGAAGACTTAAGTTTCAGACTTAACTCTGATTTATCTTCTATAAATAATTGGGCTGTTGCTAACTCACTTGTTATAAACCCATTAAAATCCAAAATTATGGCAATTTCTAGAAATTGCACTAATTTTGTGGACATTCAACCACTGTTTATTGGATGCAACCAATTAAAAATTATTGGAAAACTTAAAAACCTGGCTTTTATAATGAACTCGAAGCTAACTTGTACTGACCATATAAATATGGTAGTACTGTCGGAAAAATATATGGAACTCTTAGAAACTTACGACTTTCCTTAGCATACACGCCAGTTGAAACTCGTCGTAGACTTGTTGTGCAACTTATAATGCCACTTATATCTTTCGATGAAGCTGTTTATTGTCAACTTGACTCACAGTCATTTCACAAACTATTAGCGTTTAACAGTGAAGAACGATATATCTATGGTATTCATCGGTATGATCATAATTCTGCTAAAAGTAAAGATATCTTAGGATGTGATTTAGTAAGCTATCGAAAAATTCGAAACCTCATTTTCTTGCATAGACTTATGTTTACTAAATGTCCTGAATATCTTTAAGATAAACTTTACTTTTTTCAGTCCGTGAGATGTATGAACTTAATTATTCCTAGGTATAATTATCTCAATAGTAGCAGGTACTTTTTTATTAGCGCCATTGGAATTTTGAACTCTTTACCGATGAATGTTAAGGAAATAACTTCAAGTAACAGCTTTAAAAGAGCAATTTTTAAATATTTCGAGCCATCTTACTAAATCTCTTAATCTTTCTTTATTTTTCTTAACTTTTAAACTTATCAGTTTGGTTTTTCTATCTTATTATATTTATTCCTTATCTAAACTTTTCTTTTATTAAATTATACACGAGATACAAGGAGCTGTTATTGTTTTTTCAAATTTATATAGCTATTGCACATAAAAAGTACTTTATAAAAATATTTTTTTTTGAAAATAGTTTTCAGGCTTTTATATAGAGGTCGCTGAAAATGACATTAAAAAAAATACATCCAAAACGGTTCAATGGATATCGCCTTTCCTATGTATCCGAAACAATAAAATCAAATATCATTATAAAGCACAGACCACTAATTTGGCATTCCCTCTACGCACGACCGTCGGAGGGTTTTTTAAAAACTTTGGCGAAAGTTAAAGTAAAAAAAATTTAAAAAAAGGTAGACTTTCGCGCGCTTTTTTGTTAATAAAAAAAAAACAATAAATAAATAGTAGATACTTGAATTTAGGGGAGGTGCTTAAAGGATAAAATTACAAAAAAAAAAAAATGCAAAAAGATTCATTGAAATTGAACCAATAGATATCGAGTTATCTATCGAACCGTTTTAAAAAGACTAGTTTCGAGGAAATCGCGTTTAAAGCTTTTGTTTATTGAAATTTTGCAGATATTTTTAAAATTATCGGTTGGTAAAATTACTATTATTTAATCTGCAATGTCAGGTATGGTTTTAAAAACATTCTAGAAACTATGAAGAACATATTAAGCAAACAAAAAATTTTTTTTAAAAATGTACACGTGCATTATCCTTAATATAGCTTTGATTTTTAATTTTTTTTTATTTTTTGTATTACTGTAATACCATATTTTGATTAATCATTACCTTAAAGTTCTTCTGATCTGCACCAAAATTTTTAAAAATTTGCTATCGGGTTAGAGAAAATGCTATTTTCCATGCATATTTTTCACCTTTTTTTGTATTATATTAACTTAAATTCAAAGAAAAAGCTAGGAAACCAACCAAAATTCTCGATTTTAAAAACATTTGAGGCAGATTGGAAGAACTTTTTCAGGCCAATAATTTGCAACGTTTTTTTTACAATTATTGCACTAGCCAACATATTTACGAAAACCATGATTTCTTAAGGTTTTTGCACAATGGCTTATCAGGATATAAAACTATTTTTAATAAGTTGACTTTTAACTTTCAGAATGTAACAGGAACACTTTCTTAGAATTTTTGTTTTGTGGTAAATCTATTAAACTTGTGAAAAAACTTTCTTTTGTACATTTTTGTGCTTCAAATGATAGATATAAAAATAATTTGTAGCCACATTTGGTTCCTATTGTCAGCGGAGAAGGCTTCTTCTCATTGTTTTTTTTTTAACGGTAGAGAACTTTTTAAAAGTTCTTTTCAAAGTATAATTGATTTATCACAAAACAATAATTCTAAAAAAGTGTTCCCGCAAAATTCTGAAAGTAAGAGTTGCAATATATGAATTCAATATATATATATATATATAATCACATATGTAAAATATGTTTGAATTATATATAAACTTATTTTATTTAAAAGTTAATGATAATTTCTCTACAAAATGGAAAAAAAATTTGCTCCAAGCAACTCAATAACTTTTTTAAAGGACTTTGGCTCGCTGATTCCAAAAATGGCAACTATTTTCAAAGCGACGGAACCGTTTTTGAGTAATTTGTAAATTACATTTTTGCAGTTTTTTCAAAAAGGTGATCTTGCGCTAGCATCTCTAGCATTTGATACAATGGCCCGATTTTCATGTTTCTTTTTTCATTGTTTAGAAAAAGCTTGTACTTTTTTTCATTCCTACATATGAATTTAATCGGACCGGTACCTTGGGCGTAAAAAGCAAAATTGTACCTTGCACACTTGTAATTTTTGCGAAAAATGTTAGATAAATCGTTATTTAACTGTAATTTCCAATATGTTCCAAAACTATATTTTAAGTTTTTCCTTTTTTCATTGATAGATGAGGTACCTAAGCACAGTTTAAGATAAATTTCGTGTGAATCCAACAAAATATGAATTTTTAAGAATTATTTTAGTAAATTTTATCAATATCATTAAATTTTGAATTCTTAAACATTTTTGAAATCGGTTTTGAATTTATTCAGTCAAGTCTAGAATATAAAATGCAATTTAGAAATTGTTTGCCGTGTTGTGTGGACACATATTTTATCGAAATTATTTGAGTCACTTCTCTTATTTGTCTTATATTTAGACATTTATTCCGCAAAATTGGCTTGGGACCATTACCTTGCACATCAATCGAAGAACCTTTTTGCTATTAAATAAAACAAAAGCACCTTTTTAATAGTGGGACAAAAATTTTAAAAACCTACTTTTATTGTTCTTATCTCTATACGATACAATTCGATACAGTTTTTACTGTTCAGATAGGATTGCAATGCATGTTAAAATTTAGAAATAATTAAGAGAAGTATTGTTTCTTCGATGCGAGTCAGTAACATCTTCTCGTATGAGAAACCAGCAATAGTCACTCATCATCTTGATATCCCACCTTCCTTGATAGCGCTTTTCGATTGCCATCACATCCTGGTGGAACCGCTCACCGTGCTTGTCGCTCTCCGCGCCCAATTTTTCCGGAAAAAAACTGAGGTGCGAGTGGAGGAAATGTATTTTCAATGACATATTGAGTCAATATTATTGACATCTCCTGATTGAAACCAAAAGTTTATCATTACAAACTTTACTCAATATAGTGTAAGGAATTGTAATATATCAAAGTACATACTTACTTATTTTTTCAAGCAAATTCTCGATAAGTTGCTCGTATTGAGGACTTTTACAATTTCCAAGGAAACAGCTGACAACATCTTGGAATGCTTTCCATGCTGCAATTTCATCTTCCGACAAACATTTTGGAAATTCCTCGTCATGAAGGAGCTTCCTTATTTGTGGTCCTACAAAGATGCCTTCTTTTCTTTTTGCTTTTGATAGTCTTGGAAATGCTTTTTTCAGGTAGCTCATTGCTTTCGGATTGTCTTTCAAGGCCTTTATAAAGTTTTTCATTAAACCTAGTTTTATGTGCAACGGCGGGAGAATAATGTTTTCCTTCGGTATCAATGGTGGCTGTGAAATATTGTTTTCACCAATAATATGGGTTTCCAATAATATGGATCTATCCGGCTAGTTTTTCCATTCATAATGGTGTTGACAAGCGCGGCTGTGTCACTTGCAGAGAAAACAGCAGTACTTTGTAAAGCCTGTGAGCAGAGCGACGACTTTTAAATCTGAGCATACTCTCCAGTTATGAGCTTCATAATTGATTTTTTTCAAAAGTGCTGCCATTGAAGTGTACGTTTCTTTCATCTCCACTGCGTGACCAACTGGAATCGAAGGTTTATGGTTGCCATTATGTATCAAAACAGCCTTGAGACAGTATTTGCATCCATCAACGAACAAGTGCCATTCAGTCGGATCGTAACTCTGACCGAGTTCTGTAAACAGGTCATGTACATCAGCGCAGTAACAAATTCCGCCATCCTTGGCGTAATATTTGGCGAAACGATTTCCTCGATTACGGTAAAAAGTTACCATTACTCCTGGAGCTATAAAGTTGAACTGCTTCATTCGAGATACATGCAGCTCTGCATCTTGTTTGTTCAATTTTAGGTCACGTATCCAATCACTTAGTTGAGCTTGCAACAAAAGGGGATAAAAGGCGTTCGAGATAAACTCACTTACAGTTGAAACTGTAGAGCTGCTCGATTCTTCTGAATGTCTCCTTCGCTTCCTGCTCTCTAAGTCGGGTTATTTTGGCACTGGTAGCTTGTCAGAGTGTGGAACTGGTTTCGTCACCGACGAGATATCAGCGTACGCGACAGTGCATACACGACGGCCTTTGGTTCTAATCAACTTAGTCAAACAGAAGTAGCAATCAGTTTCATAATTAGTCGGCTCTCTCCAGGACATTGGCACACCGAATTTAAGTTTTCGGTTTCTCCTGAAGCCCATGCTTGCAGATTTATCTGACAATTAGAACAACATACATGCGGTACCCACTTCTTGTCTTGATGTCGAATGGCAAATCCAAAATAACTTAAATAAGCTTACTTTAATGCATCTATAATAATTCGAATCGTTTTGGTTTGAATATACAATCCACAAACGTAGCAAAATTTGTTCGAATTTATCTTGCACACTATTTTCGGCATTGCACTTTGGTTTTCTTACAAAACACACGAACTATGTATGTAAATCTAAGCACTCGATATCAAACACCAACGTAGTAACTCTTACGACTGACTTTTTACTTATAACATTTCTTAAAACTACCTAGGACATGGATAGAACGCAGTTCACACCATGTGTATAACTTAACTACCTACTTGGCTATATGACAACAAGCACCGTCTGCTATGGCTATACGATATCCTTGTATAAACAAGAACAGGCTTGTTGCATGCATTTGCTCTTCTAATTACAGAAATTCAAAGAAGGACGCATCCTAAATAAACTGTACTAATCCTTTTTTATTCCACGAATTCTCATTAACAGTGAATCGGGTTTTATTTAGTGATAACACAGTGCAACACGAAATAAAATAACCATATACGGACACCACTACGTGATAAAAGACCCAAAAAAAAAAAGACCTCTGTCTCCCAGTTTTGCCCAAAGTCCTCCAGGTTTTTTTTATGGGCCCCCAAAGAAGTGGGGCCTCGGTGTCATTTTTCTCAAGCTCATATCTTGCAAACCGTTCGGAATTTTGATTTACCCTCTGAGGCAAAGTTGTAGCTCTTGTAATAAAGAACAAGGTGAAAATAGCAAAAAACTTTAAAAAATTACCGAAAAATGGCCCAAAAAGCGATTTTTTTTATTTTCCCCTTTTACGAACAAATTTACTTTATGAAAATGCGCCAATTTTCTTTGGCCTGGTAGGGCTTACAGCGCTGATTAAAACCCCAAAGTTTTTTTAAGGAGGCCGATCCAACTTCTTGAGATATAGGCCTTTATAGCTTGAGTATATAATCGCTTATATCTCACCCATTTCTTATCTGATCTGGTTGAGATGGGTATCATTGAGAAGACCTTTGAAACGCTATAAATCTGTATATAAATATGTTAATTTTTATTTACTCATTGGGGCAAATTAAAAAAAAAAAGTGAGGTTAAAAATCACTTTTTTAATAAAAATCTGGTTTTCTCAAAAAACAGCCCTAGTAAACTTATTTCTTCCTAGACTCAGTAAAAGACAACACTTCAAGCTTTTTTTAAGGTATAATACTCTGCATTAATCCTTCTAAGACCGGAGACAGTGAGGTTTTTCTAACAAAAGTACTTTCTGGAAGCCAAAATTTCGCTTAAAATCAATTAAAGTGTAAGAAAATAAGCAATTTCTTAAAAAAAGTGTTGATTTCAAAATTTTGAACGTAAATAATTGTCAGTCAGGAGGCCGAAAGTGTGAGTGCACTGTACCTTCACTGATAGTAAGTGCATTCTAATAAAACTTCTCAAGCTGGTGGGTGAGTTCCCGTGCCCAAACTATCAAACAACTACCTGGACGCAAACATCTGCATTGAATTCACAAAAAAACAACCCAAAATATAAAAAAAATACCTGGAAACACATTGTAGCTTTTGTCATAAAGATGAAATTGTGAACATATAAAACCAAAAAAACTTGTATCAAAAAACTACCTACCTATTGGTATCACGCGATCACGCACCGACCGCAGCAGCACAGGCAATGCAGTAAGCTCAGCACACGCAACAACGCTACGCAACGAGAGCTCAGCGGTGAAAGTGGAAAAGTGAAACTAAAAGTAAAAAAAGTGAAAGTGCTACAGCAAAATTTCAAAAGGAAAAGAATCTCTTAACTAGTGAATTCAAGAGAGCATATAAGTTGTTTTTCGACGAAGAAGTCTTGACCGGTGAAAATTACACACCTAATACAGTGTGTCGCCAATGTTATAACTATCTCATGGCATGGTTGAGTGGAGGCAAACATAGTATGAAGTATTGTAAGCCGGTAAACTGGATTAATCTCCCAGGTGATCATGATGAAATCAGTTGCTATGCATGCGTAAATTACACATGTGGTCTAAATCGATATGCTGAGAGAAACAAAACTTATAAAGCAACTGTAACAGCCACACTATCAGTGCTTGCACCTGAAAATTTTGTATAACCAGGCCGCCAACTCCAGATCGTAGTACAGAATGTACAGGAATGACTAGAGCAAGTGGTGTTACTTATGAAGATCCATTTGATACCGATTATGAGCCCCGACAGGGAAGAGATGGACCACAACTAATAACACAAATGGAAATGGATTTCATTGTGGCCATATTGGGAATATCGCAAGGACTTGCCATATTTTTGACAGCGTTTTTAAAGCAAAGAAAACTCACACATGGTAATGTGAACTCTACGGCGTACGGTGTATGTTGAAGTAAAGAAAAAACAAATGAAATTAAAAAATTTTCGGGAAATATTTCACTTTTGTGGCTACCTAAGCGCTACCTAAACGGTGTTAAGACTCATTCCTAGGAAGTTCATATGTTTTAGAAAGTTGTTTATTGAGATCTTAGGATCATTTTTGTAGTTGATTGTTTCCTTGAATTTTGAGCGGTTTGCAACCTATGGACCTGAACAGGGGAAAAAGGTAAAAAAATAAAATTGAATTTTTTAAAGTTTTTTGCGATTTTGACCTTGTAGATGAAGTTTTTTTGCCTCAGAGAGAAAATTAAAACTCCGAACGGTTTGCAAGATATGAGCTTGAGAAAATGATCACTTTTTTTCCAAAAATGACACCGAGGCCCCACTTCTTTGTGGGCCCATAAAAAAAAAACCTGGAGGACTTTGGGCAAAACTGGGAGACAAGGGTCTTTTTTTTTTTGGTTTTTTATCACGGACTGGTGTCCGTATATGGTAATTTTGCCATGACTTAAAAAATTACACACTGTGTAATTATTCAAAGTAAACAATAAAGCATTTAGTTTCTACGTAATTCAACAATATATAAACGGTTTTTATTCAATAAACTGACACAGTAAAACTGAAAACAAGGAGTATATTTCAGATAAAGCGTTCGATAGTTTTGATAAAATATGTGTGCACACAACTCTGCAAACAATTTATAAGTTTTATTTTATATTCTAGACTTGACTGAATAAATCCAAAACCGATTTTCAAAAATGTTTAAGAACTCAAAATTTAATGATATTGAAAAAATTTACTAAAATAATTCTTAAAAATTCATTTTTTGTTGGATTCATACGAAATTTATCTTAAACTGTGCTTAGATACCTCATCTATTAATGAGAAAAGTAAAAACTTAAAATATAGTTTTGGAACAAATTGGAAATTACAGTTAAATAACGATTTATCTAACGTTTTTCGCAAAAATTAGAGGTGTGCAAGGTACAATTTTGCTTTTTACGCCCAAGGTACCGGTCCGATCAAATTCATATGTATGAATGAAAAAAAGTACAAGTTTTTTCTAAACAATGAAAAAAGAAACATGAAAATCGGGCCATTGTATAAAATGCTAGAGCTGCTAGGGCAAGATCACATTTTTGAAAAACTGCAAAAATTAAATTACTCGAAAACGGCTCCGTTGATTTGAAAATGAAATTTTTGGAATCAGCGGGCCAAAGTCCCTTAAAAAAAGATATTGAGGTGATTGGAACAAAATGGCTGTTGAGTAGTGTAATATAGGATTATATGTTAAATGGAATATTTAATACAAATGTTGGAAAATTCAAATTGATTTAGAAAATTTTTGTGGTGCTTATGAAGCAAAATGTTGGAAAATTTTTTTTATGCATTTTAATTGTTGCACAGATCTCTAGCAATAATTTGGCTTTTACAGATTGAAAAAATATCAATTAGTCGACGAGTTATAGCCAAAAAACCATATAAACAATGTGCTGAAAATCGGCATTTGACTGCAAAGTTCGATTAAAAAAAATTCGAACTAACATAAACAAACGCCGCGATTCAGGTCTTCTAATTAAGCCTCTAATTTCACCCCTCACTCTCAGAATCGACCTAACTTTTGCTAACCTGAATTTGTTCCACAGTGTTATTTATTAATTAGTAGCAAAAGTAAGAATAATTTATAAATTTGTTTGTTTTAAATTACATATTAGGAGAATTAAGACTCAAAGTATTTTTTTATTATTAAATACAACAATTTTAGTTTATTTGTACTAATATAGCTTATAGTAATATAGGCTTATAAATAAATCTATTCGCTATCGCTTTCCGATTCATTATTCGACGTTGAGTCGCTTGCAATTAAATTAGCAAAATCTATTTCTAAATTACTGTCTTCACAATCTTCTTCCGTTTCAATATTCAAAAGATAAGGGGCTATATCCTGGTCTATGCTTTATTTCTGGCTTCGAATTTTTCTGTGGGATGAGATAATGGGCTCTGAAGAGAGCAATAGATTAACTAAGAGGTTCGTATTTGAAGTTTCTCTACAAATTTTTCGAGTATTATGCAAACGACTTTTTCGAAATTCCTTGTGCCTTGCCTCTAATGCTTCTTCTGAAAGCATTCCAATAATTATTTGTAGCCCGTGCACTAAAACCTTATGCACGGAAACAGGCATATAATACCATATATGAATAATTTTCCATATAAATTTTAAAATTATCTTGCAATAGTGTTCCATAACTGTCTGTATTAATTGGTTGACCATTGGCAAGTATTCGCAAAATCAAAGAGAACTTTCTTATTAAATTTTTGTTGATGCCTTTTATTTTTGCAGATATTTCGATATTATTAAAAAACCGTGTTGCAGTATTGCCATCGTTAGATTTCCCATATACCGTTTTTACGGCATCTACTTCTAAACCCATTTCTTTTTTGAATTCCTTGCAAATTCTTTGCTTGTTGTCGTTGAATATTTTACGATTTCTTTCACCACAAATTCTCCAACATTTCAAGGGAAGTCTATAAGAAATATGTAATAAGCATTCGAAAAATTTTATCCATGCGTAAAAAGTAGATAAACCATATCTCAAAAACTCGTCGTTAATAGGTATTTAAGTTGCATAAAAAGAATTCATTAAAGTTGGAACTGAACCGCATAGATAGCAACTGTTAGAAGAAAAGTTGTTGGAAAGTATATTTGTAACTGCACCGTCAATCATTGTTAAATGCATTTTAAAGATTACATTGACTTCAAAATTCTTTAATTGAACGGGGTACTCTGAAAGTTTTTCTATTTGGCTTGCCATATCTTTTTCTATTTGACGTATTAGGTCTGGATTTCCCTTCATAAAAACAAATTTAATAGGACGGCAAAGATGTGTTGACGAGGTATGTTGATTAACCCAAATATGGTGATGACTTTCTAAAATAGACATTTTTGGGACCAATTTGGGCATATGGGACCAATGCAACTGTTAGTATTTAGTAGCAAATGTATCTATTTGTATAAAGAACATTGGCAACCCAAATGCGTTTTCTAGTTTTTATAGTTTTGGTTATGTACTCTTTTTTGATTAGTTCACTCCAATAAATGTACTCTAAGCGTTCGGTCGTGTCTTTTCATTGCGTGGTACTCACATTGGTTATGGGCCCAGATGTCCAAGCGGTAAAATTGAAAGCACGTTGATTTAATTAGAGTTCTGTCAGCTAATCGTTTGTCGATTTATTTATTGAAGTTTTGTCCGTAAAAATTTGTTAAATTTAATTTGTCGTTTTTTTGTTGTCGGTCAACAATGAGTAATTCGTATTCTCAAATAGAAAAATTAAATAGCGAAAATTACGCGTCGTGGTTTTTGCAAATGCGAAGTTTGCTGATTACGCATGATTTTTGGGACGTGATTGCGAAAACATGTCCACCAACTGCAACGTCTGATCAAAAAGCAGCATGGGCCAAAAATGACCAGAAGGCGCTAGCTATGATCACTTTGTGCGTCAAATCATCGGAACTGATCCACATTAAAAGATGCGAAACAGCAGTGGAGGCATGGTTAGTTTTACAAAAGCTCTATAAGACGAGTGGACCTGCTCGCAAAGTGAATCTATTCAAAAAGCTTGTTCGTTTTCGGTTCAAGCCCGGTGAAAGATATGCAGAGCAAATTCACGATTTTTGCACGCTCACAGATGACCTAAAAGATATTGGAATAAACATGCCCGAAGATCTGCTAAGTATTTTGCTCCTTTGCAGCTTGCCAGATGAAATGGAAGGTTTCATAGTCGCTATGGAAAGCCGCGACATGTTACCAGCAGTGGAACAATTAAAGATCAAAATACTTGAAGAAGAACAGCGGCGTGGTGAGCGAAAAGAAGTCAATATTCAAAGCGTATATGCCGTGAAGCAGCACAAGGGCAGAGAGGTCGAACGGTTTGGAAAAAATAATTTCAACAACATCGGTAAAGCAGAGCGACCGCGAAACAATGTCAAATGTTATGCACGTGGTCGAAGAGGTCACATTCGAGCAGATTGCAGATTAAATGGAAACCGTTCATCGGCTGTTTTGCTGAGTCTAAGTGAAAAAATCAGAGCAACAACGACAAACGCAGACATGTGGATACTCGACAGCGGCGCATCAGCCCACATGTGCAGAGATCAGCGAATTTTCTCTTCGATGCAAAAATATGAGCAAAGAGTAGCTCTAGCATCAGGCGAAGGTGTGTGTGCGAAGGGCATAGGAAATGTAAAATTAAAATCAGAGAGTTCTGACATTACCCTATGTAATGTTTTATATGTACCAAACTTGCATTGTAATTTTTTATCCGTGAGTAAAATAATTAACAATGGAAATACGGTAAAATTTTTTGAGAAAGAAGCACATGTCAAAACAAGAAAAGGAGAAATCGTTTTAAATGCAAAAATGAAAAGTGGAGTATTTTGTGTAAATTTAATAATAAAAAATGAATATTTAAATTCAGTTACATCAAATAGCAAGAAAATTGATTTATGGCATCAGAGATATGGTCATCTCAATATAACAGATATCAACAAGTTGGTGAACACAAATATGGTCCGTGGGTTAGATATAGGAAATGTGCAGAATTTCAATTGTGTTACATGCGCGGTATGCAAAATTAGTGCTATGCCATTTGGATGCTATTCTGGCGTACACACGTCTTCAATTCTTGAGGTGGTGCACAGCGATTTATGCGGTCCAATGCGCATATGCTCTCAAGGTGGATCTTTGTACTTCATCACATTTATAGATGACTTTTCGAGGTATGTTGAAGTGCAATTTTTACGTAAAAAGTCGCAAGCTTTTTCGGCGTTTTTGGATTTCATCACGCGCGCTGAAAAACAGGCTGGCTGCAAGCTGAAATGCTTCAGGAGCGACAACGGGCGCGAATACATTAATTCCGATTTTGTAGATTTTTTTAGACGCCATGGTATTGTGCACCAAACGACAGTGAGCTACACACCACAGCAGAATGGAGTAGCCGAGAGAGCCAATCGGACACTAGTGGAAATGTCCAGGTGTATGCTTGAGACAGCTCATCTACCACAGAGCTTGTGGACAGAAGCTATAAACACATCAGCATACATACGTAATCGGTCACCTACAAAAGTTCTTGGTAACAAAACACCATATGAGTGCTGGGTTGGAAGAAAGCCTTCGGTAGCCCACTTCAAAATTTTTGGTTGCAGCGCGGTGGCGCTAGACAAGCGCACGCAGAGATCGAAGTTCGAGCCGAAGGGCACAAAATTAATTTTTGTTGGCTATGCGAGTGCTACAAAAGGTTACCGACTTTACAATAAGTGGAAAAAGTCAATCATTATTGCTCGTGACGTAATTTTCTTCGAAAATTTGTTTGAGGTATCTGATCAGCGAATTGTACGTGAAGATGAACATTTTTATTCGATGGTGAGTCCATACAAAAATGCAAGCAAGTCGATAGATGCTAACGGGGGAGGTGCTGTGAGTGACATTGCGACCATAGCCGACGCGCGCGGTGACAGCGTGGTAGCAAGTGACGCGAATAGGTATAGCGCAGCTACAGACGAAGTGGTCACAGACAGCATGGCAATATGCGGAAAGAGTGCGGCGACAGACGACGCACATATAGTTGAACCTCGCAACACCTTTCATAGTCAAGCAGTTCGAGTTATGCAAGCGGAAAGAGATGACTTGGAACATGCTCAAGAAGAGCACAGCAATGAGCAAGGCAGTTCAGAAGATGAAGCAGTGGAAGTTTTCGGTAAGAGAAAGAAAGGCAGGCCAAAGATAAATCGCACAGGTAAACCTGGAAGGCCAAGAAAGTGTTACCCTTGCGAAGTGGCTACGGAGCCTGAACAGCTGAACGCCTTATGTACAGATCCCGTGACGGTAGCTGAAGCTCTTGATTCTGCAAATGGTTTAGAGTGGCAAAAGGCCATGGAAAAAGAATATGCGTCTCTTTTGAAAAACGGTACCTGGGAACTCGTCGATCGCCCAGTTGGGAAAAATATCATCGGCTGCAGATGGGTTTTTGCGACAAAGTTGAACGCTGCCGGCACAGTTGAGAAGCTAAAAGCACGCCTCGTTGCACAAGGGTGCGGACAGCGAAAGTACGAAGATTTTTTCGAAACGTATGCACCTGTTGTACGGCACTCAACTATTCGGCTTATGCTGGCACTTGCAGTGCAGCACAAACTTTATGTTAATCACATCGACATCGTAGCAGCGTATCTCAACGGAGAGCTGGAAGAGGACGTTTTTATGCGTCAACCGGAAAAGTTTCGAGACGAAGATAATCCGAACAAAGTTTGTAAGCTTAAAAAATCTCTGTATGGGCTTAAACAGGCAGGCAGAGATTGGAACAACAAAATCAACGAACTTCTATCCAGCATCGGTTTTTCGAGGTGCAAAACGGATACATGCTTATATTATATGTTAGCTAATGGAGAGATGAATTTCATATCATTGTATGTCGATGATTTGTTTTTGGCATGCTCATCTCAATCAACGATGCGCGAAATCGTTAAACAACTCATCGCGCAAGTGGAAGCAGTTGATCGAGGTTCCATAAAAAACTATTTGGGAATGGAAGTCGAACGAGATGGACTGCAAGGCGAAATTGCAATTCACCAGAATCGGTATACGACAGAATTATTGCAACGATGGAATATGCTCGAGTGCAAAGGCGCTAGCACACCTTTTGCGTCTGGGACCATTTTGCAGAAATGTGATGACAACGATTGCAGCGGTTACGAGATCAAAAATTATCAGTCGCTTATTGGTGGCTTGACGTACTTGGCAACAATATCAAGACCGGACATCGCGCATATTGTCTCGAAGTTGGCGCAGTTTCATAGCCATCCTCATAAAGAACACTTCTTGGCAGCCAAACATGTTCTAAGATATCTAAAAGCAAATGCAAAAGGTATGTTGAGGTACAAAGTTAATAATCGAAATTTGGTATGTTTCACAGATGCGGATTGGGGTACTGAGTGTACTGATCGAAAATCCTATAGTGGCTTCGTTGTATTCTTCGGTGGTGGTCCAATCGCATGGGAGTCAAAAAAGCAGAATGTTGTGTCTCTAAGCTCTATGGAAGCGGAATACATAGCTATGTGTCAGGGTGCCAAAGAAATTGCGTTTCAGCGAAGTTTGCTCACCGAAATGGGATTCGACAACTATGTTCAGAGCGCAACGAAAATCTTTTGCGACAACCAAGGAGCGCAGTTTCTGGTGAAGAATCACATTGCTCACAAACGGAGCAAACACATAGACATAAAATATCACTTTATTCGTGAGAAATATCTTACCAACGAAATTGAGATCATTTATGTTTCATCATCAGAAAACGTTGCAGATATATTTACTAAGTGCTTAACAAGAGATAAACATAAATATTTTTGTAACTTGTTAAAGTTAGATTTTTCGTAATTCGCAAAAAGATTGCTTTTGTTTTTGAATTTAAACAATGTATTTTGAAGATATTTGGAATTGATATTTAAGTTTTTTTTTATGTAACTGCATTGGGTTGAGGCAGAGTTTGTTAGTATTTAGTAGCAAATGTATCTATTTGTATAAAGAACATTGGCAACCCAAATGCGTTTTCTAGTTTTTATAGTTTTGGTTATGTACTCTTTTTTGATTAGTTCACTCCAATAAATGTACTCTAAGCGTTCGGTCGTGTCTTTTCATTGCGTGGTACTCACAGCAACTACGAAAAGAAACTCGTCAGTATAATTTTGATTGGAAAATTTTTGTTTATAAATGCTGTGACCTGAACTGCCATCAAATCTCCATTTAGATTCCAAAAGTATTTTTATATTCGAATCTATGTCGCATAGTTGCAATAAGCTATGCGCAGTTCTATTGAGCAATGCTTGCAAAAGCACTTCGGCAGATATTTCTGAGAGTGATATTGGACGAGGTATAAAGTCTTCCATAACTTCCATTTCAGCGCATAGTAACTTGCAAAACAGTTCGGGTGAATTGCATTTACTATAGATCGTAAGACGTTGTACTTTCGCACGAATAATTTTAAATCATAATACACGCCAAGCGCTTCAAAAACCAAGAGGCACCTGTTATCCGTTATCCCTCCTGTTTTTTAACTATGTTTGCAGCACGCTTGATGACATTTGGTGGAGTAGTAGTAATAAAATTTTTAATTTTACGACGTTTACTTCTATCAGTTGATTCATCAAAGCTAAGTTAAGGTTGACCTCTACTCGTACTTGGCGTCTAAATATTCTTATTTTAACACTTATTACAATCAAACATTCTACAAGACTTACATACTTCAGAATCAGACACATATGTGGTAATGGCTCTGCTAGTACTTGCTTTCTGTAATATGATGTAATAATATAATATAATGTAAAATGCAGGCAAATATAGTGAACTCACGCATATCTCCTTTAAACTTGCAATATCAACACATGAACTAAGCCAATTGTGGCATTTTTTTTCAAAAAATGGTTGAGACCTGCTGCAGTCTATCCAATTCTTGTGAAACCTTGCTGATAAAAAATTTAACTCCATTTCAAGTAAATCGCTATCCAATGGAATGGTAACCTTAACTTTTACACAACTGATCATATCCCATAATAATTGCTTATGGCTTTTGTTCTTTGTTACCAGCCAAACCACAAAAAGTTCACGTATTTCTACAGTTGGTTCCACTAAGGAATTTTTAAAAATTATTATGTATGATGAATATTGTTTAACCTTCTTTCATAGTTCTCTCAATAATCCAAAATAAAAATAGTCTAAAACGAGTTCAATAAAAAAACTTTAATATTTGTTTTCTCTTTTAAAACACTGCCAAATGGTCTCCAAATAAAATTAAAAATGTTTATTTCACAAATAGAAAATCATTCACTTCAAATGTATTAGAATTGTTAATAATAAATTCATATAAAAATCAGAACTAAGTATGTTTAACAAAGAAGAAAAACAAAGGTAAAAATTCATATAAAAATCAGAAGTTCATATAAAAATCAGAAGTAAGTAATTTTAACAAAGAAGCAAAAAAAAGGTAAAAAGTGATTCACGTAATTGATGACGAAAACTGGTTAATTTAGTTTCAGTTAGTTAATTTAGTTCAGTTCAGTTAAGAGCAGTTACAGTTATTGTTATTGTTACCGGTCGAGTGCAAAAATGCAATTTCTTATGCAAGCATCTTTCTCTGACTTCTTAGTTAGAAGTTACTTAGTTAGACAAACAAAACAAAACAAAGAATAGTGATTAAAACAGAGATATAGGCGACGATTAAGGCTAGTGTAAGTACACGGAGCAAATTATTTTCGCTCGATTTTTGATCAAACTGTTCATAAAATAAAAAAAAAGGTCACAATTTTTGCTATAATTCTTTGAAAAACACTGATCATATGTTATAATCATTTAATCAAATTCAACAAGTGTTTAATCAACCCAATTGATAACATACTTATTATAAGCTTCTTAAACTCACCCAATTAGTGGCGGCCGTGGCTGAAGTGTTTCATCAACAAGTGCTTGATCAACCCAATTGATAACATACTTATTATAAGCTTCTTTAACTCACCCAATTAGTGGCGGCTGTGGCTGAATGCGTTAAAGTACTTACTTACTTACTTAGGTGGTCGTAACAACCCGTGTCCGGGTCTCGGTCGACCTCATCAGCTCTCGCCAGGCGCCTCTGCTTTGCGCGCGCCTCTCCAATCGGATACACCAAGTGCGGTTTGGGCTTCCTCAGCCTGGTCCATCCATCGGAGGCATGGTCTCCCTCGTCGTCGTTGACAAGCGACCCTCGCCTCGAGCACCTTTTTCGCTGGAGCTTCGTCGTCCATTCGATGGACATGACCTAGCCAGCGTAGTCGCCGCACAGTTATACGCCGAACTACGTCAATGTCATCGTAGA
Source organism: Coremacera marginata (assembly GCA_914767935.1). NCBI lineage: Eukaryota > Metazoa > Arthropoda > Insecta > Diptera > Sciomyzidae > Coremacera > Coremacera marginata. The sequence goes on from OU612044.1 coordinate 104,146,613, forward strand.
GCTCATACAGCTCGTGGTTCATTCGGATGCGATAGTCATCGCCGACTCGAACAGGACCGAATATTTTGCGAAGAACTTTTCTCTCGAACACCCCCAGAGCGGCTGCGTCAGTTTGCAAAACTACCCATGCCTCAGCGCCATAAAGCAGCACGGGTAGAACGAGCGTCTTGTAGAGTGTTAGTTTTGTCGATCGAGAGAGGGCTCTGGAACTTAGTTGCTTACTGAGCCCGTAGTAGCACCTATTAGCAATTATTGTTCTTCGCTTTATCTCCAGGCTGATTTCGTTTTTGGTATTAATGGCGGTGCCAAGGTAAACGAACTCCTTGACTTCTTCAAAGTTATAGCTGCCGGATGAAACGTGAGAGTCTAAACGCCGCGCTCCCTTGTTTGTAGACAGCATATACTTTGTTTTACCCTCATTTATCGTCAAACCCACTTTGGCTGATTCCTTTTCGATAGCGGCGAAAGCAGCGGTAACATCTCTCTTGGTTCTGCCGACAATATCAATATCATCAGCGTACGAAAGGAGCTGGACGCCTTTGTACCTGGAACCTTATATGCGATGGAAATAAGACTGATTCCTCTGTAACTTGCGCAGATTGTTGGGTCTCCTTTCTTAAGTATAGGGCACAGTACGCTGAGGTTCCAATCATCGGGCATGCTTTCTGCTAGCCATATTTTGCTGATGAGCTGATGCATGCGCCTTATCATTTCATCGCCGCCGGTTTTAAACAATTCAGCTGACAGGCCGTCAGCACCCACTGCTTTATTGTTTTTGAGTCGTTGGATAGCAACTCGAACCTCTTCATGGCTAGGTGGTGATACTTCCACTCCGTCATCGTTGATTGGTGGCACTGAACTGTGCTCTCCATGGGCGGCATTGGTGGAATCGTCGCCAGTAAGTAAATTGGAGAAGTGCCGTCTCCACAATCTAAGCACACACTTTATCCGTATTCAGATCTCCATTTTCGTCTCTACAAGTGGGTGCTCCGGGCTTGAAACCTTGGGTTAGACGCTTAACCTGTTGATAGAATTTTCGTGCATCCTTCTTGACCTGGTATACCTCTAGTTCCTCACGTTTACGCTTTTCCTGCTCTCTTTTCTTGCGTCTGAAAAGGCGCCTTTCTTCCTTAATCTTTTCACGGTAGTTTTCTCGCACGGCTCGCGTTGCAGCTGACTGCAGCGATTTGTTATATGCGGCGTTTTTTACCGCTGTCGCGATGCGACACTCCTGATCGTACCATTGGTTCCGAGGTTGCGGGCGCCGGAAACCAATGACTTCAGCGGCAGCGCGCATGGAGTGCGATATATGCGCCCAAAGTCCGCCGGCGTCGTCGGGTCTAGAGGTTGGTTGGTTGAGCTTAACCGAGAGTTGAGCGGAGTAGGCTTCGGCAGTCCGTTGTAATTGCAGCTTAGCAACATCTACTTTTCATTGCATTCCTGTACGTATGCTCTTCGCATTGCATAATCGCATGCGGATCTTGGCTGCAACAAGATAATGGTCGGAGTCAATGTTGACCCCCCGAAATGTACGCACATCTAGAACACTAGAGGCATGCCTTCCGTCGATTACAACATGATCAATTTGGTTTCGTGTTTTTTGATCCGGGGACATCCAGGTGGCCTTGTGGATGTCGAGGTGCTTAAATCTGGTGCTACTAACTACCATGTTTCGCGTCGCGGCGAAGTCGATCAGTCTTAGACCGTTGTTCGTGGAGGTCTCATGAAGACTGAACTGACCGACAGTGGGGCCAAAGATGCCTTCCCTTTCGACTTTCGCATTAACATCGCCGAGGACTATTTTCCCGTCATGGACCTGAAGGTGGTCGTATACGTCCTCAGGACTAGTGTAGAAAGCGTCTTTGACGGCTTAGTCCCTTTCCTCCGTCGGGGCGTGCGCGCAATTAAGGCTGATGGAGAAAAATTTTGCCTTGATGCGGATCGTGGCCAATCTTTCGTTCGTAGGTGTGAACCGGGAAACAAGGTGGCGTAGTTTCCGGCTAACAACGAATCCACATCCAAATTCGCGCATCACCGCATGGCAGCTGTAGTAGATATCACAGTGTGCTTGCTTAGAGCAGCCTTGCACTTTCCATCGCATTTCCTGGATGGCGGTGATGTCATCCTTTATTGTTTTGAGGGCTTCCGCCAGTTTGATAATGGCACCTGCCCTATAAAGGGTTCGGACATTCCAGGTGCATATCCGTAAATCATTGTCCGTTTTTCGTTTGCGGTGGTCGTCAACGTAATTGGGGTTCTTATCCGAGGCTGGTTTAGTTTTCATTGGGCAGTAATAATGTGGCGGGACCCAAACCCTGCGCACATTCCATGCTTAAGGTCTATGGAGCGACCCGCCGCTCAAATTAGCCGTCAAATTGACGGATGCCAGTTTGCCGTTGCCCAAGGAACACCACGTGGAGGTTTGAGTCGACTTGAGACGATTTCGACATGGATAATGCTGGCCTCGCCAGGTTGAAGCGGTCAGATACGTTGCCATGTGAAGGTTCGCCCCCTGTTCCCGCGGGGGAATGCGTTAAAGTGCGAATTTATAAATCGCGAGGTCCGAGGTTCAAATACTTCACCGGGCAGAAAATTTTATTTTATTTTTATTTGTTTAGGGCATGGTTTATGAGCAGAAATGCATATGTTATGATCAGTTGCTCATAGTCCATAAATATGCACAATTAGCGAATAAGTTATGTGCAAAGAGAATAATATCTGAACCGAGCTACCTCCGTGTACGTAAATCTTTCTGCTTTCTGTTTGTGCAACCCAAATAGGGTTTTTGATGTGGAGAATTTGAATAATTCTGTATTTTTTTATATATATAATTTTTGTATTTTATTCAATTTACTAAGGTCAATAAGTTTTTAAGATATGGCTGTTACTTTTTTGGCAGAACCATACAAAAATGTATCCAAAAGGTACTACTACAAAAATTCACCTGTTTTAAGGACTTGCAGTTATTTTTAACTTTTTTTTTCAAAAAGATTTTTAATGCTTCCAGAAATATAATATAAAAAAATTGAAGATATAATATTTCTTTTTTTTTTTTAAATCACTTTCGAATTTTGAGAAAATTGTCACTTTTCGTCTGGAAATATTAGTTATACCGATCCCGTTACTACCGGTTAAGTGATAAAAAAATAGTATAATAAAGAATGTATACTGCTTCCACTAGTTCCGTATTTTTTTTTGTGTATATAATTTATATATATTTTCTTCCAATAACTGGAAAAACTGACTTAAATAACGGCTGTTGTTTCTTTAACACAGCAGGACCTAAGGAATAGTTCAAAAGTTATCACTACAAAAATACAATTTTTGTTCAGATTTGCACTTATTTTGAGCTAATTTTCTTTACATAGCATTATTTATACTTATAAAAATATCATATTAAAAAATTACACACATAAAATGTCGTGTTTTTTGTTTAAATCACTTCCAAAGTTGGAGAAATTTTAATTATTTTATTAGCCAGAGACCACTTTATAAAAGTACCGGTATCATGATCGCGGTACATAAAAACAAAAAAAAAAATGCTTTTTCAGACGGAAGCAATTCCATATATTTGTCTCATACAATTTATATATAAGCAATTAATTAAGAAAATTCATAATAATTCTTAACAATGTAATTTCTGTTTCTCTCATTAGCATATGTTAACTTTGGAAACCCTAAGTTGTATGATGTCGTGTGTCTACAAAAATACGAATTTTAAAGAAATATTTTGGATTACACTTAATTCAAGTATTCTCTCTCGAAAAAAAAAATTTTTGAATTATGGCCGCACTCGTTGCACTGTGCATCGTAGCGACCATTTCTCTTGATCTTTGTGGCTTAGTATGGACCCAGATACTTGCTTGATAACATCTTACCTACGACAAACTGTGTCCTTTTTATGGCCACGAGGTCGTTTAAGATGTTGCTATGATCCGGTTTTCATTTCTTGTCGTAGTTTTAATTATATGATCGCTGTGCCTTGCCTATATTGCGTTTTGCTTCGTTGCGTAAAAATTGTCTGCTCTCGTTGTAGTTGGATACCATGTCATCTTCTATACTTTTCAGTAGTTCACTGCTGACGTCATGCTTCATTTTCTTACTTACTTTCTTACTTACAACCGTAAGTCGGTTTTGGCCTGTTGTAAGAATTTCCGCCAGCCATTTTTATTTTGCGCTTGCTGGCGCCAGATGGAAGCTCCAAGTTCCGTCAGGTTGTCTTCTACTTGGTTCTTCCAATGGAGATGCGGTTGCCCTCTTCTGCGTTGACAGCCGGTGGGTACCAATTCGAATATATTCGAATAAAACCTAGCCCGTGAAACTGTTCGATTTTTACGCGGTTTACTATGTCGATGTTGGCGTATAGCTCATATGGCTAATCGTTCCATCTTATTCGGTACTCGCCATTGACGCAGATTAGTCCGTAGATCTTGCGAAGGATCTTTGTAGAATTCTTCGTAGATCTTTCGAAGCATAACGCTGTTGTAGAATATGGTGCCGCTTTGTCTCAGATCTGCAGCTCGAATGATCTCTCCATAATTAGATTAAAAAAGTCGCACGAAAGAATCACCGTGTCTGAAACCTCTTTTGGTAAAAAATGGTTGGGAGAGGTACTTCCCGATTTTAACTGCGCTGCTGGTGTTCCTCAGTGTCATCCTGCATGGACGGATTAATTTTGCGACTATAAGTGTATAAGTGATTCCTTATTGGACTGTCGAAGGTAGCTTTGTTATCTACAAAAAGATGGTGGTTGTCGATTTGTTTCTCTAGGGTCCTTTCAAAATTTGTCCTTGCGTGAATATCTGGTCGGTGGAAGGTTTTCCAAGTCTGAAGCCACATTGATAAGGCCCAATCAGTTGGTTTACGATGGGCTTCAATCTTTCACATAATATGCTCGACAGGACCTTATATGCGATATTTCGATGACTTATCCCACGGCAGTTGGCACAAATATGCAATCCCATAGAATGGCATTCTGAGATTCCAATTGCTTGGAATGCATTCTTTCGAACATATTCTGCATAGAAGATCGTGAATGCATTTAAATAGAGCTTCGCCTCCGTTCTTAAACAGCTCAACGGGTAATCCATCGGTCCCCGCGGCTTTGTTGCTCAAAAACCGTGTTATGGCTCTCAAGACTTTATTATAATCGGGCAGCAGAACTTGAACGCTGTCATCCATAATTGGGGTTTCCGGGATATCTTCTCTATTGGCGGGATTGTTGTCATCATCGCCATTCATAAGACTAAAGAAGTGTTTTCTCCATAACGTCAGTGTACTCTGGATATCTGTCACTAGATTTCCGTTTTCATCCTTGCAGAAAGAGGCCTTAATTTTAGAGCCATCGGCCAGACGTGTTATCTTTTCGAAAAACTTTCGGGCCTCGTTGCTGTCACCATACATCTCAATCTTCTCACACTAGCGCTTTTCTGCCTCTGTTTTTTTCCGCCTGAAAAGACGTCTCTCGTCCCTCCTCTCCTCTCTGTATCGTTCCTTAGCAGCAGGCGTTACAACCGAATGCAGGGTGGCTTTGTAGACGGCGTTTTTCTCTGCATTGGTGTCGCGACACTCTTGGTCGTGCCACTAGTTTCGGCGGGGACGGTGGTAGCCAATAACCTCTTCGGCAGTCGCACGCAAAGAGTGGGAGATGTGTACCCACTGCGCGCATATATCGTCGATCGGAGGAGTGCTTTCTTGAAGCAGGAGTGAGAGTCGAGTAGCGAAGGCTTCGGCTGTCCATTTTGACTGCAGCTTGTCTAGATTTCTCTGTGTAGGATTGCGAGCATTCTTTGCAGCGCAGAGACCTGTACCTATCTTAGCTGCGACAAGATAATGATAAGAGTCTATGTTAGCACCACGGATCGTGCGTACATCTAATACACTGGAAGAGTGCCTTCCGTCAGTGAAAACGTGATCAATTTTGTTGCGCGCTTTTTGGTCAGGGGACAACCAGGTAGCCTTACGAATATTGAGATGCTTGAATCTAGTGCTACTTATAACCATGTTTCGAGCTGCGGCGAAATCAATCAGTCTCATTCCGTTATCAGATGTGTTGTCGTGGAGGCTGAACTTCCGACTGTTGGACCAAAGATGTTTTCCTATCCCACCTTAGCGTTGAAGTCACCAAGCAAAACTTTTATATCGTGACGGGGCAGTCCTCGTAAGCGTCTTCAAGGCACTCGTAGAAAGTATCTTTGATCTCATCGTCTTTGTCCTCTGTCGGAGCATACGAACATATTAGGCTTATATGGAAGAATTTAGCCTTGATGCGAATTATGACAAGTCTTTCGTTCACAGGAGTGAAGCGCAGGACGTGATACCACAATCTCTTGCCAACTACAAATCCGCACCCAAACTCATGCTTTTCCGCATGGCCGCTGTCCATCGCGTTTCTTGCATTGCAGATATTAGCATTGTATCTTTCCAAGATATCAATCAGTTGGTTAGAGGCACCTTCCCAACTAAGATTTCGGACATTCCAAGTGGATATCCGTAAATTATTATTAGTTTTTGATTTGCGGTAGTCGTCATTAGATTTGGGGAAAATTTTTATCTCTATTCTTGTTCTTTTCATTGAAATATTTTTTTATGTGGTGGATTTCAAGCCCAACGCACAACCTATTTACGGCCAGGTGACCCGCCGCTCAAATTAGCAGTCGAACTAACGGATGTCAGCTTGCCGTTGCCCAGGGAACACCACATGGATAATGCTGGCCTCGCCAGGTCAAGGCAGGTAGACACGTTGCCATGTGAAGGTTCGTCTCCTGTTCCCCTTCATCTTCTTACCAAACATTATTTCCAATGGTGAACATTTCGATGAGCATTGGGTATAAGAAATTATAGCTATTTGTATTTGGCCAACAAATTTATACCATTTCATCGCAAGATAGTTTAGATATTATAGATAAAATAGTTCTGTTGATTCTTTTAGTCTGTCCATTACCACGCGCGACGCCTGTTGTCAACTTTACATGCTCGATTTGGCTTGCATCACAAAAATCGGTAAAAGCTTGTGATGTGAATGCTGCCCCTCTATCGCTTATGATTCATGTTACACTACCGAATATTTGTGACCATCCCGTGAAACGGCGTATTTCTTCTTTAGATCCGGTTGACTTCGTTGGAAATATCCATACGAACTTTGAAAAGCCATCCATCATTGCAAAAAAGGAATTGTACTGTTTCGATGTGGCGTCCATTGGACCCAGATGGTCCACATGTATCGTATCCAACGGCGACTCACCTTTGTCGATACAATAAAGAAAGCCTTCTTTTTTGCCAATTTTTTTGTTGTAAATGATGCATTTTATGCAATTGTCAATAAATTTATTTACTTCATTTTCCAAGTGAGGTATAAAGTAATTTTCTGTATTGAGTGCCTCGTCTTCTGCGCTGCAAAATGGCCAATGTCGTGAGCGCTGCAAATTATCTCTGACTCTATTCGCTTAGGTACTACCTAAGCAACAGACTGTTGCCATTTACGGATTTATAAATGAGGTCTCCTTTCAACTTGTAGTTCTCGTACAAGTGTTCGCTGAGTATTTTTGTGACCGCTTGTATATGCTTGTACTGTTGTTGAGCTTTTCAGATAACCGTTCTCCAGATAACCAAAACCGTCTTTTGATGCGTTTGTGTGCACCTCAGTTTGCGCCATTCTGTTTTCAGAACTGGCTCTCGTGTGAGGGCAATTTAGGACAATTTTATTGCATTCATCTTTTCTTCTTTTATTTTAAAAGGTACCTCCTTCTTCAATAAATTTGTCAACGGCCGTGCTATCTGAGCATAATTGTGTATACATTTTCTAAAATAGCTTGTTAAGCCCAAAAATGATTATACGCCTTGATGTTTATTGGTGTTGGAAATTTTTTCACAGCGACCGTTTTTCCGCGGCCTGAGCAAATATTGCCATCTTTGATCATTTGACCCAGAAAATCTATAGTTGTTTGTAAGAAACTGTATATTGACCATTTAATTTTGAAGCCAAATAGTGATGCAGTTGATACCGGATTAATAGTTATTAGCGCATGCATCAGCTCATCAGCAAAATATGGCTAGAAGAAAGCATGCCCGACGATTGGAACCTCAGCGTACTGTGCCCTATACTTAAGAAAGGAGACCCAACAATCTGCGCAAGTTATAGAGGTATCAGTCTTATTTCCATCGCATATAAGGTTCTCTCAAGCGTACTGTGTGAAAGATTAAAGCCGATTACAAAAACACTGATTGGACCTTATCAGTGTGGCTTTCGACCTGGTAAGTCCACCATAGACCAGATATTCACGCTACGACAAATCCTGGAGAAAACCCACGAAAATCAAATTGAGAAGGGATTGCCTATACGCAACAATGTCTGAGTTCGGTATACCTGCTAAGTTGATAAGACTTTGCAGAATGACGTTGAGCAACACACGCAGCTCCGTCAAGGTAGGAAATGACCTCTCCGAAACCTTCAATACCGAAAGAGGTTTCAGGCAAGGCGATCCACTGCCTTGCGATCTCTTCAACATCATCATGGAGGAGATCGTACGAAAGGCCGGTGTGCATCGTAATGGCACCATTTTCTACAAAGACGTCCAGCTCCTTGCGTACGCTGATGATATTGATATTGTCGGCAGAACCAAGAGAGATGTTACCGCTGCTTTCGCCGCTATCGAAAAGGAATCAGCCAAAGTGGGTTTGACGATAAATGAGAGCAAAACAAAGTATATGCTGTCTACAAACAAGGGAGCGTGGCGTTTAGACTCCCACGTTTCATCCGGCATCTATAACTTTAAAGTAGTCAAGGAGTTCGTTTACCTTGGCACCGCCATTATTACCAAAAACGAAATCAGCCTGGAGATAAAGCGAAGAAAAATAATTGCTAATAGGTGCTACTACGGGCTCAGTAAGCAACTAAGTTCCAGAGCAGTAGATACGATATGTTGGTTCTGGGGCAGGAGGCGCGGAGGCGCAAGCCGATGATGTCACTCTGGCCCAGCGCCATCTTGTGGGGGCTTTTTGCTAAAATGTGCAAAGGTGTATGTCTTTGCTAAAAGCTATTATGGTGTATGTCTTTGCTAAAAGCTATTATGGTGTATGTCTTTGCTAAAAGCTATTATGTTGTATGTATTTGCTAAAATGTATTTAAGAATCGTCAAGTTTGGCGTATGTCTTTGCTGTAAGCTTTTAAAAATTGGCAAGTTTGGAGTATGTCTCTGCTTTAAACTTTTAAATTGGCAAGTTTGATGTATGTCTCTACTTTTAAGCGTTGGTCATAATTTTATACACTACATTATCGGAAGTGGTAGTCAAGCGAGTTCTTATCAGTGTTTGCATGTTTTGTTTTTTCTTAACCCTCGAATTCGTTATAGCAATGACTCAAATTCTGCTGGTTGACTTGCTCTATGAAAATATATATATATTAATATGGGTTGAAGCAATTTATTGCGAATATTTGTGACCATCCCGTGAAACGGCGTATTTCTTCTTTAGATCCGGTTGACTTCGTTGGAAATATCCATACGAACTTTGAAAAGCCATCCATCATTGCAAAAAAGGAATTGTACTGTTTCGATGTGGCGTCCATTGGACCCAGATGGTCCACATGTATCGTATCCAACGGCGACTCACCTTTGTCGATACAATAAAGAAAGCCTTCTTTTTTGCCAATTTTTTTGTTGTAAATGATGCATTTTATGCAATTGTCAATAAATTTATTTACTTCATTTTCCAAGTGAGGTATAAAGTAATTTTCTGTATTGAGTGCCTCGTCTTCTGCGCTGCAAAATGGCCAATGTCGTGAGCGCTGCAAATTATCTCTGACTCTATTCGCTTAGGTACTACCTAAGCAACAGACTGTTGCCATTTACGGATTTATAAATGAGGTCTCCTTTCAACTTGTAGTTCTCGTACAAGTGTTCGCTGAGTATTTTTGTGACCGCTTGTATATGCTTGTACTGTTGTTGAGCTTTTCAGATAACCGTTCTCCAGATAACCAAAACCGTCTTTTGATGCGTTTGTGTGCACCTCAGTTTGCGCCATTCTGTTTTCAGAACTGGCTCTCGTGTGAGGGCAATTTAGGACAATTTTATTGCATTCATCTTTTCTTCTTTTATTTTAAAAGGTACCTCCTTCTTCAATAAATTTGTCAACGGCCGTGCTATCTGAGCATAATTGTGTATACATTTTCTAAAATAGCTAGTTAAGCCCAAAAATGATTATACGCCTTGATGTTTATTGGTGTTGGAAATTTTTTCACAGCGACCGTTTTTCCGCGGCCTGAGCAAATATTGCCATCTTTGATCATTTGACCCAGAAAATCTATAGTTGTTTGTAAGAAACTGTATATTGACCATTTAATTTTGAAGCCAAATAGTGATGCAGTTGATACCGGATTAATAGTTATTAGCGCATGCATCAGCTCATCAGCAAAATATGGCTAGAAGAAAGCATGCCCGACGATTGGAACCTCAGCGTACTGTGCCCTATACTTAAGAAAGGAGACCCAACAATCTGCGCAAGTTATAGAGGTATCAGTCTTATTTCCATCGCATATAAGGTTCTCTCAAGCGTACTGTGTGAAAGATTAAAGCCGATTACAAAAACACTGATTGGACCTTATCAGTGTGGCTTTCGACCTGGTAAGTCCACCATAGACCAGATATTCACGCTACGACAAATCCTGGAGAAAACCCACGAAAATCAAATTGAGAAGGGATTGCCTATACGCAACAATGTCTGAGTTCGGTATACCTGCTAAGTTGATAAGACTTTGCAGAATGACGTTGAGCAACACACGCAGCTCCGTCAAGGTAGGAAATGACCTCTCCGAAACCTTCAATACCGAAAGAGGTTTCAGGCAAGGCGATCCACTGCCTTGCGATCTCTTCAACATCATCATGGAGGAGATCGTACGAAAGGCCGGTGTGCATCGTAATGGCACCATTTTCTACAAAGACGTCCAGCTCCTTGCGTACGCTGATGATATTGATATTGTCGGCAGAACCAAGAGAGATGTTACCGCTGCTTTCGCCGCTATCGAAAAGGAATCAGCCAAAGTGGGTTTGACGATAAATGAGAGCAAAACAAAGTATATGCTGTCTACAAACAAGGGAGCGTGGCGTTTAGACTCCCACGTTTCATCCGGCATCTATAACTTTAAAGTAGTCAAGGAGTTCGTTTACCTTGGCACCGCCATTATTACCAAAAACGAAATCAGCCTGGAGATAAAGCGAAGAAAAATAATTGCTAATAGGTGCTACTACGGGCTCAGTAAGCAACTAAGTTCCAGAGCAGTAGATACGATATGTTGGTTCTGGGGCAGGAGGCGCGGAGGCGCAAGCCGATGATGTCACTCTGGCCCAGCGCCATCTTGTGGGGGCTTTTTGCTAAAATGTGCAAAGGTGTATGTCTTTGCTAAAAGCTATTATGGTGTATGTCTTTGCTAAAAGCTATTATGGTGTATGTCTTTGCTAAAAGCTATTATGGTGTATGTATTTGCTAAAATGTATTTAAGAATCGTCAAGTTTGGCGTATGTCTTTGCTGTAAGCTTTTAAAAATTGGCAAGTTTGGAGTATGTCTCTGCTTTAAACTTTTAAATTGGCAAGTTTGATGTATGTCTCTACTTTTAAGCGTTGGTCATAATTTTATACACTACATTATCGGAAGTGGTAGTCAAGCGAGTTCTTATCAGTGTTTGCATGTTTTGTTTTTTCTTAACCCTCGAATTCGTTATAGCAATGACTCAAATTCTGCTGGTTGACTTGCTCTATGAAAATATATATATTAATATGGGTTGAAGCAATTTAGGTACGGCGAAGGTTGAAGGGTTAAAGAATTGTTTATAAATTTATCATAATGGTGCTAAGTATTAGGTGCGAGTATTAGATTTGTATAAGTAGTTTAAGAATTGGATGACAACCATTTGAAACATAGGTGTATATAAATATCTATTCGTCAGCTGGGGGACATCGAGGTAACAAGCCCCCACTTAATAATCATCGGCCAAGTCGCTTATACCCAGCAACTTCTCCGCCGCTGCATTTATTTTAAGTAAACGAAATACACCGCAACCAAGAAGAGTCAGGAAGTTTCTAGAAGCTTCGAGATGCAGAAACGTCGAGAACAATTTAGAAGCCGACTTATGTTATTGTATGCCGAAGCGAATGGCGTGAGAGAGAAAGGGAGAGAGAGAATTTGATAGTAAGAGAGAGAAAGGGAGATAGCAAATAGCGCTATCCTATGCAAATAATACTTCAGAATCAACCTAACCTAAGCCAATGCCATAGGTATAGGGAGGGGGCACTCTTTACCTACATAGGTATATAGGCTACTCTATAGGTATAGACTATCAGTTTATAACGAATACGCATAATGTCAATAACAATCTCTTTAAGCGGAACCACTTCAACCCTTGTTGCAAAATATTTTCCTCCGGTTGAATTACCGACAAGATATGTTTGTGGACTTGTAGACTTTGTATCTATTAATTCTATACCAAATGTACATGATCACAATAATTTATTCCATATCGGACCACATACTATTACAATTCCAGTTGGTTCATATGAACTGAAAGACATTGCTTCTTTCTTAGAGTCAAGTATAAAATTCATTGATGATTCAATTTACTTAAAAATTGAGCGAAACAATAACACCCTAAAAACTAAAATTACTTCCTCCGAAGACATAGATTTTTCAAAACCAAACAGTGTAGGCCAGTTGTTGGGATTCAGTAAAAGAAAATTGATAGAAAATGAGCTACCGTACGAGGAATTTATCAATGTGGTTACTATAGAGCCATTACAAGATATAGAAAAAACAAAATATATAAATATAGATCAGTCAGGTACAACTAGATATTTTCAATCTGACTTACCTTTGAATACTGCAAAGGTAAATACAATACGTATCGAAAGCAACTTGGCAGATGGATCATATATTAATAGCACTTTGGTTCACACTATTCACGAATTTCCTCTAGATGTTCCACCCGGATATAAAATTAAAGAGAAACCTCAAAATGTCATTTATTTACCTGTCAACTGTCAACAAGTAAGCAACATAACGATTAGAATCTTGAATCAAGACGGCGACCTTATAAATTTTCGAGGGGAAAAGATTACCGTAAGACTACACTTCAAGCCAGAACAATTATAATTATGATTATTTATAATAAAAATAAGATACAAAGAGAATTTACAGTTAGTCCTACATCAGCACTTGAACGAGGAAGAAGAAGAGCTAACAAACCATTGACAAGATATAATATAGAATTTTTAAAATCCTTGGGACTTAATCTTGGGAGAAGAGTCAACAACAACTACTACTAAACTGCTAAACTGGTCTGTACTATTCAACAGCTAACTGCTAAAACTGATCTGTGCCGTTCAACAGCTAACTGCTAAACTGGTCTGTACCACTCAACAGCTAACTGCTAAAACTGATCTGTACTGTTCTACAGCTACCGGCTAAAACTGATCGATAATTAGGCAATCAATCACAATATCGATAATCAATCAACCAATAATTCAATATGAATGAAATACTCAATGTACTTCAACAACCTATGTACGATGAGAGTATTATAAAAAGAGACTATCATAGTTACTATCCATACCAAAAATCGTTTAACAATAACGATGAAATTCGTATACCAATTCAAAATCAAGATCTCTTTGTCTTACCAAGTGAGAGTATGATTTACATTCATGGTTTTATAGTAAAACAGGAAGGAGGAAATGATGTAGTAACAACAGGTGTGAAATTTAAAAACAACTTTGTTTCATATCTGTTCGATGAAATTCGTTATGAAATTAATGGTTTTGAAGTTGATCGTACACGTAATCTTGGAATTTCATCAACCATGAAAAATTTCGTTTCATTGAATAAAGCTGAAAGTGGCGGATTAAGAAACGCAGGTTGGGTTCCTGATGAAAATTTCACATTGGAAAAATCTCATTTTAGTTGTTGTGTGCCGTTGAAAATGTTTCTGGGTTTTGCTGAAGATTATAATAAAATAATATTAAATTCGAAGCATGAACTTATCCTTCAACGTTCTTCATATAATGATAGATCATATCAATCTACAAATGGAACTGATCAGTTAAAGCTAACAATACTGGACATAGTTTGGAAAATGCCTCATATACAATTATCAGACTTTGCAAAATTGGAAATGTACAAGATAATTAAAAACGAAAATTTGCTAATACCAATGGCGTTTAGAAGTTGGGACTATCATATAAATCCTATACTACCAAAGGAAACAAAAGTCTTATGGAATGTTAAGCTTTCACCGCAAAATGAAAGACCACGATTTCTTATAATCGGTTTACAAAGAGAAAAAAGTAAACAGGAAGGAAATATATTTGATCATTGTAATATATCTAATTAAAAAGTATATATAAACTCTGAATCATATCCCTATGATGATTTAAATAGTCGCTTTGAAATGGGACAGTATGCTGTACTATATGATATGTATGCAAAATTTCAACAAAGTTATTATATGCGGGAACCTAAACCATTGCTAGACGTCGTTGGATTTAAGGCTATTGCACCACTTATTGTTGTTGATGTAACACACCAAAATGAAGCAGTTAAAGTTGGACCTATTGATGTACGAATTGAATTTGAAACCGAAGCAAACAAACCGATTCCAGATAGAACCTCAGCCCACTGTTTAGTAATTCATGATCGAGTAATTGAATATTCACCTCTAACCAGCGAAATCAGAAAAAATTAATTAAATATAAGATCACTTTTTTTCCATTAATAAAATTATACAATTTGTTTTTATATATATATATTAGAGTGGTCCTTATATGGCTTTTTTTGGAATTTCCAAGATGGATTGTTTTAGATCGGTCCAAATGTAAAAAAAAATTTTTTCGAATTTTTTCAGATTCTTAAATTGACTCTCTAGTCACCCTGTACGTTGATCTTTCTGTATTCTGTTCAAATTACGATTACGGCCAAACGGATACAGCTAGATAGATAAAATTTGGTACAGACAATATTTAGAGTCATAGTCTGACTGGGGGAAAAAAATGGGCATAATCGAATAATGATTTCTCCTATCTCCCATATAAGCATTTTTAAACATTGTATGGGAGGTAGGCGTTAACAATAATCACTTAGGCTCATTTTTCGTCCCAAACAGCTTAATGATATTTAAGTTATCTGTACCAAATTTCATGCACCTAGCTTTATCCGTTTGACCGTAATCGTTATTTCAACATACTACAGAAAAACAGACGAACAGGGTGACTCAGGGCTCAACATATTCAATAAGCAGACGGTCAGGCAGAGGAACAAATATAAGAATACGGCTTAAGTGACGCTGATCCTTCCCTGCGTTACAAACTTATGGACAAATCGAAAACACCCTGAGCCCTCAGTCATCCTGTTGGTAACTAATTTTTTTAAATTGAAGTCAGGCTGTAGCGAATATTTAGTAAATGAATAGTGCACACAATTCAATCTTTAAAGTATTATTTCTTTTATTAGTATTAGTTCAAAGTATAACAGGAAGTCGATCATTCAAAATAAATATTGTTTCATGATCGTCTCTTTTTTGAAATCAGGAAATATTTTTCTGTATTCAGAGACAATTTGCAACACAAATATTTTTTCTTCTTCGTTTCACGTCAAAATATCGTTGTATTCCGAAAACAAATGAACTCCTCTTTCTGCAACGCCATTTACTACCTTTAAATTTTTTATAATATTTAAGCCTCGTTGATAATTTTTATTCTGATCCCAAAGAGCTGGATCTATCTTCAAAAACTAGTCATCAACCTCGAATCTGAGAAACAAATTTCTTGATTGAAGGGTAATAAAATAATCCATCTGTTTTTCACATAAACTGCTAATATCGTCCCCACTTATTTGTATACGTTTTGGATAGCAACTATCAATATCTTCTAAAGGACTCAATTTTAATACCATTTTTCTCTTAACTTCGAGCGGCAATGATTCGTCGAAGAACGAAATTGCAGCACATTCTGGATTCAAATACCATAAGTGATTGCAGAACTTCTGGAGGGTAACTGTTGAAACCTCTTCGTCAATCAAACGATAATCATGCAGCTTTTTTAGAAAGCTGAGATCGAGATTTGGTGCTTTTGTAGTGACTGTGCAAGTGAACCAAGCCTTGACATAGAGCATTACGATGAAGTGTGATGTACTACGAATTGCCTCGATTTCGTCACTAGTCATTTCAAACTCAGATCGAAAAATAAAAATTTTTAAGCAATATATTGCTTTTGCCATCCATCGGGCATGATGAAAAGCTCCGGGTTGGTGAAAATAAATATTATTTGGTTGAACTGAACCTAGAAAAATGAGAGTGAGATTAAGAAACTCTTCATAATCGGCTCTGGGTTGGAGATATTCTAGTCAATCTTGTATAAATGATCTTAATTCTTCGATTCTCTCCAATGAAAGATGACGTAGAACTATTTCATCTTCTAATCCAGTTTGATAGTTCGATTTATCAATATTTTTCCAAGAATTTCGGAACTTCAGGAAAAGTGGAACATTAGGTCCAGTCGTTGCAGGCATCTTCCTTTCAAATACACATCGAAGAACTAATTCAAAAATATGATGCATGCAGGGCAAGAAGAGAATATTTGTTCCCAGCAGTCGCTCTAAAAGAACGGCAGCACCATTTTTTATGCCTAAATTTGATGCAGTCGTATCGCAGCAAAGAGCTTTGACAGAATCTTGAAGACCCCAACTGTAAAGTACTTCATAAACTGCATTCGCTTGACTAACGCCTTTGCCATTTTCTGCTACGGGTACCCCAAGAAGTTTCTCAGTCCTACCATTTGAAACGATGACCGGTAATCTATCAAGCATTTCCATTTTGAGCGAATCGTAAAAAAGTTTTCCATCCCAATGGAGAACAAGGGCCTTTAGTTCAGTTTCCTTAAAAACTTTTTTGATTTGCGTGGCCTGTTCTTCGCGTATTTTCTGTCGTTGAATTTTAATGGATGACCTACTAAGAACAAGCGAATCCAGATCAACATCCAGTGCTTCTGCTATAGCACCAACAAGGTGAACAGCATCTCTGTCACTCACTTTACACTTATCAAGAGCTGCAATAACTTTAGGGTTACGGAAAATGTTAATGATTCCTCGAGTTTCTTTTTGGAGCCGATGGTCCTGCTTCACTATCGTTTTCTGAAGTAACTTCTGAGAAACTTCTGATGCTTCTCTGACTGAATGGTGGAAAAGACGAGTCCTCACTAGATGCTAGTTCTATTAAATCATCTGGAACGGACATAAGAATTTTTATATCAATGAAATTTTCATTCATAACACAGTCTCAACTTAGAAAAAAAAAATTATTTAAAAATTGAATTTACTTAGTTTAGATTTAGTTTTGTTTCATAACATAGAAAATTATCTTACCTAATGTTTGATCGATTTCCTTATTGCTCTTTTTTATCCTTCGATCAATTAGCTCTTTTTTTTTGTTCTCTACACGAACGATTTGTTCATAATATCTCTCGATCTGAATAATAGAACCCACGGTACCATCTCTTCGCTGACTCATGAGCAAATCTTTGCTTTGATCAATTTTTGTCGACTCTATAGCAGAATTGTCAGCAATATCAAATAAATTTTCAAGGTCAGCAGAAAACGTTTGTTCTTTCTCCAGATTATATGGTTTTCCTGCATTTTTATGTATGTTCGACCACTGTGAATGAAGGTCTAACAATTTGTCAATGCACCTTGCTTCATATTTAACAGGCAAACGAACTCTTTCCCAAAACACTTTCACTTGTTCTATGACAGACTTACAATTCACTCTTAATTTTTTCCGAGGATTTATAATCTTAATGTTATAAAACAACACTTGTGAAACTTGCCCGTTTGAAGGAAGTTGATCCCCATCAATCGAAGATTTAATATCGCCTATTAAAAATATGTTTTTAATCGTTTCTGAGCTTGATGCCATGATGTTATTTTACATAAATAGAAAGATTTAAAAACTCGTATGAATTAAAACACAAAGCTTATTTTTATTAAGAAAAAAACGACTTGCCAACAGAGTGACGGTTGGACTTAAAATAAATGTTTTCCATGTTGACGTCACAGTCCCGTTATATTTTTTTATCAGCGTCACTTTCTAAGTCGGCTACGTCGTATTCGTATATTTGTTCCTCTGCCTGACCATCTGCTTATTGAATATGTTGAGCCCTGAGTCACCCTGTTCGTCCGTTTTTCTGTAGTATGTTGAAATAACGATTACGGTCAAACGGATAAAGCTAGGTGCATGAAATTTGGTACAGATAACTTAAATATAATTAAGCTGTTTGGGACGAAAAATGAGCCTAAGTGATTATTGTTAACGCCTACCTCCCATACAATGTTTAAAAATGCTTATATGGGAGATAGGAGAAATCATTATTCGATTGTGCCCATTTTTTCCCCCAGTCAGACTATGACTATATATATGACTATATAACTATGACTATGACTATATAAATATTGTCTGTACCAAATTTTATCAATCTAGCTGTATCCGTTTGGCCGTAATCGTAATTTGAACAGAATACAGAAAGATCAACGTACAGGGTGACTAGAGAGTCAATTTAAAAATCTGAAAAAATTCGAAAATTTTTTTTTGACATTTAGAGCCGATCTAAGTTAGGCATACAATAACATAAGTCGGCTTCTAAATTGTTCTCGACGTTTCTGCATCTCGAAGCTTCTAGAAACTTCCTGACTCTTCTTGGTTGCGGTGTATTTCGTTTACTTAAAATAAAATACAGCGGCGGAGAAGTTGCTGGGTATAAGCGACTTGGCCGATGATTATGATTATTTGTTACCTCGATGTCCCCCAGCTGACGAATAGATATTTATATACACCTCTGTTTCAAATGGTTGTCATCCAATTCTTAAACTACTTATACAAATCTAATACTCGCACCTAATACTTAGCACCATTATGATAAATTTATAAACGATTCTTTAACCCTTCAACCTTCGCCGTACCTAAATTGCTTCAACCCATATTAATATATATATTTTCATAGAGCAAGTCAACCAGCAGAATTTGAGTCATTGCTATAACGAATTCGAGGGTTAAGAAAAAACAAAACATGCAAACACTGATAAGAACTCGCTTGACTACCACTACCGATAATGTAGTGTATAAAATTATGACCAACGCTTAAAAGTAGAGACATACATCAAACTTGCCAATTTAAAAGTTTAAAGCAGAGACATACTCCAAACTTGCCAATTTTTAAAAGCTTACAGCAAAGACATACGCCAAACTTGACGATTTTTAAATACATTTTAGCAAACACATACACCATAATAGCTTTTAGCAAAGACATACACCATAATAGCTTTTAGCAAAGACATACATTGCACATTTTAGCAAAAAGCCCCCACAAGATGGCGCTGGGCCAGAGTGACGTCATCGGCTTGCGCCTCCGCGCCTCCAGCCCCAGAACCAACATACCGTATCTACTCAGAGTATCTACAACAGAGTATCTACTCTCTCGATCGACAAAACCAACACTCTACAACACGCTCGTTCTACCTGTGCTGCTTTATGGCGCTGAGGCATGGGTAGTTTCGCAAACTGACGCAGCCGCTCTGGGGGTGTTCGAGAGAAAAGTTCTTCGCAAAATCTTCGGTCCTGTTTGAGTCGGCGATGACTATCGCATCCGAATGAACCACGAGCTGTATGAGCTCTACAATGACATTGACGTAGTTCGGCGTATAACTGTGCAGCGACTACGCTGGCTGGGTCATGTCCATCGTATGAACGACGAAGCTCCTGCGAAAAAGGTGCTCGAGGCGAGGGTCGCTGGTCAACGACGACGAGGGAGACCATGCCTCCGATGGATGGACCAGGCTGAGGAAGCCCTAACCGCACTTGGTGTATCCGATTGGAGAGGCGCGCGCAAAGCAGAGGCGCCTGGCGAGAGCTGATGAGGTCGACTGAGACCCGGACACTGGTTGTTACGACCACTTAAGTAAGTACTTAAAAAAAAAACCACGTGCGTAGAATAACGTGGCTTAGATTTTAACTTCTTCACTTCAGTTTTTAATTCTGCAATTAGATTTTATTTATAAAATTGAACACTTTTGCACGAGCTGAGCGGTTGAGCCCCCAATTGTAAAAAATAGTTGAACTTTATTCAAATTTAATTTTATTTAAAAGTTAATGATAAAATAGGATAATATGTTAAATGGAATATTTAATACAAACGTTGAAAAAGGAAATTAAAAGCAAAGATTCTTTATACGACTGGCGAAGTTGAACTTGAGGAATTACGACTTTCAACTGAACTCTTTCGACTCACTACTTCTTTAACTGACTCTTCTCCATCGACTTCTGCTTTCAACAACGGGACTTCTGGTGGCTAAGTTGATGAAAAGTGCAAGTTTTTTTTTATTATTCACTGCAAAAATATTTCATTTTCCATTTCTATTTTATGTATTATGTTATTAAAAAACAAAAAAGTCATAATTTTACTTAAAAAAACTTTAGGCACTTGTGTAAAAAATTTTAATTTATTTTTGGTTTTCATACATTTAATATTATGTTAGGCCTCCTTTGGCTTGAATAACTGCCTATAAGCGCCTTTGCATACTCCCAACTAGGTTTGATGTCTGTTCGGGTGTTATATTTTCCATTCTTGGCGAAGGGCCTCCTTTAGTGAATCTTTTGATGATATGCGATGGCTTCGAATTTTCTCCAATAATTCTCAAATAATTGCGAAATGTGTTCAATAGCATTCATATCTGGCGACTGTGGAGGTGTTTTGAGCTGTTGGCAATGGTAAATAATCCATTCCTGCACAAAGTACGACGCATGTTTCGGGTCGTTATCATGCTGGAACAAAAATGGCTTCCCATTCATGTCCATCTTTTCAACACTAGGAAACAAATTGTCTTTCAAAATATTCAAATAAGAGCACTTATTTTTTTTTCATCTTTAAATACAAGATTTCCCATTCCAGAAGCCGCCATACACCCCCACACCATGACGTTACCACCGCCGTGTTTGACTGTTTTAAATACGTTTTTTTCTTGGAGCTCATTGTTTGGTTTCCGCCAAAAAAAATGAACTTCGATTCATCACTAAATTTTACACTGTTCCAGATTGATTCCGATTGATGTACATGAAGTTTTGCAAACTCCAGCCTCTTTTTCTTATTATTAGCCGAAATAAATGGCTTGCGTGGAGCAACTCTTTCATGAAAACCAGCTCTATGTGGAGTATTGCGTATTGTTTGGGGATCGAAGTTTTTATTTAAGCTTTGCTGTATTTCATTGCATAATTTTACAGCCGAAATCTTAGGATTTTGGGCCGCTGCAGCTACTACAGTGCGCTCCTGACGTGGTGTTAATATTTTTGGGAGTCCAGATCTGCTTTCACGCTCTAATTTTCCCGTATATAGGTAATGTTTTATAATGTTTCGCACACTTGTATAAAGATAAGATTTTTGCTGCACATGAAGGTTTATAATAATTTTTCGAACATCAACCGAAATTTCTGTACGACTGCTCATTCAATCATGACATCAAGACCAACACTAACTTTAATCAATTGACAATTGGATGGCTGCGCAATAAATATGTGCAGAAAACGGAATAGATTAAAGAGAACTTATAGATTACCGTTATATTTGTAAAAACAAGGTACACATACAGCCTGTGCCCAAAATTTTTTCATATGCATTTTTTCTTCTTCCGTTTATATTTCGAGTAGTGTATAAATTAAAGGAATTTTTTGGGTGTTTCAAACATGTTTTGTTTTTTTTTTTTGTTTTGCAGCTCAGCACTGCATTTATATGTATCTCTCTTTTCGACTTGAGTGTGGCTCATCTATTTATTATGATGTGCTGTGCTGACTGAGCGGCAAAAGAGAAGAGTAGAGAACAACATGGAGTTTATTCAAATTCTCGCAACACAAACACAATTCGTGGCATCGGGGAAGATTTCTATAAAAACTTAACACTTTAATTAAACATACTTTTTATTAAAATTTCGAAATAAAAGTACCCCTATGCTATGCAGTAGCACAAATATGACATTTTAAAACTTATTTCATAAAAATCGACCCAGAACTTTTGAAGTTTACCTGGAAACAAAAATTTCCACTTCAATTTTATATAATAGTATAGATAGATAGATAGATATATATGATCACAAGTGAAAGTTATTAAATTGGAACTACATATTTTTTTTAATTTAAACTCTTATTTGATAACTCTTACTAATAAGAATTTTTTTTAACTTTTATGAATAAAAGTAGGACATAAGAGTTTATAAAGACTTTTATATTTTAAGAATAAAATTTATTCTTAATTTATTCTTAAAATATGAAAGTCTCAAAATATTATTACTGACTTTTTTAAAAGTCTGCATTAAGAAAAATTAATAAGAAAGTGTTCCTTCTGTGGACTTAACGGCAATTTCTGAGAAACCAAAATCTAAATTAGAAGAATTTTTGGAAGAATTTGGGAGCATTCCAAATAACACTGGCATACAGCCAATATGCACAATGAAAGCCACGATTAATTTCTTATATAAAATCGGTCGCTAGTTCCGAAAATATTTTTATTTTTTTTCTGTCACTCTGTTTTCGAGATATTGCCCACTGTAGTTTTTCCAAAAATAAAGTTGGTTCCACTTAATTACATATATCTCCAGAACCAACAACAGTAATCAAACAAGTGATATATCAAATTAAACTGATAAAACAATGCCTACATCAAGTTGTGAAGTCAGAATGTTAAAAAATTTATGATTAAACAGTTAAAATGTACTCTAGAAAAAAATGTATATCACTGCAACTTACTGCTTTCTATAAAAACGTAGTTATTGGAGTTGCAAGATATTACATTTGAACACAAAAATGTAAAAATTTTTTCTTGATATGAAGAAAATACTTCATATGCATCTCTTATATGCCACATTAAAGACGAAAGTGTACTCAATATTATGTATGGTCTTAGTTCATCGCTCTATGTATAATAGGAGCTGAGAAATATAAGTTAACAAATGCATATGTGGATATATGTAGCAAAGAAATTGTGGTCGCCATTTTTAAAGAAAAAACAGAAATTTTTTCTTAAAAACAGTTCTGAGATTCAAATTTACTGGGCAACTGTTAAATAAAAATATTAACTTTTTTAAAAATGGTCGAGCAACCAGTGTCGGATCAGTTGATTTGGAGTGACTCCAAAAAGACAATCACACAATTTGGGTGCTTTCATTCAATTAAACACAACTTATCCATTTTTAAATAGATTTCCTTCAGCAATAGCTTTTTTTTTGAAAAATTAAGATTTTTAGCGAAAAATATCAAATTTAAATAAATACTTTGGTTTCTTAACTGACTTGGCAATTTTTTTTATTAAACTTTTATGAAAAACAAGAAAAATAAGAAGTACGGATTGTACGAAAAAATAAAAAAAAAACTGAATAAAAAAGTCAAATTTTTAAAAATATATTTTTATGTTATGTTTATAACTGTACCTAGCTGAACCCCCGCCCGCTTCGCCAGGCACTTTTTAAGCAGGCTTACATATTGGCAAATCCAAAAAATGGAACCACAGGTGAAAAATTTAAAGTTATTAAAAACTTATGATTTTAGAAGAAATTATCTCGGAGAAACATTTCAATTTTATTTATTTAAGCAATTTATACATTTATTTATTTACCATGATGATCAAATTACCCGCACTGTTTCACAAATGTAGTTGTTGTAAATGTTTTTTTTTTTAAGTGCAAGGTGTCGGCTTAAGATAATAATGAAATGATTGAGGCAAGGAAAGAACAATATATCGTTGTTGCAAGTGTAATACCGCGTATCAGTCACTTGCCATAATGCGAATATTGCAAAAATGCCAATATCGAAATTTGCATTTTAATTCAATTTAATTTATTAATAAAGGGCGGTTTTTCTTTATTCAAATACCGAATTCCGAGGCTGGGCGACCTATATCTCCAAAGGGAAGTGGCATGCTCTTGCCTAATGCCTGCCCATTGGTTCGATCGGCACCAAGCTCAAGACACTTTTGAGACTTTGCTACAGTTTCCCTGGAAATTTCATAAAAATTGTTTAGCGGTTTCGGAGTCTAAATCTGACATACACGCTCACATACATAAATACATTCATTTTTAGAATGATAGATTATACTCAACAAAAGTCTATGGTCGGTTCATAGCAACGATCACTCTTTTAAAAGAATGCAGCAAAGAAATCTTCTTTTGAAAACCTTCTGGAAGCACTTCTGGAGAATGACTCAATTAAATGCATATGTTGAAAGAACGCTTTCTGGGTATAAAAGAGGAAGGGATGGAATTCAATACTTTACCTTCCACTTTACTTTATTTTGGAAGCACTTTTTTGCTGGGATGTTAATCGCAATGACACACAGACTTAAATGATTTTATTTTTGTTGAAATCGTCTCAGCTGTTCACGTCTCATTATGTTTTTTTAAAATAAGGTGAGCGGGGCAGGCAGACTAGGTAAACTGCAAATCTGCAAACTGCAAATCGATTAAGCCGTTTTCTTCTTGTTATATTTTTCAATATTGTGAGCGTTTCTAAATAGTGGGTTCTAAATGCAATCAGATATTTTCATATTTTGTTCAAATTGGTTCAGTCGTTCACTTCTAATTTTGATTTCAATGTTAGTTGGCTTAGCAGGTAGTCATAGAAAATTTTGTTTTTCTCTTCTAAATCTAATACAAGACAATTTGATAGTTTTTTTCGTTTAAATCGACTAATCCGTTCTCGTGTTATTTTGCTTTCTCAATATAGGGGGCGTTGCTTTTTAATAAAATAACATCGATTGCTGTTTTTGAGTTAAAATCTCTTGAGTATTTCTTGCTATTTTATTCCAATACCTTAGTACCCATGTTTACCGAGATATAGTTATTTATTTATAGTGCCACGCTCCTTTGACTTATTCAACCCAATTTTTCTACTGTCTTTAAAAATGATCCTACCCACATCTTTACCATATTCCAATACCGTAGTACCTATATTTACCGAGATATAAGGATTTGCAAATATTTCCCAATATACACTACCCTGTAGGAAAATCATCTAATTAAAAAGTAGTTGATAAAGTAGTTTTTTGTCAACCATAACTAGTTGAAATTCTGACTTTTTCCATAGAACGAACTAACTTATTTTGTATGGTGATGTCCGCTAAATAAGTCAATTGACTTTCGCCTGCATATATTTTCAACTTCTTGTTAAATTAGTTATATAAATTATTTTTTTAATAACTTTAATATAACCAATTGAAAACTATTACTGATGGTCTATAGTTCATAATATTTGATGAAATCACATGGTTAAATATATATAAGCATGTAATCTAATAAAAATTTGCAATTAAAACATGTCAAAATCAGAGTAGTTGCCGCTTTAATATAATTCAAAGTAGTTTATCAATCACTTGTTTTTAAGTAGTATTTCAATTACTTCATATATAATGCAATAAAAACTATTTACAATTGAAGTGGATGCCGCCTTAATATAATTTAAAGTAGTTCATATACTAGTTTATTTTAAATTAGTTTTTTAATTAGCTGTTTTTAAAAACAAGTTAGTTTGTTCCTATAGGGTATATACGCACAAATACATGTTCAAATTCCTATAACTCATGAACTCATACACATACAAAGACCGTTTAAACATAAAAACCTTCGTATTGACGGCACCTTTTATGGAAAAATCCAGAAACAAAATCGGTTCACGCATTACAGAGAACATAAATTTTATACACAATGCAACTTATTTTTATATCTATAGATTTGTTTTTTTTTATTACCAAATAACATAATTACCTAACTACTCAATTACCCAATTGAATTACAATGGAAGTTTAAGTAACGTAACGCCACTAACATCACGCAAGATGACTAAGCCTAATAACAAAAAAAAGGGAAAAGATTTTTAAATTTGATTTCTTGGAAAATAAATTTAAATTATTTCAAAACCTTCTAAAAATGGTTTTATACAAAAAGTCTTGTCTAATTCGCAGAGTTTTGCAAATTTTGTAATCGATATCTAAAACTACTTCTGTTTTTTGCAGCGTCATGCCAGAGCATAGTTTTGCTTATTTCTTGGAATCCTTAGGATCGAATGTTGTAATTCTTTTACTTAATATAGTGCTACTTAATTACTACGCAAATATAAGAAAATATTTTTAAACATTTTATTTGTAAATGTATTCGACCTCTTTTTTTATAAATTTTTATGTTATGTTTATAACTCTAAAAATTTTTTAATTATTAATTAAGAGTTAAAATTACGAGCTCGAGGTCTGTGTTGTTTTCTGAAGTAAACAACCAACAACAATACCCTTTGTATAGAGTAGCAATCATACAGCAGACTAGGCAGACCTGTATCATTTGTGTGTACAATGTAATTTAGAGTAATTTTCTCTAATTATACTTTTTTTACATTACAATTACAGTGATCGTAATTGTTAAATTTTACAGATACGATTACTGTCATTTTAATCAGAAAGTAATTGTAATCGAAAATGCCCAGCTATGGTCACAATATACCTCTGGTTTGAGCAAAGCATACTTTATGATTGCAAAAGCAGATGAAAAATATATCTACCCGCATTACAAAGCAAAGACATTCGGCAAAAATATTCGGCTATTTTGGGCCGAAGCCGAATGTTAAAAAATCGGTCGAATACCGAAGCCGAATATTAGGTCGGACACTTTTAATATCTTTAACAATTTCTAGTATTTTACAAGATCCGCAAGTATTTCTCTTCAAAATCTTAATCTTAAGACACCACAGTTAAAATTTGAAGTCAATCGAATGAAAATTGTTTTGATTTTTGTTTGAATTTTTTAATAGCTGTGCTGCCATTTTGTAAAATTTATTATATTGAAAAATTAATATTTATATATTAAAAAAACAGATTTTAGCACGTGGTATATCTTGTATCGAGGTTAAAAAATTTTTCCATCCAAAAAAAATTGATAAAAACTGTTTTCATTTTGACGCTTCTACACTGACATGAGGTCTTGAGGTAGAAAATATTCTTAAATAATTTTACAAAATCTGTTTTCTAATTTTTTTATGAAATTACTGTTAATATAAATTTCAGATGTCAACATGCATCTTTACACCAATGGCGTTTCTAAATAATGTTAATGACAACGAATTAAGGCAAGTGCTTTTACATTATGGATTTCCTAATTTACCAGTTACTGAAACAACTCGTCCATTACTTTTAAAAAGTTATTCTCTCAAATACCTAATAAATCGAAAAATAGCTCATACAAAGAACTTGTTTGTAGAAGATTAAATTTAAATTTTAAAAGATATGATTATACTGGAGAAACTTTACATAAAAATCTTTAATAGTATGGCCGAAAAAAATTAAAGAACCTAATATACCCTATAAAGCAAAAAAAAACTTATCATCTGAAAATTTTCATCACTCATCCAGTGAAAACAGTCGACACAAAAATGACTGCACACAAATTTTTAAACATCGGAATCGGGAGAAGAATCCGATAATTTTAATTTCTCGACAAAGTCAAATCTTTGCTTGTCATCTCAAAAGTCATGCATGCCCCCACATAAAAACTTATATACAAGTCAGAGTGTTTTTACTTCATATCAGCAGCTTGCTAATAAAATATTTGAGCGATATTATGGAAAAACAAATATCCAACTATGGCAAAAAAATATGTCAACTTCTACATTAAGTTCAAAACTACGGCAAACTACGGTTTCCTCCTTACTATTGGGTATGTTTCTTTTATTAATTATCCTAATTGTGCTAGCATATATCTACACCAGAACTGATATTAACGATTCTATAAATTGGGATAAAACTTAGTTTGAAATTTGTAGTACCAACGATGCACAAATATTGCTAGGGGAATCATCATTAACATGCGTTGAAAGAAAGCGAATTGACAGTGCTATTGCTACAACCCAGTTACTTTTAACTCTTTTACATAAAAGAGTTGTAGCGCACTTTTGTTTTGATTCTTTCGTAACTCTATATGTGAGCGCGAAAGACTTTATTTTATTAAATCAGCTTAACAAAATTAATATGACGGACCTACATAATGCAGAATATTTAATAAGAATAATAATTATGAATATAATTATGCAGAATAATAATTTAAATTGGGGTATACTTCACGTAAATACAAATGGAAGTGAATTATTATCTGAAGATGTTATAAATAAACTAGAGAATCAGGATAACTACTTCTACCTTAAGAAATACCCACAGCCTTTTTGGTGTACTCTGAAAAGTAAGCTACAGTCATTCTTCATAATAGTTGGAAGTGCTTCCTTACTGGGTATTATTTTATTAATGATACGTTTATGTAACAAAAGTGTGCAACGTCGTAAAATGAAAAGACTTTTAATTTTAGAGGAGTTAAAAAAAAAAAAATTTTAAATGAACTTTTATATATATGTATCTTCAAGAAATGGTCCGACATTGTGAAATTAGTGTCAAAGATTTGCAAGATAAAATTATACCCATTAAAAATCGTTCAAGGATGCTTTCTGCATGGAAGAACACTATAAACGACCTTGAAAGGAAAGATAATCGAGTTCAGTTTGGCATTTCCACAGAAAATGGAGAAGAATTTAAGACTATAAAATAAATTTCTAATAACAAAAAAAACTATTTAAATCCGAATTTATTAAAACGTTGGCAGAGTCTGCATTTAACAAAACAAACAAAATACTGAATCCACCAACTTCTTGCTTAAAAATTCGACAAATGTTCGACGCCTCAGAAATTGATAATCCCCATCTTAAACATGCCATTGAAGATGCAATACTAGAAAAGGTAGGATGCAGGTGTACAATTTTTGAAATCCAGTTCGATACGGATAGTTGTTGCGTCTATGTTCGTTGTGCAACCGAAAAAGATGCTGGTATTGTTCATGATGAAATAAACGGCTGGTGGTTTGGTAAACGTTTGGTGTCCATTTAATTTCTTAGGTTGCAAAGATATTAAGCACGATTTCCTAAATCATCTGCAGGACCAATTTGTCTTCTTCCATCGAATTCAAATAATTTGTCAATGTTTCAGTTTTTATAACAAATAGAAAACTTATTGAGTTCAATATTAAAAAAACAAACGTTCTATTATTCGTTTCTAAAACTTTGTTGACGTACTTACTTACTTAGGTGGCGCTTACAACCGTAAGTCCGTTTTGGCCTCATCCAAGAACAAACTCCAGCCAGTTGGATACTCCAAGCGGCGCACAGTGGAGCAAGGTAAGGTAATGTGGGGAATTACCGAGACAATTCCAATAAAACAGCGGGGAAAAACAGCATACACTTTGCTTTATTACTCTTTAAACAAGATTTAATATTCTAATAACATTATAATTTTTTAATAAAGGGTAACATCTTAAAGATAAAGCATAGCCCTTAGCATTCGGGGTTACCTGACTGAAGAGTAGTTTTGAACATAGTATGAATGTCAATATAGCAAAATTAATATTGGAAACACAATTGGTTTATAAAATAAAATAAAAAAAAAAATATTTATTAATTCAGTTGAAAAGAAACAAATTTTAAGTTCAGCATAAAGATAACATTTAATAATTATGTCAACAATTTTAACGTCCCCAGCGTCAGAAAAATATGGGACAACCTGGAAGCACGCCACACTCTAGAGGTCCGGTTATGCCATCGGCGGCATATTTATCTAACATTAGTGGTATTGGAGCTCCAGCAACTTCTGCAAATGTTTTTTGATTTGTTTATTTTTTTTTAACAGAAAGACAACCAACAACCGATCAACAGCAGCCACACCCGCGCAGGCCATAGCAGCGGTGACTTCCAGCAACAACAAAAATGTCCACTTCAATTTTATATAATAGTATAGATAGATAGATAGATATATATGATCACAAGTGAAAGTTATTAAATTGGAACTACATATTTTTTTTAATTTAAACTCTTATTTGATAACTCTTACTAATAAGAATTTTTTTTTAACTTTTATGAATAAAAGTAGGACATAAGAGTTTATAAAGACTTTTATATTTTAAGAATAAAATTTATTCTTAATTTATTCTTAAAATATGAAAGTCTCAAAATATTATTACTGACTTTTTTAAAAGTCTGCATTAAGAAAAATTAATAAGAAAGTGTTCCTTCTGTGGACTTAACGGCAATTTCTGAGAAACCAAAATCTAAATTAGAAGAATTTTTGGAAGAATTTGGGAGCATTCCAAATAACACTGGCATACAGCCAATATGCACAATGAAAGCCACGATTAATTTCTTATATAAAATCGGTCGCTAGTTCCGAAAATATTTTTATTTTTTTTCTGTCACTCTGTTTTCGAGATATTGCCCACTGTAGTTTTTCCAAAAATAAAGTTGGTTCCACTTAATTACATATATCTCCAGAACCAACAACAGTAATCAAACAAGTGATATATCAAATTAAACTGATAAAACAATGCCTACATCAAGTTGTGAAGTCAGAATGTTAAAAAATTTATGATTAAACAGTTAAAATGTACTCTAGAAAAAAATGTATATCACTGCAACTTACTGCTTTCTATAAAAACGTAGTTATTGGAGTTGCAAGATATTACATTTGAACACAAAAATGTAAAAATTTTTTCTTGATATGAAGAAAATACTTCATATGCATCTCTTATATGCCACATTAAAGACGAAAGTGTACTCAATATTATGTATGGTCTTAGTTCATCGCTCTATGTATAATAGGAGCTGAGAAATATAAGTTAACAAATGCATATGTGGATATATGTAGCAAAGAAATTGTGGTCGCCATTTTTAAAGAAAAAACAGAAATTTTTTCTTAAAAACAGTTCTGAGATTCAAATTTACTGGGCAACTGTTAAATAAAAATATTAACTTTTTTAAAAATGGTCGAGCAACCAGTGTTGGATCAGTTGATTTGGAGTGACTCCAAAAAGACAATCACACAATTTGGGTGCTTTCATTCAATTAAACACAACTTATCCATTTTTAAATAGATTTCCTTCAGCAATAGCTTTTTTTTTGAAAAATTAAGATTTTTAGCGAAAAATATCAAATTTAAATAAATACTTTGGTTTCTTAACTGACTTGGCAATTTTTTTTATTAAATTTTTATGAAAAACAAGAAAAATAAGAAGTACGGATTGTACGAAAAAATAAAAAAAAAACTGAATAAAAAAGTCAAATTTTTAAAAATATATTTTTATGTTATGTTTATAACTCTACCTAGCTGAACCCCCGCCCGCTTCGCCAGGCACTTTTTAAGCAGGCTTACATATTGGCAAATCCAAAAAATGGAACCACAGGTGAAAAATTAAAAGTTATTAAAAACTTATGATTTTAGAAGAAATTATCTCGGAGAAACATTTCAATTTTATTTATTTAAGCAATTTATACATTTATTTATTTACCATGATGATCAAATTACCCGCACTGTTTCACAAATGTAGTTGTTGTAAATGTTTTTTTTTTTAAGTGCAAGGTGTCGGCTTAAGATAATAATGAAATGATTGAGGCAAGGAAAGAACAATATATCGTTGTTGCAAGTGTAATACCGCGTATCAGTCACTTGCCATAATGCGAATATTGCAAAAATGCCAATATCGAAATTTGCATTTTAATTCAATTTAATTTATTAATAAAGGGCGGTTTTTCTTTATTCAAATACCGAATTCCGAGGCTGGGCGACCTATATCTCCAAAGGGAAGTGGCATGCTCTTGCCTAATGCCTGCCCATTGGTTCGATCGGCACCAAGCTCAAGACACTTTCGAGACTTTGCTACAGTTTCCCTGGAAATTTCATAAAAATTGTTTAGCGGTTTCGGAGTCTAAATCTGACATACACGCTCACATACATAAATACATTCATTTTTAGAATGATAGATTATACTCAACAAAAGTCTATGGTCGGTTCATAGCAACGATCACTCTTTTAAAAGAATGCAGCAAAGAAATCTTCTTTTGAAAACCTTCTGGAAGCACTTATGGAGATTGTTTATTATTTAATGCAATTAAATGCATATGTTGAAAGAACGCTTTCTGGGTATAAAAGAGGAAGGGATGGAATTCAATACTTTACCTTCCACTTTACTTTATTTTGGAAGCACTTTTTTGCTGGGATGTTAATCGCAATGACACACAGACTTAAATGATTTCATTTTTGTTGAAATCGTCTCAGCTGTTCACGTCTCATTATGTTTTTTTAAAATAAGGTGAGCGGGGCAGGCAGACTAGGTAAACTGCAAATCTGCAAACTGCAAATCGATTAAGCCGTTTTCTTCTTGTTATATTTTTCAATATTGTGAGCGTTTCTAAATAGTGGGTTCTAAATGCAATCCGATATTTTCATATTTTGTTCAAATTGGTTCAGTCGTTCACTTCTAATTTTGATTTCAATGTGAGTTGGCTTAGCAGGTAGTCATAGAAAATTTTGTTTTTCTCTTCTAAATCTAATACAATACAATTTGATAGTTTTTTCGTTTAAATCGACTAATCCGTTCTCGTGTTATTTTGCTTTCTCAATATAGGGGGCGTTGCTTTTTAATAAAATAACATCGATTGCTGTTTTTAAGTTAAAATCTCTTGAGAATTTCTTGCTATTTTATTCCAATACCTTAGTACCCATGTTTACCGAGATATAGTTATTTATTTATAGTGCCACGCTCCTTTGACTTATTCAACCCAATTTTTCTACTGTCTTTAAAAATGATCCTACCCACATCTTTACCAAATTCCAATACCGTAGTACCTATATTTACCGAGATATAAGGATTTGCAAATATTTCCCAATATACACTACCCTGTAGGAAAATCATCTAATTAAAAAGTAGTTGATAAAGTAGTTTTTTGTCAACCACAACTAGTTGAAATTCTGACTTTTTCCATAGAACGAACTAACTTATTTTGTATGGTGATGTCCGCTAAATAAGTCAATTGACTTTCGCCTGCATATATTTTCAACTTCTTGTTAAATTAGTTATATAAATTATTTTTTTAATAACTTTAATATAACCAATTGAAAACTATTACTGATGGTCTATAGTTCATAATATTTGATGAAATCACATGGTTAAATATATATAAGCATGTAATCTAATAAAAATTTGCAATTAAAACATGTCAAAATCAGAGTAGTTGCCGCTTTAATATAATTCAAAGTAGTTTATCAATCACTTGTTTTTAAGTAGTATTTCAATTACTTCATATATAATGCAATAAAAACTATTTACAATTGAAGTGGATGCCGCCTTAATATAATTTAAAGTAGTTCATATACTAGTTTATTTTAAATTAGTTTTTTAATTAGCTGTTTTTAAAAACAAGTTAGTTTGTTCCTATAGGGTATATACGCACAAATACATGTTCAAATTCCTATAACTCATGAACTCATACACATACAAAGACCGTTTAAACATAAAAACCTTCGTATTGACGGCACCTTTTATGGAAAAATCCAGAAACAAAATCGGTTCACGCATTACAGAGAACATAAATTTTATACACAATGCAACTTATTTTTATATCTATAGATTTGTTTTTTTTTATTACCAAATAACATAATTACCTAACTACTCAATTACCCAATTGAATTACAATGGAAGTTTAAGTAACGTAACGCCACTAACATCACGCAAGATGACTAAGCCTAATAACAAAAAAAAGGGAAAAGATTTTTAAATTTGATTTCTTGGAAAATAAATTTAAATTATTTCAAAACCTTCTAAAAATGGTTTTATACAAAAAGTCTTGTCTAATTCGCAGAGTTTTGCAAATTTTGTAATCGATATCTAAAACTACTTCTGTTTTTTGCAGCGTCATGCCAGAGCATAGTTTTGCTTATTTCTTGGAATCCTTAGGATCGAATGTTGTAATTCTTTTACTTAATATAGTGCTACTTAATTACTACGCAAATATAAGAAAATATTTTTAAACATTTTATTTGTAAATGTATTCGACCTCTTTTTTTATAAATTTTTATGTTATGTTTATAACTCTAAAAATTTTTTAATTATTAATTAAGAGTTAAAATTACGAGCTCGAGGTCTGTGTTGTTTTCTGAAGTAAACAACCAACAACAATACCCTTTGTATAGAGTAGCAATCATACAGCAGACTAGGCAGACCTGTATCATTTGTGTGTACAATGTAATTTAGAGTAATTTTCTCTAATTATACTTTTTTTACATTACAATTACAGTGATCGTAATTGTTAAATTTTACAGATACGATTACTGTCATTTTAATCAGAAAGTAATTGTAATCGAAAATGCCCAGCTATGGTCACAATATACCTCTGGTTTGAGCAAAGCATACTTTATGATTGCAAAAGCAGATGAAAAATATATCTACCCGCATTACAAAGCAAAGACATTCGGCAAAAATATTCGGCTATTTTGGGCCGAAGCCGAATGTTAAAAAATCGGTCGAATACCGAAGCCGAATATTAGGTCGGACACTTTTAATATCTTTAACAATTTCTAGTATTTTACAAGATCCGCAAGTATTTCTCTTCAAAATCTTAATCTTAAGACACCACAGTTAAAATTTGAAGTCAATCGAATGAAAATTGTTTTGATTTTTGTTTGAATTTTTTAATAGCTGTGCTGCCATTTTGTAAAATTTATTATATTGAAAAATTAATATTTATATATTAAAAAAACAGATTTTAGCACGTGGTATATCTTGTATCGAGGTTAAAAATTTTTTCCATCCAAAAAAAATTGATAAAAACTGTTTTCATTTTGACGCTTCTACACTGACATGAGGTCTTGAGGTAGAAAATATTCTTAAATAATTTTACAAAATCTGTTTTCTAATTTTTTTATGAAATTACTGTTAATATAAATTTCAGATGTCAACATGCATCTTTACACCAATGGCGTTTCTAAATAATGTTAATGACAACGAATTAAGGCAAGTGCTTTTACATTATGGATTTCCTAATTTACCAGTTACTGAAACAACTCGTCCATTACTTTTAAAAAGTTATTCTCTCAAATACCTAATAAATCGAAAAATAGCTCATACAAAGAACTTGTTTGTAGAAGATTAAATTTAAATTTTAAAAGATATGATTATACTGGAGAAACTTTACATAAAAATCTTTAATAGTATGGCCGAAAAAAATTAAAGAACCTAATATACCCTATAAAGCAAAAAAAAACTTATCATCTGAAAATTTTCATCACTCATCCAGTGAAAACAGTCGACACAAAAATTACTGCACACACATTTTTAAACATCGGAATCGGGAGAAGAATCCGATAATTTTAATTTCTCGACAAAGTCAAATCTTTGCTTGTCATCTCAAAAGTCATGCATGCCCCCACATAAAAACTTATATACAAGTCAGAGTGTTTTTACTTCATATCAGCAGCTTGCTAATAAAATATTTGAGCGATATTATGGAAAAACAAATATCCAACTATGGCAAAAAAATATGTCAACTTCTACATTAAGTTCAAAACTACGGCAAACTACGGTTTCCTCCTTACTATTGGGTATGTTTCTTTTATTAATTATCCTAATTGTGCTAGCATATATCTACACCAGAACTGATATTAACGATTCTATAAATTGGGATAAAACTTAGTTTGAAATTTGTAGTACCAACGATGCACAAATATTGCTAGGGGAATCATCATTAACATGCGTTGAAAGAAAGCGAATTGACAGTGCTATTGCTACAACCCAGTTACTTTTAACTCTTTTACATAAAAGAGTTGTAGCGCACTTTTGTTTTGATTCTTTCGTAACTCTATATGTGAGCGCGAAAGACTTTATTTTATTAAATCAGCTTAACAAAATTAATATGACGGATCTACATAATGCAGAATATTTAATAAGAATAATAATTATGAATATAATTATGCAGAATAATAATTTAAATTGGGGTATACTTCACGTAAATACAAATGGAAGTGAATTATTATCTGAAGATGTTATAAATAAACTAGAGAATCAGGATAACTACTTCTACCTTAAGAAATACCCACAGCCTTTTTGGTGTACTCTGAAAAGTAAGCTACAGTCATTCTTCATAATAGTTGGAAGTGCTTCCTTACTGGGTATTATTTTATTAATGATACGTTTATGTAACAAAAGTGTGCAACGTCGGAAAATGAAAAGACTTTTAATTTTAGAGGAGTTAAAAAAAAAAAAATTTTAAATGAACTTTTATATATATGTATCTTCAAGAAATGGTCCGACATTGTGAAATTAGTGTCAAAGATTTGCAAGATAAAATTATACCCATTAAAAATCGTTCAAGGATGCTTTCTGCATGGAAACGACCTTGAAAGGAAAGATAATCGAGTTCAGTTTGGCATTTCCACAGAAAATGGAGAAGAATTTAAGACTATAAAATAAATTTCTAATAACAAAAAAAACTATTTAAATCCGAATTTATTAAAACGTTGGCAGAGTCTGCATTTAACAAAACAAACAAAATACTGAATCCACCAACTTCTTGCTTAAAAATTCGACAAATGTTCGACGCCTCAGAAATTGATAATCCCCATCTTAAACATGCCATTGAAGATGCAATACTAGAAAAGGTAGGATGCAGGTGTACAATTTTTGAAATCCAGTTCGATACGGATAGTTGTTGCGTCTATGTTCGTTGTGCAACCGAAAAAGATGCTGGTATTGTTCATGATGAAATAAACGGCTGGTGGTTTGGTAAACGTTTGGTGTCCATTTAATTTCTTAGGTTGCAAAGATATTAAGCACGATTTCCTAAATCATCTGCAGGACCAATTTGTCTTCTTCCATCGAATTCAAATAATTTGTCAATGTTTCAGTTTTTATAACAAATAGAAAACTTATTGAGTTCAATATTAAAAAAACAAACGTTCTATTATTCGTTTCTAAAACTTTGTTGACGTACTTACTTACTTAGGTGGCGCTTACAACCGTAAGTCCGTTTTGGCCTCATCCAAGAACAAACTCCAGCCAGTTGGATACTCCAAGCGGCGCACAGTGGAGCAAGGTAAGGTAATGTGGGGAATTACCGAGACAATTCCAATAAAACAGCGGGGAAAAACAGCATACACTTTGCTTTATTACTCTTTAAACAAGATTTAATATTCTAATAACATTATAATTTTTTAATAAAGGGTAACATCTTAAAGATAAAGCATAGCCCTTAGCATTCGGGGTTACCTGACTGAAGAGTAGTTTTGAACATAGTATGAATGTCAATATAGCAAAATTAATATTGGAAACACAATTGGTTTATAAAATAAAATAAAAAAAAAAATATTTATTAATTCAGTTGAAAAGAAACAAATTTTAAGTTCAGCATAAAGATAACATTTAATAATTATGTCAACAATTTTAACGTCCCCAGCGTCAGAAAAATATGGGACAACCTGGAAGCACGCCACACTCTAGAGGTCCGGTTATGCCATCGGCGGCATATTTATCTAACATTAGTGGTATTGGAGCTCCAGCAACTTCTGCAAATGTTTTTTGATTTGTTTATTTTTTTTTAACAGAAAGACAACCAACAACCGATCAACAGCAGCCACACCCGCGCAGGCCATAGCAGCGGTGACTTCCAGCAACAACAAAAATGTCCATTTCAATTTTATATAATAGTATAGATAGATAGATAGATATATATGATCACAAGTGAAAGTTATTAAATTGGAACTACATATTTTTTTAATTTAAACTCTTATTTGATAACTCTTACTAATAAGAATTTTTTTTAACTTTTATGAATAAAAGTAGGACATAAGAGTTTATAAAGACTTTTATATTTTAAGAATAAAATTTATTCTTAATTTATTCTTAAAATATGAAAGTCTCAAAATATTATTACTGACTTTTTTAAAAGTCTGCATTAAGAAAAATTAATAAGAAAGTGTTCCTTCTGTGGACTTAACGGCAATTTCTGAGAAACCAAAATCTAAATTAGAAGAATTTTTGGAAGAATTTGGGAGCATTCCAAATAACACTGGCATACAGCCAATATGCACAATGAAAGCCACGATTAATTTCTTATATAAAATCGGTCGCTAGTTCCGAAAATATTTTTATTTTTTTTCTGTCACTCTGTTTTCGAGATATTGCCCACTGTAGTTTTTCCAAAAATAAAGTTGGTTCCACTTAATTACATATATCTCCAGAACCAACAACAGTAATCAAACAAGTGATATATCAAATTAAACTGATAAAACAATGCCTACATCAAGTTGTGAAGTCAGAATGTTAAAAAATTTATGATTAAACAGTTAAAATGTACTCTAGAAAAAAATGTATATCACTGCAACTTACTGCTTTCTATAAAAACGTAGTTATTGGAGTTGCAAGATATTACATTTGAACACAAAAATGTAAAAATTTTTTCTTGATATGAAGAAAATACTTCATATGCATCTCTTATATGCCACATTAAAGACGAAAGTGTACTCAATATTATGTATGGTCTTAGTTCATCGCTCTATGTATAATAGGAGCTGAGAAATATAAGTTAACAAATGCATATGTGGATATATGTAGCAAAGAAATTGTGGTCGCCATTTTTAAAGAAAAAACAGAAATTTTTTCTTAAAAACAGTTCTGAGATTCAAATTTACTGGGCAACTGTTAAATAAAAATATTAACTTTTTTAAAAATGGTCGAGCAACCAGTGTTGGATCAGTTGATTTGGAGTGACTCCAAAAAGACAATCACACAATTTGGGTGCTTTCATTCAATTAAACACAACTTATCCATTTTTAAATAGATTTCCTTCAGCAATAGCTTTTTTTTTGAAAAATTAAGATTTTTAGCGAAAAATATCAAATTTAAATAAATACTTTGGTTTCTTAACTGACTTGGCAATTTTTTTTATTAAATTTTTATGAAAAACAAGAAAAATAAGAAGTACGGATTGTACGAAAAAATAAAAAAAAAACTGAATAAAAAAGTCAAATTTTTAAAAATATATTTTTATGTTATGTTTATAACTCTACCTAGCTGAACCCCCGCCCGCTTCGCCAGGCACTTTTTAAGCAGGCTTACATATTGGCAAATCCAAAAAATGGAACCACAGGTGAAAAATTAAAAGTTATTAAAAACTTATGATTTTAGAAGAAATTATCTCGGAGAAACATTTCAATTTTATTTATTTAAGCAATTTATACATTTATTTATTTACCATGATGATCAAATTACCCGCACTGTTTCACAAATGTAGTTGTTGTAAATGTTTTTTTTTTTAAGTGCAAGGTGTCGGCTTAAGATAATAATGAAATGATTGAGGCAAGGAAAGAACAATATATCGTTGTTGCAAGTGTAATACCGCGTATCAGTCACTTGCCATAATGCGAATATTGCAAAAATGCCAATATCGAAATTTGCATTTTAATTCAATTTAATTTATTAATAAAGGGCGGTTTTTCTTTATTCAAATACCGAATTCCGAGGCTGGGCGACCTATATCTCCAAAGGGAAGTGGCATGCTCTTGCCTAATGCCTGCCCATTGGTTCGATCGGCACCAAGCTCAAGACACTTTCGAGACTTTGCTACAGTTTCCCTGGAAATTTCATAAAAATTGTTTAGCGGTTTCGGAGTCTAAATCTGACATACACGCTCACATACATAAATACATTCATTTTTAGAATGATAGATTATACTCAACAAAAGTCTATGGTCGGTTCATA
Source organism: Coremacera marginata (assembly GCA_914767935.1). Lineage (NCBI taxonomy): Eukaryota > Metazoa > Arthropoda > Insecta > Diptera > Sciomyzidae > Coremacera > Coremacera marginata. Next base: position 104,186,274 of record OU612044.1, read on the forward strand.
GCAACGATCACTCTTTTAAAAGAATGCAGCAAAGAAATCTTCTTTTGAAAACCTTCTGGAAGCACTTATGGAGATTGTTTATTATTTAATGCAATTAAATGCATATGTTGAAAGAACGCTTTCTGGGTATAAAAGAGGAAGGGATGGAATTCAATACTTTACCTTCCACTTTACTTTATTTTGGAAGCACTTTTTTGCTGGGATGTTAATCGCAATGACACACAGACTTAAATGATTTCATTTTTGTTGAAATCGTCTCAGCTGTTCACGTCTCATTATGTTTTTTTAAAATAAGGTGAGCGGGGCAGGCAGACTAGGTAAACTGCAAATCTGCAAACTGCAAATCGATTAAGCCGTTTTCTTCTTGTTATATTTTTCAATATTGTGAGCGTTTCTAAATAGTGGGTTCTAAATGCAATCCGATATTTTCATATTTTGTTCAAATTGGTTCAGTCGTTCACTTCTAATTTTGATTTCAATGTGAGTTGGCTTAGCAGGTAGTCATAGAAAATTTTGTTTTTCTCTTCTAAATCTAATACAATACAATTTGATAGTTTTTTCGTTTAAATCGACTAATCCGTTCTCGTGTTATTTTGCTTTCTCAATATAGGGGGCGTTGCTTTTTAATAAAATAACATCGATTGCTGTTTTTAAGTTAAAATCTCTTGAGAATTTCTTGCTATTTTATTCCAATACCTTAGTACCCATGTTTACCGAGATATAGTTATTTATTTATAGTGCCACGCTCCTTTGACTTATTCAACCCAATTTTTCTACTGTCTTTAAAAATGATCCTACCCACATCTTTACCAAATTCCAATACCGTAGTACCTATATTTACCGAGATATAAGGATTTGCAAATATTTCCCAATATACACTACCCTGTAGGAAAATCATCTAATTAAAAAGTAGTTGATAAAGTAGTTTTTTGTCAACCACAACTAGTTGAAATTCTGACTTTTTCCATAGAACGAACTAACTTATTTTGTATGGTGATGTCCGCTAAATAAGTCAATTGACTTTCGCCTGCATATATTTTCAACTTCTTGTTAAATTAGTTATATAAATTATTTTTTTAATAACTTTAATATAACCAATTGAAAACTATTACTGATGGTCTATAGTTCATAATATTTGATGAAATCACATGGTTAAATATATATAAGCATGTAATCTAATAAAAATTTGCAATTAAAACATGTCAAAATCAGAGTAGTTGCCGCTTTAATATAATTCAAAGTAGTTTATCAATCACTTGTTTTTAAGTAGTATTTCAATTACTTCATATATAATGCAATAAAAACTATTTACAATTGAAGTGGATGCCGCCTTAATATAATTTAAAGTAGTTCATATACTAGTTTATTTTAAATTAGTTTTTTAATTAGCTGTTTTTAAAAACAAGTTAGTTTGTTCCTATAGGGTATATACGCACAAATACATGTTCAAATTCCTATAACTCATGAACTCATACACATACAAAGACCGTTTAAACATAAAAACCTTCGTATTGACGGCACCTTTTATGGAAAAATCCAGAAACAAAATCGGTTCACGCATTACAGAGAACATAAATTTTATACACAATGCAACTTATTTTTATATCTATAGATTTGTTTTTTTTTATTACCAAATAACATAATTACCTAACTACTCAATTACCCAATTGAATTACAATGGAAGTTTAAGTAACGTAACGCCACTAACATCACGCAAGATGACTAAGCCTAATAACAAAAAAAAGGGAAAAGATTTTTAAATTTGATTTCTTGGAAAATAAATTTAAATTATTTCAAAACCTTCTAAAAATGGTTTTATACAAAAAGTCTTGTCTAATTCGCAGAGTTTTGCAAATTTTGTAATCGATATCTAAAACTACTTCTGTTTTTTGCAGCGTCATGCCAGAGCATAGTTTTGCTTATTTCTTGGAATCCTTAGGATCGAATGTTGTAATTCTTTTACTTAATATAGTGCTACTTAATTACTACGCAAATATAAGAAAATATTTTTAAACATTTTATTTGTAAATGTATTCGACCTCTTTTTTTATAAATTTTTATGTTATGTTTATAACTCTAAAAATTTTTTAATTATTAATTAAGAGTTAAAATTACGAGCTCGAGGTCTGTGTTGTTTTCTGAAGTAAACAACCAACAACAATACCCTTTGTATAGAGTAGCAATCATACAGCAGACTAGGCAGACCTGTATCATTTGTGTGTACAATGTAATTTAGAGTAATTTTCTCTAATTATACTTTTTTTACATTACAATTACAGTGATCGTAATTGTTAAATTTTACAGATACGATTACTGTCATTTTAATCAGAAAGTAATTGTAATCGAAAATGCCCAGCTATGGTCACAATATACCTCTGGTTTGAGCAAAGCATACTTTATGATTGCAAAAGCAGATGAAAAATATATCTACCCGCATTACAAAGCAAAGACATTCGGCAAAAATATTCGGCTATTTTGGGCCGAAGCCGAATGTTAAAAAATCGGTCGAATACCGAAGCCGAATATTAGGTCGGACACTTTTAATATCTTTAACAATTTCTAGTATTTTACAAGATCCGCAAGTATTTCTCTTCAAAATCTTAATCTTAAGACACCACAGTTAAAATTTGAAGTCAATCGAATGAAAATTGTTTTGATTTTTGTTTGAATTTTTTAATAGCTGTGCTGCCATTTTGTAAAATTTATTATATTGAAAAATTAATATTTATATATTAAAAAAACAGATTTTAGCACGTGGTATATCTTGTATCGAGGTTAAAAATTTTTTCCATCCAAAAAAAATTGATAAAAACTGTTTTCATTTTGACGCTTCTACACTGACATGAGGTCTTGAGGTAGAAAATATTCTTAAATAATTTTACAAAATCTGTTTTCTAATTTTTTTATGAAATTACTGTTAATATAAATTTCAGATGTCAACATGCATCTTTACACCAATGGCGTTTCTAAATAATGTTAATGACAACGAATTAAGGCAAGTGCTTTTACATTATGGATTTCCTAATTTACCAGTTACTGAAACAACTCGTCCATTACTTTTAAAAAGTTATTCTCTCAAATACCTAATAAATCGAAAAATAGCTCATACAAAGAACTTGTTTGTAGAAGATTAAATTTAAATTTTAAAAGATATGATTATACTGGAGAAACTTTACATAAAAATCTTTAATAGTATGGCCGAAAAAAATTAAAGAACCTAATATACCCTATAAAGCAAAAAAAAACTTATCATCTGAAAATTTTCATCACTCATCCAGTGAAAACAGTCGACACAAAAATTACTGCACACAAATTTTTAAACATCGGAATCGGGAGAAGAATCCGATAATTTTAATTTCTCGACAAAGTCAAATCTTTGCTTGTCATCTCAAAAGTCATGCATGCCCCCACATAAAAACTTATATACAAGTCAGAGTGTTTTTACTTCATATCAGCAGCTTGCTAATAAAATATTTGAGCGATATTATGGAAAAACAAATATCCAACTATGGCAAAAAAATATGTCAACTTCTACATTAAGTTCAAAACTACGGCAAACTACGGTTTCCTCCTTACTATTGGGTATGTTTCTTTTATTAATTATCCTAATTGTGCTAGCATATATCTACACCAGAACTGATATTAACGATTCTATAAATTGGGATAAAACTTAGTTTGAAATTTGTAGTACCAACGATGCACAAATATTGCTAGGGGAATCATCATTAACATGCGTTGAAAGAAAGCGAATTGACAGTGCTATTGCTACAACCCAGTTACTTTTAACTCTTTTACATAAAAGAGTTGTAGCGCACTTTTGTTTTGATTCTTTCGTAACTCTATATGTGAGCGCGAAAGACTTTATTTTATTAAATCAGCTTAACAAAATTAATATGACGGATCTACATAATGCAGAATATTTAATAAGAATAATAATTATGAATATAATTATGCAGAATAATAATTTAAATTGGGGTATACTTCACGTAAATACAAATGGAAGTGAATTATTATCTGAAGATGTTATAAATAAACTAGAGAATCAGGATAACTACTTCTACCTTAAGAAATACCCACAGCCTTTTTGGTGTACTCTGAAAAGTAAGCTACAGTCATTCTTCATAATAGTTGGAAGTGCTTCCTTACTGGGTATTATTTTATTAATGATACGTTTATGTAACAAAAGTGTGCAACGTCGGAAAATGAAAAGACTTTTAATTTTAGAGGAGTTAAAAAAAAAAAAATTTTAAATGAACTTTTATATATATGTATCTTCAAGAAATGGTCCGACATTGTGAAATTAGTGTCAAAGATTTGCAAGATAAAATTATACCCATTAAAAATCGTTCAAGGATGCTTTCTGCATGGAAGAACACTATAAACGACCTTGAAAGGAAAGATAATCGAGTTCAGTTTGGCATTTCCACAGAAAATGGAGAAGAATTTAAGACTATAAAATAAATTTCTAATAACAAAAAAAACTATTTAAATCCGAATTTATTAAAACGTTGGCAGAGTCTGCATTTAACAAAACAAACAAAATACTGACAATTCCACCAACTTCTTGCTTAAAAATTCGACAAATGTTCGACGCCTCAGAAATTGATAATCCCCATCTTAAACATGCCATTGAAGATGCAATACTAGAAAAGGTAGGATGCAGGTGTACAATTTTTGAAATCCAGTTCGATACGGATAGTTGTTGCGTCTATGTTCGTTGTGCAACCGAAAAAGATGCTGGTATTGTTCATGATGAAATAAACGGCTGGTGCTTTGGTAAACGTTTGGTGTCCATTTAATTTCTTAGGTTGCAAAGATATTAAGCACGATTTCCTAAATCATCTGCAGGACCAATTTGTCTTCTTCCATCGAATTCAAATAATTTGTCAATGTTTCAGTCTTTATAACAAATAGAAAACTTATTGAGTTCAATATTAAAAAAACAAACGTTCTATTATTCGTTTCTAAAACTTTGTTGACGTACTTACTTACTTAGGTGGCGCTTACAACCGTAAGTCCGTTTTGGCCTCATCCAAGAACAAACTCCAGCCAGTTGGATACTCCAAGCGGCGCACAGTGGAGCAAGGTAAGGTAATGTGGGGAATTACCGAGACAATTCCAATAAAACAGCGGGGAAAAACAGCATACACTTTGCTTTATTACTCTTTAAACAAGATTTAATATTCTAATAACATTATAATTTTTTAATAAAGGGTAACATCTTAAAGATAAAGCATAGCCCTTAGCATTCGGGGTTACCTGACTGAAGAGTAGTTTTGAACATAGTATGAATGTCAATATAGCAAAATTAATATTGGAAACACAATTGGTTTATAAAATAAAATAAAAAAAAAAATATTTATTAATTCAGTTGAAAAGAAACAAATTTTAAGTTCAGCATAAAGATAACATTTAATAATTATGTCAACAATCTTAACGTCCCCAGCGTCAGAAAAATATGGGACAACCTGGAAGCACGCCACACTCTAGAGGTCCGGTTATGCCATCGGCGGCATATTTATCTAACATTAGTGGTATTGGAGCTCCAGCAACTTCTGCAAATGTTTTTTGATTTGTTTATTTTTTTTTAACAGAAAGACAACCAACAACCGATCAACAGCAGCCACACCCGCGCAGGCCATAGCAGCGGTGACTTCCAGCAACAACAAAAATTTCCACTTCAATTTTATATAATAGTATAGATAGATAGATAGATATATATGATCACAAGTGAAAGTTATTAAATTGGAACTACATATTTTTTTAATTTAAACTCTTATTTGATAACTCTTACTAATAAGAATTTTTTTTAACTTTTATGAATAAAAGTAGGACATAAGAGTTTATAAAGACTTTTATATTTTAAGAATAAAATTTATTCTTAATTTATTCTTAAAATATGAAAGTCTCAAAATATTATTACTGACTTTTTTAAAAGTCTGCATTAAGAAAAATTAATAAGAAAGTGTTCCTTCTGTGGACTTAACGGCAATTTCTGAGAAACCAAAATCTAAATTAGAAGAATTTTTGGAAGAATTTGGGAGCATTCCAAATAACACTGGCATACAGCCAATATGCACAATGAAAGCCACGATTAATTTCTTATATAAAATCGGTCGCTAGTTCCGAAATTATTTTAATTTTTTTTTCTGTCACTCTGTTTTCGAGATATTGCCCACTGTAGTTTTTCCAAAAATAAAGTTGGTTCCACTTAATTACATATATCTCCAGAACCAACAACAGTAATCAAACAAGTGATATATCAAATTAAACTGATAAAACAATGCCTACATCAAGTTGTGAAGTCAGAATGTTAAAAAATTTATGATTAAACAGTTAAAATGTACTCTAGAAAAAAATGTATATCACTGTAACTTACTGCTTTCTATAAAAACGTAGTTATTGGAGTTGCAAGATATTACATTTGAACACAAAAATGTAAAAATTTTTTCTTGATATGAAGAAAATACTTCATATGCATCTCTTATATGCCACATTAAAGACGAAAGTGTACTCAATATTATGTATGGTCTTAGTTCATCGCTCTATGTATAATAGGAGCTGAGAAATATAAGTTAACAAATGCATATGTGGATATATGTAGCAAAGAAATTGTGGTCGCCATTTTTAAAGAAAAAACAGAAATTTTTTCTTAAAAACAGTTCTGAGATTCAAATTTACTGGGCAACTGTTAAATAAAAATATTAACTTTTTTAAAAATGGTCGAGCAACCAGTGTTGGATCAGTTGATTTGGAGTGACTCCAAAAAGACAATCACACAATTTGGGTGCTTTCATTCAATTAAACACAACTTATCCATTTTTAAATAGATTTCCTTCAGCAATAGCTTTTTTTTTGAAAAATTAAGATTTTTAGCGAAAAATATCAAATTTAAATAAATACTTTGGTTTCTTAACTGACTTGGCAATTTTTTTTATTAAATTTTTATGAAAAACAAGAAAAATAAGAAGTACGGATTGTACGAAAAAATAAAAAAAAAACTGAATAAAAAAGTCAAATTTTTAAAAATATATTTTTATGTTATGCTTATAACTCTACCTAGCTGAACCCCCGCCCGCTTCGCCAGGCACTTTTTAAGCAGGCTTACATATTGGCAAATCCAAAAAATGGAACCACAGGTGAAAAATTAAAAGTTATTAAAAACTTATGATTTTAGAAGAAATTATCTCGGAGAAACATTTCAATTTTATTTATTTAAGCAATTTATACATTTATTTATTTACCATGATGATCAAATTACCCGCACTGTTTCACAAATGTAGTTGTTGTAAATGTTTTTTTTTTTAAGTGCAAGGTGTCGGCTTAAGATAATAATGAAATGATTGAGGCAAGGAAAGAACAATATATCGTTGTTGCAAGTGTAATACCGCGTATCAGTCACTTGCCATAATGCGAATATTGCAAAAATGCCAATATCGAAATTTGCATTTTAATTCAATTTAATTTATTAATAAAGGGCGGTTTTTCTTTATTCAAATACCGAATTCCGAGGCTGGGCGACCTATATCTCCAAAGGGAAGTGGCATGCTCTTGCCTAATGCCTGCCCATTGGTTCGATCGGCACCAAGCTCAAGACACTTTCGAGACTTTGCTACAGTTTCCCTGGAAATTTCATAAAAATTGTTTAGCGGTTTCGGAGTCTAAATCTGACATACACGCTCACATACATAAATACATTCATTTTTAGAATGATAGATTATACTCAACAAAAGTCTATGGTCGGTTCATAGCAACGATCACTCTTTTAAAAGAATGCAGCAAAGAAATCTTCTTTTGAAAACCTTCTGGAAGCACTTATGGAGATTGTTTATTATTTAATGCAATTAAATGCATATGTTGAAAGAACGCTTTCTGGGTATAAAAGAGGAAGGGATGGAATTCAATACTTTACCTTCCACTTTACTTTATTTTGGAAGCACTTTTTTGCTGGGATGTTAATCGCAATGACACACAGACTTAAATGATTTCATTTTTGTTGAAATCGTCTCAGCTGTTCACGTCTCATTATGTTTTTTTAAAATAAGGTGAGCGGGGCAGGCAGACTAGGTAAACTGCAAATCTGCAAACTGCAAATCGATTAAGCCGTTTTCTTCTTGTTATATTTTTCAATATTGTGAGCGTTTCTAAATAGTGGGTTCTAAATGCAATCAGATATTTTCATATTTTGTTCAAATTGGTTCAGTCGTTCACTTCTAATTTTGATTTCAATGTGAGTTGGCTTAGCAGGTAGTCATAGAAAATTTTGTTTTTCTCTTCTAAATCTAATACAATACAATTTGATAGTTTTTTCGTTTAAATCGACTAATCCGTTCTCGTGTTATTTTGCTTTCTCAATATAGGGGGCGTTGCTTTTTAATAAAATAACATCGATTGCTGTTTTTAAGTTAAAATCTCTTGAGAATTTCTTGCTATTTTATTCCAATACCTTAGTACCCATGTTTACCGAGATATAGTTATTTATTTATAGTGCCACGCTCCTTTGACTTATTCAACCCAATTTTTCTACTGTCTTTAAAAATGATCCTACCCACATCTTTACCATATTCCAATACCGTAGTACCTATATTTACCGAGATATAAGGATTTGCAAATATTTCCCAATATACACTACCCTGTAGGAAAATCATCTAATTAAAAAGTAGTTGATAAAGTAGTTTTTTGTCAACCACAACTAGTTGAAATTCTGACTTTTTCCATAGAACGAACTAACTTATTTTGTATGGTGATGTCCGCTAAATAAGTCAATTGACTTTCGCCTGCATATATTTTCAACTTCTTGTTAAATTAGTTATATAAATTATTTTTTTAATAACTTTAATATAACCAATTGAAAACTATTACTGATGGTCTATAGTTCATAATATTTGATGAAATCACATGGTTAAATATATATAAGCATGTAATCTAATAAAAATTTGCAATTAAAACATGTCAAAATCAGAGTAGTTGCCGCTTTAATATAATTCAAAGTAGTTTATCAATCACTTGTTTTTAAGTAGTATTTCAATTACTTCATATATAATGCAATAAAAACTATTTACAATTGAAGTGGATGCCGCCTTAATATAATTTAAAGTAGTTCATATACTAGTTTATTTTAAATTAGTTTTTTAATTAGCTGTTTTTAAAAACAAGTTAGTTTGTTCCTATAGGGTATATACGCACAAATACATGTTCAAATTCCTATAACTCATGAACTCATACACATACAAAGACCGTTTAAACATAAAAACCTTCGTATTGACGGCACCTTTTATGGAAAAATCCAGAAACAAAATCGGTTCACGCATTACAGAGAACATAAATTTTATACACAATGCAACTTATTTTTATATCTATAGATTTGTTTTTTTTTATTACCAAATAACATAATTACCTAACTACTCAATTACCCAATTGAATTACAATGGAAGTTTAAGTAACGTAACGCCACTAACATCACGCAAGATGACTAAGCCTAATAACAAAAAAAAAGGGAAAAGATTTTTAAATTTGATTTCTTGGAAAATAAATTTAAATTATTTCAAAACCTTCTAAAAATGGTTTTATACAAAAAGTCTTGTCTAATTCGCAGAGTTTTGCAAATTTTGTAATCGATATCTAAAACTACTTCTGTTTTTTGCAGCGTCATGCCAGAGCATAGTTTTGCTTATTTCTTGGAATCCTTAGGATCGAATGTTGTAATTCTTTTACTTAATATAGTGCTACTTAATTACTACGCAAATATAAGAAAATATTTTTAAACATTTTATTTGTAAATGTATTCGACCTCTTTTTTTATAAATTTTTATGTTATGTTTATAACTCTAAAAATTTTTTAATTATTAATTAAGAGTTAAAATTACGAGCTCGAGGTCTGTGTTGTTTTCTGAAGTAAACAACCAACAACAATACCCTTTGTATAGAGTAGCAATCATACAGCAGACTAGGCAGACCTGTATCATTTGTGTGTACAATGTAATTTAGAGTAATTTTCTCTAATTATACTTTTTTTACATTACAATTACAGTGATCGTAATTGTTAAATTTTACAGATACGATTACTGTCATTTTAATCAGAAAGTAATTGTAATCGAAAATGCCCAGCTATGGTCACAATATACCTCTGGTTTGAGCAAAGCATACTTTATGATTGCAAAAGCAGATGAAAAATATATCTACCCGCATTACAAAGCAAAGACATTCGGCAAAAATATTCGGCTATTTTGGGCCGAAGCCGAATGTTAAAAAATCGGTCGAATACCGAAGCCGAATATTAGGTCGGACACTTTTAATATCTTTAACAATTTCTAGTATTTTACAAGATCCGCAAGTATTTCTCTTCAAAATCTTAATCTTAAGACACCACAGTTAAAATTTGAAGTCAATCGAATGAAAATTGTTTTGATTTTTGTTTGAATTTTTTAATAGCTGTGCTGCCATTTTGTAAAATTTATTATATTGAAAAATTAATATTTATATATTAAAAAAACAGATTTTAGCACGTGGTATATCTTGTATCGAGGTTAAAAATTTTTTCCATCCAAAAAAAATTGATAAAAACTGTTTTCATTTTGACGCTTCTACACTGACATGAGGTCTTGAGGTAGAAAATATTCTTAAATAATTTTACAAAATCTGTTTTCTAATTTTTTTATGAAATTACTGTTAATATAAATTTCAGATGTCAACATGCATCTTTACACCAATGGCGTTTCTAAATAATGTTAATGACAACGAATTAAGGCAAGTGCTTTTACATTATGGATTTCCTAATTTACCAGTTACTGAAACAACTCGTCCATTACTTTTAAAAAGTTATTCTCTCAAATACCTAATAAATCGAAAAATAGCTCATACAAAGAACTTGTTTGTAGAAGATTAAATTTAAATTTTAAAAGATATGATTATACTGGAGAAACTTTACATAAAAATCTTTAATAGTATGGCCGAAAAAAATTAAAGAACCTAATATACCCTATAAAGCAAAAAAAATCTTATCATCTGAAAATTTTCATCACTCATCCAGTGAAAACAGTCGACACAAAAATGACTGCACACAAATTTTTAAACATCGGAATCGGGAGAAGAATCCGATAATTTTAATTTCCCGACAAAGTCAAATCTTTGCTTGTCATCTCAAAAGTCATGCATGCCCCCACATAAAAACTTATATACAAGTCAGAGTGTTTTTACTTCATATCAGCAGCTTGCTAATAAAATATTTGAGCGATATTATGGAAAAACAAATATCCAACTATGGCAAAAAAATATGTCAACTTCTACATTAAGTTCAAAACTACGGCAAACTACGGTTTCCTCCTTACTATTGGGTATGTTTCTTTTATTAATTATCCTAATTGTGCTAGCATATATCTACACCAGAACTGATATTAACGATTCTATAAATTGGGATAAAACTTAGTTTGAAATTTGTAGTACCAACGATGCACAAATATTGCTAGGGGAATCATCATTAACATGCGTTGAAAGAAAGCGAATTGACAGTGCTATTGCTACAACCCAGTTACTTTTAACTCTTTTACATAAAAGAGTTGTAGCGCACTTTTGTTTTGATTCTTTCGTAACTCTATATGTGAGCGCGAAAGACTTTATTTTATTAAATCAGCTTAACAAAATTAATATGACGGACCTACATAATGCAGAATATTTAATAAGAATAATAATTATGAATATAATTATGCAGAATAATAATTTAAATTGGGGTATACTTCACGTAAATACAAATGGAAGTGAATTATTATCTGAAGATGTTATAAATAAACTAGAGAATCAGGATAACTACTTCTACCTTAAGAAATACCCACAGCCTTTTTGGTGTACTCTGAAAAGTAAGCTACAGTCATTCTTCATAATAGTTGGAAGTGCTTCCTTACTGGGTATTATTTTATTAATGATACGTTTATGTAACAAAAGTGTGCAACGTCGGAAAATGAAAAGACTTTTAATTTTAGAGGAGTTAAAAAAAAAAAAATTTTAAATGAACTTTTATATATATGTATCTTCAAGAAATGGTCCGACATTGTGAAATTAGTGTCAAAGATTTGCAAGATAAAATTATACCCATTAAAAATCGTTCAAGGATGCTTTCTGCATGGAAGAACACTATAAACGACCTTGAAAGGAAAGATAATCGAGTTCAGTTTGGCATTTCCACAGAAAATGGAGAAGAATTTAAGACTATAAAATAAATTTCTAATAACAAAAAAAACTATTTAAATCCGAATTTATTAAAACGTTGGCAGAGTCTGCATTTAACAAAACAAACAAAATACTGAATCCACCAACTTCTTGCTTAAAAATTCGACAAATGTTCGACGCCTCAGAAATTGATAATCCCCATCTTAAACATGCCATTGAAGATGCAATACTAGAAAAGGTAGTATGCAGGTGTACAATTTTTGAAATCCAGTTCGATACGGATAGTTGTTGCGTCTATGTTCGTTGTGCAACCGAAAAAGATGCTGGTATTGTTCATGATGAAATAAACGGCTGGTGGTTTGGTAAACGTTTGGTGTCCATTTAATTTCTTAGGTTGCAAAGATATTAAGCACGATTTCCTAAATCATCTGCAGGACCAATTTGTCTTCTTCCATCGAATTCAAATAATTTGTCAATGTTTCAGTCTTTATAACAAATAGAAAACTTATTAAGTTCAATATTAAAAAAACAAACGTTCTATTATTCGTTTCTAAAACTTTGTTGACGTACTTACTTAGGTGGCGCTTACAACCGTAAGTCCGTTTTGGCCTCATCCAAGAACAAACTCCAGCCAGTTGGATACTCCAAGCGGCGCACAGTGGAGCAAGGTAAGGTAATGTGGGGAATTACCGAGACAATTCCAATAAAACAGCGGGGAAAAACAGCATACACTTTGCTTTATTACTCTTTAAACAAGATTTAATATTCTAATAACATTATAATTTTTTAATAAAGGGTAACATCTTAAAGATAAAGCATAGCCCTTAGCATTCGGGGTTACCTGACTGAAGAGTAGTTTTGAACATAGTATGAATGTCAATATAGCAAAATTAATATTGGAAACACAATTGGTTTATAAAATAAAATAAAAAAAAAATATTTATTAATTCAGTTGAAAAGAAACAAATTTTAAGTTCAGCATAAAGATAACATTTAATAATTATGTCAACAATTTTAACGTCCCCAGCGTCAGAAAAATATGGGACAACCTGGAAGCACGCCACACTCTAGAGGTCCGGTTATGCCATCGGCGGCATATTTATCTAACATTAGTGGTATTGGAGCTCCAGCAACTTCTGTAAATGTTTTTTGATTTGTTTATTTTTTTTTAACAGAAAGACAACCAACAACCGATCAACAGCAGCCACACCAGCGCAGGCCATAGCAGCGGTGACTTCCAGCAACAACGACATTAGCAACAGCCCCAGTAGCCCACAGCGAACATCACCGGGGCCAGCACTTGGAGCGCCACGGCATCACCCACAGTAACAGCAGCGCTGGCCAAAGCAAACGCCCAACGAAGTGCCTACAGCAGCAACAGCACCAATATCAGCTGCCAGCAGCACTTGAAGCGCCGCAGTTGGAGCGCACACAGCAGTACTCAAAGTAACAGCAGCGCCTACAGTAACAGCAGCGTCCACACAAGTGCAGCACCTTTCCATTAATCACAGCAACAAACACACAACGCTCCACCATTAGCACATCGCACAGTGTAAGAAAAATTCATAAATTTGTAATTATAAATATGCAAAATCATAGATTGGAGTATTGATATTCAGAATGTAAAAATTTTTTGCGATATTTTTTCTGTTACGGACATGCCACATGCAAATTGAAAGTTGACTTGAAAAAATTATTAACTTTTTTACACTATGGCATTACATATTTTTTAATAAGGCGTACATTTTAGTATAAAAAATTAACGTGTGTATTTATAATATGTTTTAGTAAAAAATATTTAATTGAAATCAAACATAAAAAAATTTGTATGTAACTAAGGACAAGCCTTAGAAAACTGTAAAAACGAAAACTTTGAGATAGAATTAAAAAGATTATTTATGTTTTTTCTTAAATTTGAATATGGCTTATACCACCAACACGTTCTCAAAATTTGGTTTGCCGAAACTCAACAATAACGACTTTGCACCCACTTTTCTGGAGCATGTTTTGCCGAAAATGAGCAATTTTATATGGGAAAATAATAACTTTTTAACAAAGTTTAAAAAGAAAATACAAAAAAAAAATTCTTTTTTTTTATTTTAATATGTCTAATATCAACACATTCCTAAAATTTGGTTTGCCGAAACTAAACAATAACGACTTAACGTCCACTTTTCTGGAGCATTTTTTGTCGAAAATGAGCAATTTTATATGGAAAAATAACAACTTTTTCACAAAGTTCAAAACGAAAAATACAAAAAAAGTATTTTTGTTTTTTTTTTAAATTTTCAAATGTCTAATATCAACACTTCCTCAGCACATTCCCAAAATTTGGTTTGCCGAAACTTAACAATAACGACTTTACGTCCATTTTTCTGGAGCATGTTTTGCCGAAAATGAGCAATTGTATATGGAAAAATAACAACTTTTTCATATAGCTCAAAACAAAAAATACTAAAATAAGGCCTTTTTGTTTTTTTTCAAAATTTAATACATCTTATATCAACTTCCTTAACACGTTCCCAAAATTTAGTTTCCGAAACTCAACAATAACGACTTTGCACCCACTTTTCTGGAGCATGTTTTGCCGAAGATAAGCAATTTTATATATGTAAATAATAACTTTTTAACAAAGTTTAAAACGAAAAATACAAAAAAGAAAGTATTTTTGTTTTTTTTTTAATTTTAATATGTCTAATATTAACACATTCCCAAAATTTGGTTTGCCGAAACTAAACAATAACGACTTTACGCCCACTTTTCTGGAGCATGTTTTGCTGAAAATAAGCAATTGTTATGAAAAAATAACAACTTTTCACAAAGTTCAAAACGGAAAATACAAAAAAAAAGTATTTTTGTTTTTTTAAATTTTAATATATCTGATATCGACACTTCCTTAACACGTTCCCAAAATTTGGTTTGCCGAAACTCAATAATAACGATTTTACGCTCACTTTTCTGGAGCATGTTTTGGCGAAAATGAGCAATTTTGTATGAAAAAATAAAATAAAATTTTACAAACTTTAAAACAAAAAGAAATTCTTTTTTTTTTAATAAAACTTTCAAATTTAGTTAGTTATGAATTAAAACGTAATGACACCAATTTTTTACTCGTTATTCCCTCCTACCACCATTTTGGGCATTTGCGACTACCCCCACCCATACAAGTTTTTCTCGTCTCAGCACGAGAAATCACCACCCGCTTTATTGTCTTAAAAGTTTAAAAAAATAGACAAGAAAAATCAATTAAAACATGACATTGCAGTGAAATAGAAAAATATATATTGTCAAAAGAGAGAGAAATAGAGAAGGCCAATAATATACAGTCAGGGAATAAACTCTTCATACATCCCCTAAAAACCAAGAAACTGTTAAACAAAGATTTTATTATTTTTTTATTATTTTTAACAAAAAAAGATGTTGGCATATAAGAAGAATTCTTTTGCATGCCGATTTTACAATGGATATAACAACATACAAAATGCTATTAAAAATTATAGATATTAAAAATGGTACTGTTCATTGTTTTAGTTATTTTATTATCTAATCCCGCAACAAATGCCGGAATCTGAATCAGCAGTCAGCATAGCAAGCAGCTTGCGTATCCAACGTGCGCTTATGACGTCATTGCATCGTCTCTTAAATGGAATTGTAGATACGGTAGAACAATCGCAAGAATTTTACGAAGGCAACATAGCACGGCTAAGAAAATTATGGAATGAAATCGAGACATTGAACTACAGGATATGGGAACTAAGCTCATTTCCTGTCAACGAAATTAATCTGTCAACGTAATCCAGAGGGCAAACTTCTTCAGCAGATACCGTTCAGCAATCTTGCAGGCTGCCAAAGATCTCCATTCCAAAATTCGATGGTGATTACCTCAAATGGCAACAATTTTATGCCTTTTTTTCAGAAATGGTAGATAAAACTTCAATACCCCCAATACAAAAAATGTGGTATTTGAAGTCAAACTTAACTGGTGAAGCCGATAGAGTCATCAGGCATTAAACATTGACCCAGGACAATTACAGCATTGCCTGGAAGGCGCTTCAAGACCGATACCAAAACAGAAGGGTATTGGCTTCAACATTGCTACAACGAATAATAGCACACCTAATCCTAGCAGCAGATAACGCGTCGTCATCAGCATTAAAAAATCTTCATGCTACAATAAATGAGAGTATTTTAGCCTTACAAAATCTAGGCATAGACACGTCATCATGGGATCCAATACTCTTGCACATACTCGTAAAGAAGTTGGATAGACAAGGCCACATGTTGTATGAGCAATCATTAAAAAATCCCAAGGAAATCCAAACCATTAAGGAATTCCTGTTGTTTCTCGAACATCGTTTCCAATCATTGGAGGCGCTTGGCGGAAGGGAAAGGCCAACTTCATCAAGAGTAACAGCATCAATAGCAGCAACTTCTTCCAAAAAAGGATGCAGCTACTGTTCCATCGAAGATCATCCAATATATTATTGTGATAAATTCCTGAAGCTAGCTGTATCCGATCGTTTGAACTGGGTGCAAAGGCAAAGGCTGTGTGTCAACTGCATCAAACACGATCACAGCTCAAAAACGTGCAAAGCAAAATCATGCAGCAAGTGTAGTAAAAGACTTCACTGTTACACTTGAATCCCACAAACCAGGTTCCAAATGAGAAAAGGTATCCAGAAAATTCTAAGCAACATTCCAGCAGAGAAGTAACTGCATCCAACGCATCCGTAACTTTAGCCCTAGCCGAAGTGATGTCGTCTCACAGGAGCTATGTACTGTTAGCCACAGCTAAAATCAGAATTACAGCAACCAACGGACAGTCTGGTGAAATCAGAGCACTCCTTGACTCCGGCTCTCAGATTAATATCGTGACCGAACGACTCAGCAAACGACTGAACATTGTTCCATCTAAGGCATGAGATTTTTGGCATTAGAGAAACGTATGGCAAAAACTCCAGCTTTAAAAACAATACGTCGAATTTATGAAGCAACACATAGAACTAAGACACAGGAGTGAAATCATTCGTAATGATATTCAATATCCGCATTGCTTTAATCCTCATCACTGCGTCTTAAAACCATCAATCACAAATACACAATTGAGAGTTGTCTTTGATGCATCAGCTAAGACGTAATCAGGATTATCGCTTAATGACATCATGCACACTGGTCCAACTGTACAAAGCGACTTATTCTCAATACTATTGAGGTTTCGACTACTAAGATTTGTCTTCACCACAGATATCGAGAAGATGTTCAGACAAATCTTAATTGATCAAGCCGATCGCAGTTTACAGCTCATTTAGTGAAGGGAAACCGAAACCGATCCTCTAAAGCACTATCAGCTCAACACCGTATATTGCGGAACATTTTCAGCTTCATACTTAGCAACTAAGTGCTTACAACAGTTAGCAGAGAGAAACATCGAAAGATTTCCACTAGTTGCTCAAATGTTACGCGACAGTTTTTATGTTGATGATGGTGTGAGTGGATCAGACAGTCTAATGATAGCCATGGAAACCCAAAAACAACTAACAACACTTCTTCAAGAGGCAGGATTTAAACTTCGAAAATAGTGTGCAAACCATCATAAGTTATTGCAAGGAATACCTCCACAGGATTAAGAAGTCAATCTTGACCTTGAAAATGCTTCAACTTAAACAATAGGATTAACCTGGATTCCTAAAGCAGATCATTTTCGCGTAACAACTAAAATAATTTAAGCACAACAAAACACACAATCATCTCAGATACAGTAACAATATTTGACCCATTAGGTCTCGCAGGTCCAGTTGTCGTCACTGCGAAAATATTAATTCAACAATTGTGGTAGCAATTCCAAGTTAGCATGGGACGATTCTTTACCATTAGGATTAGAAGCAACTTGGTCAACATTTCGAAATGAGTTAAGATCTTTAAAAAATGCATGCGTTCCTAGGCATGTCTTCAATGGTCAAAGGCCAAGTACGATTCAAATTCACACATTCGTGGACACATCTGAAAGGGCTTATGGCGCTGCAATTTATCTTTGGTCAAAACTACCAAACAATAGCTTAATCGTCAGATTGTTATGTGCCAAATCACGGGTGGCACCTCTCAAACGTCAAACATTGCCTCGCTTAGAGTTATGGGCTGCACTGCTTGGGGCGGAATTAACATCAAGGGTAAGGAAGGATATACAATTAACGGCTTAGATTTCGTATTTTTGGTCAGACTCAGAAATTGTGTTATTCTGGATAAACTCATCATTTGCATCATTACGAACTTTCGTCGCTAATCGAGTGAGCAAGATCCAAGACCTCACCATTCCAACTCAATGGAGTCGTGTAAGCTCAAAGGAAAATCCTGCTGATGTTATTTCGCGAGGACTCCATTCTACTAAATTAATGACGTTCAACTTATGGTTCTATGGGCCCCTATTTTTACACGGAAATTCATCACATTGGCCTAAACCATTTGTTAACAATGATCATATATCAACGGATCCGGAACGTAAACCAAAGGTCCAGAGTCTAGCTGCAACCACGTCCACTGGATTAGAAGATATTGTGTACAAAATAAATCACAGGAACTCTTTCAAAATGCTACAAAGGGTAGTGGCGTATGTTTTGAGATTCATCCAAAACCTCAAGACTAATGCGGCAGCACGAACAACACAAGTTTCACTCAGTATCGAAGAATTAAATGCTGCACTTACAGTAATCATAGCAGCTACACAATCTTCTGATTTCAGCAAAGAAATCAAACAAAGAAAGGCCCACCATGAAATCGACAGTTCCAGTTCACTTAAAGGCCTAGCACCCTTTATTGACGACAATGGAATTCTTCGAGTTGGAGGACGATTGGTAGAATCAACATTATCCTTTGACGCCAAACACCCCATGTTTCTACCACTTAACGATCCTATAGCTAAATTGATATTAGTAAAGCTACATATTGATAATTTTCACTGTGGTCCACAGAACTTATTCAAGACAACATTTTTGGATAATCAAGGGAAAAATTATGACAGGAAGTGTTGTACAACACTGCGTCCGTTGCACCAAGGCAAAACCAAAACTCTTCGATCAAATAATGAGAAATCTACCTGCAGCCAGAGTCACACCTTCACGTCCAATTTCGCACACCGGTGTGTATTTGTATGGTCCATTTTGGGTCCATTATAAGATTCGTGAAAAGAAACCTCATAAAGTTTATATTACCGCTTACTGTTGCTTTGCTACGAAGGCAGTCCATTTGGAGGTAGTAACAGACCTAACAACGGAAGCATTTATTGGATCACTCAAGCGATTTGTCTCTCGGCGTGGTTTATTTTATTTTTTTTTTTTTGTATTTTATTCGCGAAGGGGGAACCTTCAAAAGGCGACACCGTGCAGGTGGGAGTGTGGGATTCTTACGCTCTAAACCTAACCTCCGCATTGAATCGTCGTCCTTGTATAAGCCCCGTGGGACCGCCGCAAAGCATGACTTCACGGAGCATGGGAACAGCACTAAGCTGGAAAGGGATGGACTTGTGTACGTATTCTATAAAATTTGGTCATAGGCTTGTATAGAAACTCTACAGTACGAACTTATATATTTCGCAAACGCTCAACTCTTCACGGTTCGTCGATAATCAGTCGTCTTAGGGTGCTAACCACTGACCAGTTAGCTTCATTTCTCAGCATAAGGGTAACCAAGTTTTGATCAGTTACCGTTTCGCCGAGACTGACCGAAGCCTCAAGTCTGGCATTTTGGAACTTGGGGCACTCGAAGAGGACATGGGCCGCTTCTTCTGGTATACTTCCCTCGCAATGGGTACAATAGGGATCTGCTACGTGCTTGTATTTGTGCAGATATGCCCTGAAGCAACCGTGCCCGCTTAAAATCTGCGTAATTTAGAAGTTCATGGAGCCGTGAGTTCTACTAAACCAAGCGGTAATGTTAGGGTTGACCTGATGAGTCCACCGTCCCTTAACTGAGCTATCCCAGCGGTCCTGCCACTTTAGCAGGCTACTCTCCCGTGTGAGTCTTTTGCGAACTGTTGGGTTTTCGCTATTGGCTTCGAACAGCGTTCCTCTTCTAGAAGGTCGATAGGTATCGAGCTTGCAAGGACTAATGCTGCATCCTCGGAAACTGTTCTGAAGGCACAGCATACCCTGAGTGCACCAAGTCTGTGCACTGATTCAACACCACGTCGGTATGACTTCGTTTTCATTGCTGTGGCCCACACCGTTGACTCATACATCACGATGGATCGTACTACATTAACGAGTAGTATCCTGCGCGTCTGTTTGGGGCCTCTCGTATTCAGCATCATTCTCGATAAAGACATGCATGCGTTGGATGCTTTTTTATGGGCATACTGGAGATGCTGTTTAAATGTTAATCGGGAGTCAATCATCACGCCAATGTATTTAATGCATTCCTTTGATTGCACCAGCGTCCCATTAACATTGATGCTTGCAACTTCCATCTTTTTGCGGCTGCTTATGAGCACCGCTTCGGTTTTATGTTCGGCTAGACAAAAACCTACTGATATAAGCCAGTTATATATATTGCCGATCGCCACACTATTGAGTACCTCGAATTCTTCAAGATGTTTTGCAGTAGCCACAACCGCTAGGTCGTCCGCAAAGCCGACGTTCTTAACGCCTGTGGGAACTGCGAGTCTAAGGACGTCGTCATACATAACGTTCCACAGCAGGGGCCCTAGGACTGACCCCTGTGGGACACCACCGGAGACGTTATACACCATTATCCCCTTGTCTGTAGCATAGCGTAGTATTCTACCATCGAAGTAGTTCGATAATATCTTAGAGAGGTAGCGTAGAATTTAAAGTTTTGCGAGCGCTTTCATTATCGTATCCCAGTTTGCGGAATTAAAGGCATTTCGCACATCCAGCGTTGCCACCAGGCAATACTGCTTGTAACCAGTTTTATGGCATCGGACGTAGAGTGACTCTTTCGGAAACCAAACTGTTGGCTCGAGAGTCCTCCTCTGGATTGTATTGCTTCTTCGAGGCGGTTGTACAGCAATTTCTCGAAGATCTTGCCTATCGTGTCGAGCAAGCATATAGGTCGGTAGGCTGAGGGATCCTCCAGAGAGCCGCTACCTTTTGGTATTAGCATAAGCTTTTGCGTCTTCCATTGTGCGGGGAATATGCCCTCTGTGAGACAAGCGTTATACAGCTGTACGAAGGCTTGTGTTTGGGCTGCGATGGCCATTTTTAGTGCGCGGTTCGGGATTTTATCTGGCCCTGGGGCCTTGTCGTTATGAACAGCATTGGAGAGTTTCATTACCGCTTCTGCGGTTACCATGGAAAGACTTGCACGTCGCCATGATTAATGACGGGCTGCATCGGTGGTTGCTGAGGGAAGAGCACACTTACAATGCGGCTAAGTATGTGAGGGCACGTGGTTGGTGGTCGTCCGAATGACTTCATCTTTTTCATTACCATCTCATTTGATGGAGACTCCATCCTCCCCAGATGCATTCGATTTTATTTCCTTTACACTGTGGGCTACGTCTATTTCACTTACAGTATTAAATCGTAAACCATTCATAGACTCTAAATCAAAACCGTTATCAGCATCATCATCATCGGCGGAATGAATTTCATCCGAGGCAGAGTTAGTGACGAAGTAATCGTTCAACTGATTGGGATCTAGATCGCAAGCCTCGGAGTCTTTATTGCATGTACCAACTCCTTTTAAATTTACCCACAACTGCGTGGAGGGCAGTGAAGGATTCAGTTTGGACATAAAGTATTTGGACTTGGACTGCCTTGCAGCGGATGTGGCATCATTCCTGGCTTTCTTATGCTCATTCTAATTTAAAGCAGTGGGGTTACGTTTCCATTTACGATAAATTTTGTTACGATTTTTGAGAGCTAATTTAACTGACCGCGTAAACCATGCACAACTACTATTTATGACGTGTCGCGTACGCAGGGGGACATGAATATTAAAGAAAACTCAGCTTATCATCAACTGATTGTAAGAACCAGCAATCTGACCAATTTATAATAGCCAAATTCAGATACAAAAATTAATATCAATAGCCTTAAAATCGCGATATGTATAAGGAATTGTACGTTCAGCGTCTGATATTCTGATACTAAATGCACAGAATATCAGGTCGTGATCAGAGTCAAAAGATTATTGGTCAAAAAGCAAAACAGTTGATATGTCGGAGACAATGAAGACGTCAAGCAAGCAAATCAGTTGTTTGCAAATCTAGTCAGCATGAGAGTGTTCACTACAGTGAGCCCATTCTGATATTTTTTCGAGGAAGCTACTGGCTAGATTGTTGTTGGTTAAAAGATTTATATAAAAATCACAAAATATTCATAGTCGACAGCAAAGTTAGATAAAGACGCAAATAGGGGATCCAAGCAACAACTATAGTTAGGATTGTAAACGCAAGAAACAAATATCTTACTACCATTGCTTAAAATCTCGATGTTGATAAATTCTGCTCCTGATTGACTAGATTTACCCAAGACATTTACTTTTAGCTGTTTCTTACAATAATTTTGCAACTCCGCCACCCCTTTCATCCAATCTATCATTTCTAAAAAGCTGATAATCTTTTATGTTAAGATAGGAGTCATTTATATCTTTGCGAAACCACGTTTCTGAATCACAGATAACATCAACAGATGAATCAACAAAGACATGTTTTACACAGTCCAACTTGAAATTGTTGAGACTTCTAGCATTAAAGTGCACAATTTTTAAACCTTCATTCTGCCTACACAAAATTTCAATCACAGTTTTTTGATTGTCTTTCACGTCGAAATCCGAATTATTTCCGACTGACATAATATGTATATATGTAAGCATAACCAACACACTTAAAGCATTTAAGGGGACTCAGCAAGTGGATAGCATAGATGAATAATATCAGAGAAGAAGGAAAAGGAATAGAAAATAGAAAATAAGGTAAAGAGTAAGAGACAATCTAAATAACAATTGAAAAATTACATAAAACGTAAAAGAAACAAAAAATTAATAATAATAAAAAAAAAAAAAATAAGGGCGCTGTCATCATCAGCAATGGCGCTTGTAGCGAAAGATCTTTATTACAAATATTCAAATTCAAGCATCATCTTTTAACTGCTTTCCGCACCTCTAGGTGTCAGGAACCCTAAACTCACATCAATGCCTACCATAAAAATCGATACTTTTAAATTCTTCATTTCCAAATTCTTAGTAAAGTTTCCGCTAATAATGGAAAGAAACGCTATTCTCTCAATTTTGCCAAGTCAGCATAGAATTTTTCGTTTTGCTAGCCAAAAACGAAAACTTAAACTGCCTTTTCCTGATTCGGTCTTCGAAGATGAAACATCACAGCGCATAAGCTAAAATTTTTAAAATTTAAAAAAAAAAATACTTAAATTAAGTTGAATACATTTTTTGTAGCCTTTATAAAATTTAAATTTTTAAATGCAATACAAGCACTAAACGAAAAGCCGTGCTAAATAAAAGCAAAAGTAAGTTCATGATTTAATACGTTTCTTTAAACTGAAAGTTAAAAATAAAAAAATATATTTTATAAAGGGTGGTTACATTTTAAGGGCCGATGTTGAATGTGAACCACACCTAAACGTCAAGTCTTTTTTGCATTTCATTTCTCAATTTCAGACTACACAATCACAATCGAATACACAATCGAACAAAGCGTTAAAGTTATTCAGGCTTATTATGAAAATGGGCGTTCAATCCAAAATGCATATGCACATCGTGATTTTTTCGGTCAATTTAATCGTCCAAATGTGCGTACAATCGGAAAAATCGTGGAAAAATTTGAGCAAACCGGGTCTGTAGTAGATGTAAAAACACCAGTGCATGCTCGTACAGCTCGTGCTGCAGAAAATATTGCTGCTGTTCACGATAGTGTGGCTGAAGAGCCGTCCACCTCAACTCGTCGTCTTGCCCAACAATTGCACCTCTCACGCCCGTCGTTGATGAACTTTCTGCATAAGGACTTGCATTTACACGCTTACAAGGTGTAATTGACTCAAGAACTAAAGCCTCTTGACCATTTCAAGCGTCGTCAATGGTCAGAATGGTGGCAAGAAATGGTAACAGTGGATGATCAATTTTCGGAGAAAATCATCTTCAGTGATGAGGCACATTTTCACCTCAGTGGATTCGTCAATAAGCAGAATTGCTGCATTTCGGCGAATGAAAATCCAAGAGTGATTGTCGAAAAACCAATGCACCCACAAAGGGTGACTGTTTGGTTCGGTTTATGGGCTGGCGGCATCATCGGGCTGTATTTTGTCCATAATAAGACCGATCAGGCAGTTACTGTGACTGGTGTTCGCTATCGTGAGATGACAACAAACTTTTATGGCCCGAATTGGAAGACATGAATGCGGATGATATGTGGTTTCAACAGAACGGTGCAACTTGCCACACAGCTAACGAAACAATGGCTCTTTTGCGCGACAAAGCCAATGGCCGTGTTATCTCACGTGGTGGCGATGTCAATTGGCCGCCAAGATCATATGATTTGACACCGTTGGGCTTCTTTCTTTGGAATTATTTGAAAGAAAAAGTGTACGTCGATAAGCCAGCAACAATTTAAGAGCTAAAGGATGAGATAATTCGGCACATTAACGGCATAGAACCTCATTTATGCCTCAGCGTCATCGACCATCGGATGGAGGTGTGCCGCCGAGGTCGCGGTGGCCATTTGGCCCACATTTTGTTCCACACATAATTAAACAATACCAATATTATCATAATAAAAAGAAATGACAATAATTTCTATAATAATTTGTGTTTTATTCAAAATCAACATCGGCCCTTAAAGTTTAACCACCCTTTAAAAGGCGATATAGCTGGAAAACATAAAATTTGCTACCAGATCAACATTCATTTTATAAACTTTTTCATTGGTGCCAAATCCTAAAAACGGGTAATTAAAACTCTCTTTGATTAAAATAATATTACTTTAATTCAAACCGCTCTCTAGAATGACACCAGGTTCTATTTTTAGTTTCTGTGTATCAGAACTATTTTCGACGAATGCTTAGCGCATCTCAGGTCACCAAGCTTCGTGTGCTAACGGGCCACTTCCAACTTCTTAAGGCTTGATCACAAAAATCGAAGCAAGCATACGCCTCGACGAAGAAAAATCACCAGTTCACCGGTACCTTCGTAGCTAGCGTGGTTTGAAAAATACGCACCAAAAAAAAAAAGTGTAAAAATTGGCTTAAGCCACATTCTCTTTTTTGTTTTTTTTTTAAGTGAAATCCAAAAGAAAAAATCTTATTTTAAAAAAAAAAAAGACATTATATACATTAAAATCATTACAATTTCGTAAAGTACAAAAAAAAAAAAAAAAAAAAGATTAAAAAACTAAATAAAAAAAAAACGTTTAATATCTATCCTAAATCTAATTAAGAAAATAGCGAGAAAAAAAA